>CM033795.1:39351199-39901199 GCA_019656835.1 Rhododendron ovatum
AGGTTATTCCCGGAGAGTGTCTAGTGGCACAACATAGACTTTTGGTGTTAGATATTTGTCTCAAGGATATAAGAAAGAGAAAGGAAACTAGAGGCCCATGGACTAAATGGTGGGGCCTAAGAGAGGAGAAATTAGAGGTATTCAAGGAAAGAATGTCTTAAGAAGTACGGTGGGGAGTGGAAGGAGATAGTGACAATATGTGGAATACCATAGCTGACGGTATTAGAAGAATATCGAGAGAAGTTCTCAGGGAGTCGAAGGGAAAAGGTCCAATTTTTAAAGAGACATGGTGGTGGAATGACGAGATTTAAACCAAGGTCAAAGCCAAGAATGAGTGCTTTAGAAAGTGACAAAAGGATCAGAATGAGGAAAATTTTCAGGGTTATGAGCAAGTTAGCAAGGAAGCTAAGAAAGCCTTTAGGGATGCTAAATTGAAAGTCTATGAGTATCTCTACGCTAGACTCGATAGTAAAGATGGAGAAAAGATTATTTATAAACTTGCTAAGTTGCGAAAAAGGAGAGCTAAAGACGTTTCTCAAGTTAATTGTATAAAAGATATTGATTTGGTGGTGTTGGTAAAAGACGAGGCGATCAGGGATAGATGAAAGTCGTATTTCGAGAAGTTGTTAAATGAGAAACATAAAGGAGGCTTTGGTGGGGATGAAACCGGGTAAAGCCTTATGACCAGATGGTATCCCTATTGAAGTGTGGAAAAGGCTAAGTGACCTGGGGGTGACTTGGTTGACGAAGTTGTTTAACAAGATTATTATGACTAGAAAGATGCCCAACGAATGGAGAAGGAGCACTCTAGTATCTATCTATAAGAATAAAGGGGATATCCAAAGTTGCAACAACTATAGAGGTATTAAATTGATGAGTCATGCGATGAAGTTGTGGGAAAGAGTTATTGAGCATCGCTTGAGGATGGTGACTACGGTGTCAGAGAAACAGTTTGGGTTCATGCCTGGAAGATCAACCTGTTAGATTTCTTGGAGGGTTCCAACCTAAAACCAATTGGCAATAGGTGGAGTAGCCTCTAGAATTTATTAACCAAGCTTGGGTGGCTTAAATGAGCAATGTGGGACAAGTCTAACACTCCCTCTCACGTGCAGTCCGGATGCATGTGGAGGTGACAACCAAGAGACCAAGAGTTGACCGACTGACTTGGGCGACAAAGATGACAGAGACTTTCCCATGAGAGGTGAGGCCACCCAAGACCTAGCTCTGATACCATGTTAGATTTCTTAGAGGGTTCCAACCTAAAACCAATTGGCAACAGGTGGACTAGTCTCTAGAATTTATTAACTAAGCTTGGGTGGCTTAGATGAGCGATGTAGGACAAGTCTAACACAACCATAGAAACTATCTCCTTATTAAGGAGAATGGTAGAAAAACATAATGCAAAGAAGAAGGATTTCCATATGGTTTTCATAGATTTAGAAAAGGCTTATGATAGGGTGTCCAGAGGCATCGTATGGGGGGTTCTGGAGAGAAAGGGAGTGACCAAAGGGTACATCGAAGTGATTAGAGACATGTATGAAGGTGCTGTCACTACCATTCGATCACCAGTAGGGGAAACGAGTGAATTCCCAATCACTGTAGGATTGCATCAAGGGTCAGCCTTGAGCCCGTACCTTTTTGCCTTAGTTATGGATGCATTGACTAGACAATTTCAGGAGGATATCCCATGGTGTATGATATTTGCAGATGACATTGTCCTCGTAGATGACACCGCTAGAGGTGTTAATACGAAACTAGAAATTTGGAGGGAAGTATTAGAGTTAAAGGGTTTTCGAATAAGTAGGAGTAAAACTGAGTATATAGTGTGAAAGTTTAGTGGTACCAGCAGTGCGCACGAAGAAAGAGTAATGATCCAAGACCAGGAGATACCTAAAAGTGATCATTTTAGATACTTAGGCTCAATCATTAGAAGAGATGGAGAGATTGCAGATGATGTGACCCATAGGATCCAAGTGGGGTGACTCAAGTGAAGGAGCGCTACTGGTGTATTGTGTGACAAGAGGGTACCCATAAAATTGAAAGAAAAATTCTATGGAACTGCCATCAGACCAGCGATGCTTTACGGGACAGAATGTTGGCCTATTAAGAAACAACATGTGAACAAGATGAGTGTAGCAGAAATGAGAATGTTGAGGTGGATGTGTGGTAAGACTAGAAGAGATAGGATTAGAAATGAAACGGTTCGTGAGATGGTAAGTGTAGCACCCATAGAAGAGAAGTTGAGGGAAAATGGGCTAAGACGGTTTGGGCATGTCTACCGTAGACCAGGAGATGCAGTAGTTAAGAGAGTAGATAGGATAGCTTTGGTAGCAATGCTACGGGGAGGGGTAGACCTAAATTGACATTAGATGTTGTGGTGCGCAACGATATGAGTATAGTAGGTTTGTATGAGCAAGTGGCCTTTGACAAAGCTCAATGGTGGAAAATGATTCATGTAGCCGACCCCAAGTGATTGGGACTTAAGGCTCGGTTTGGTTTGGTTTGTTCAATCCCGTCGTACATGACAGAAAAATGGATGCGTCCAACCCTTCGACACCCACTTTTACACTTATTACACTTAGTCATGATCATCTTCCTCTGATGGATGTACAACGTAAATGATTGTGACTTTGTGGGTCTGTGTGGATATTTATTTTACTTCTTAATGCATGTCTTGGAGGTCCATACCTTAGTCTTCTGTACTGTCTGGAAATATCCGTAATAAGTAACGAAAATGCATTCTGGGTATACCCTGCTTTGTTAAATCCATTGGTTAGATCGTGCATATCCTAATAAATTTGTGGGTAGTTCCTTTATCATGGTGATTTCAGTGCTGACTTAGCCACCAGCTATTGTGGGATAGTCTTCCTATACTTGATTGTACAAAATGTGGTGGTAAAGTTGTATTATATGTCATGAATTGTTTCTCCCTGTTTGGAAGGTTATGAGCGGAGTTGGGGCGGTTAGTTTGATTTAAATATTACTCCCAGGGTTACTATGTATTTTCTTCCACTCAACTCTGAAGTACGTGTATGTGCTAACAAGTTTAATGTGATCTAGACTTGGTAGGTCTTTGAGTTATTTTTGTTATTTTTAAGTGCAGACAAGTGCATGATAGTTCTAAGTTCATATACCATGTGTCCCTCGTGAGACATAAGTAGGGACTTCGTAACGTGTGTTCAGCACCCACCCTCCTTCAACTAGCCCACAAGGTAATATCTGTGTTTTGCTTTCAATGTTCAGAAGCAAGCTGAAAGAATCAAGCGGGAAAAGGCGCAAACAAAAAGAGGAGATGATACAGAACCTCAAGTTAAACCCGATTCTATTGTACCTGTTGCTCGTTATCATGGTTCTCGTCTTGCTTCAGCTTCGTCACCTTCACCATATCAGCATAAGGGATTTGGTTACAGTACAGCAAGCACTTCGTCTGTTAGAAATGAAAACTTACTTGGGCAGGTCACTATGGATGTATCAGTCCTTGACATTTGTAACAAGAAGCCCGAGACATCTGATGATAAACAAACCTATTTCCGGGCTAGAAAAAGCGCACGTTTGGCATCTGGAGCTACTGTTGGTGCTGCTGTTGTTGAGGCAGAGAATAGTCTTGAAATAGAAGTACGTTTTTATGCTTTAGGACAGGCTCTTTTATACAACTCTAATTCATCATCCCATTTTCGGTATTTATTGTCTGTGGGCTACGCTTTGAGTGTGCGTTCGTCATCTGGTGTTTATTGTTGGCATGACCGTTGACCTTCTGTCTGATAAAATAACAGAAAACAATCGCATCGTTATTGTCACCTTGTTTGGAATGGGCAAGGCGAGGCGGTTGACCTCTCTTGAGGTGAGGCGTAAGCCTCAAGGTGTTGAGGTGTTAGCCTTTGGAGTATTTGTTTTCATTTATAAAAAACATAAATGAAAGAGCATACAAAGGTGCCTTACTCAAAATAAGAAAATAGTAAACATAATTCATGAAAGAGCATGCTAAGGCATAAAAACATAGTGCATTAATATACCCAACGTTTAAAAGCGCTCCAAGTTGTCTCGCAAGTACGCATAAACACTTCTTTACCCGACTCTTTACTTATCAAAAAATAGATCTACTCTTCACTTACCAAAAGAAAAGAACCGACTTTTCTGATGCATTCGCCTTCATCATCTATGCAAAAAAGGCGTGAAAAGCGTACGCTTCCCGAGGCATTTGACTGATGGGCACATCTTTGTGGTTCCCTGGTCAGAAATCAATGCCCAGGAGCTTTTTTGTTGTGCCTCATCTCAAGGCGACCCCCTGAATTGCCTTTGAAAATATCGATTTGTAATATTTTATATACTTACTCTATTGATTCTCAGATTCATGAAAACAAAGAAAAATTGAAAACAAAGCTAAAGGAGTTGCTTCGCGAGAAGTCTGATGTATACAGTTCCGAAAATCCAGACGAGGACAAGGTTTGATCATCAAGATGCTTTTTGATTGGTTCCATATACTTGTTTCCTTGTTCATTTGGTTCTTTTGCCCTGAACACTAATTGGATGAATGAAAGATAAAGGTTGTTTAAAATTCTTGTAGCTTCCGATGAATCATCTTAACATTTCTTGTTGCAGATCAAATTGGGAGACCCAGGCTGGAAAGAGAGGTACTATGAAGAAAAGTTTAGTGCAAAATCTCCCGAGGAACTTGAACGGATGCGAAAAGATGTTGTAAGTTTTTTTTTTGTAATCTAAATGCCTCCGTGTTCAATTTGCAAAGGAACTTTTGCTTTTGATTCCATTCCCTTTCAAGAAGGAGAATTGTCATTATATGCAATGTCTATTTTGGTAAATTTCCTTTGATATTTCTGATGCATTCTGTCAGAAATGTGGTGAATATGGTTGTCATTAGGCTTGCTGATGCCTTTGTCGACTTGGTTTAAATGAACGGATTGGTGTCAACTTACTGACTTAGTTTCTGCTGCACCAGTGATTTTTATAATTCCCTACACCATCTACATAGGAGCCTTCATTAATTTGGTTAGTCAATTTTGTGCACTGATACGAATCAAGCATCACTTTCACCTTAAAGCTGAGCGGGTCCTTAAAAGAGCTTTCCTCTGTTGGCCTAGTGCAGGGTGGCTTGAGGTAGTGGTCCTAAATCCTAGGAAATGCAATATTTTGTCCACCTCAACTACATGATGTCTCATTGTGTTACAGTTTGATACCTGCGGGGCTGCCAGTGACTCTATCAGCCTTCAGTCCTCGAATCATTGAAATATTTAATGGAAGATGAAGTGGATGGTGGAAGGTTTCCTTAGTTAGTCACCTTATTGCCCCCGTTGGAAGGATTCCTCCCAGTCTATCTATGGGCGTCTGCCTGCTCATATTGATGTTGTTAGGTTTTTTTTGAACGGCGAAATAGAATTTTATTAATCTTTGAAGGATTACAGAGATCAAATGGAGCAAGGAGAAAAGCAACAGGTGCTCATCCGAGACCCAAATCCTTAATTGGCAAGATGCCAATCAAGGAGACACCCCAAGAGGCTTAAATGCCTAGATAAAGCAATACAAAGCAGATTCCAACACCGAAAAGGCCTAAAAGCCCAAATAGAACAATAAGCACAAATGGGACACAGCCCAAACACCTAAAAGGCCTAAAAGCCCAAATATAAGGGGTAAACCCAGCATTAAAGCCCAAAAAACCCTAACCCTACAAAAATCCCAGCAGCCGCCTCCCCCCACCCTGCCACACATCAGCCGCTGCCGCTAAGCGGCCTGACCACACCTCCACAGCCTTGCTTAGCCGTTAGGCCGAGAAAACCGAACCTAAACCACTTCATGGTTTGGGCCATTTGCGAATTACCCTCCCTCCCATTTGAAATAGCCACCTAACCCCCTTATGCTTCGTAGACTAAAGCGCACAGCTACCTTTCATTATTGGTCTTGTATATGGAAAAAATGTCCCCAACTTAATCCTCTTTTCTGAACATAACCCACGTACATAAAACAATTATGTACATACAAACATCGTCCCACAGCCATGCACTCATCTCCAATGACCAACCCTTCTAACCTCTCTCTTCCCTTCCGTGGAAACTCGAGTGAGTATAATAATGGTATAACAATCTTGAGAAGACAGCTTCCCTGATTTCTCGTTCTCTATTTAACTTCCATTTCCCTCTCTCTTTCTGAATCTCTTTCTCTTATTTTGTTTCCTAAATATTGCAACATTGTATGTTAATTCTCTCTTCTCACACTCTGGAAAGTGGGTCTCACTTTCTGCTCTCTATGTATCATCTTAAGGGTGTGAAAATCTAAGAATATTTCCTTCCATTGAAGAAACGATTTTGTTCTAGATCATTTGGTGAGTCAATATGATTAGAATTCGGTTCAAGAACTATCAACTATGTAAGTTAACTACCCATGCAAAATTGACAAGATAATGGGGACACAACACTAAGAGAATGACCCTCTCAGGTGTGTTCAAACATCTCAATTTGGTGTGCTCAAGCTTTCCTTAGCATTAGAGTATTTGGTCTGAAAATTTTGGTTCGGTGTAATATTTATGTTTTCGACATAGCCATCTGCAACGTCTTCTACATCACCGTACTTAGATGGAACCGACAGTGTTACTTTAGTTCTTCAAGCCTCAGCAGGTTATGTAATTTTTCTGAGTTTCTCTTTGTTATGGAATTGTGCAGCTTTTATTCTAGTTCATCTATCTGAAGCTACTTAAAGTTATTTTTATGGTAGTAAAGGGACTAATAGAAGTTCCCATTCATTCCCTTTGTAGGTTTTGCGGTACACAGAAGGTCTGTGTTGGGTTATGCACTATTACTATGAAGGGGTTTGTTCCTGGCAATGGTAATTTCCCCACCTCTATTCTGGGCAATGTTCTTTTTTTGACCTGTCATTGTCACTCCTGCTGCTGCCCCTACCTCTAATTCCCATTTTCTGTTTTTGTTCTTGTTATGTTTTGAGTGAATTTTGCTCTATATGTACTCAAGTTTCGTGATCTCTGTATATCTCTGTGGATGTGTGAATTTTAAAATATTAACCTAGGTGTTTCTTTGTATTTCATTGGCCTGAGAATGAGAGACGATTGTTTTGAGAGATGTCATGCATGGGCGCATCTAGGTGGGTGAAGTGCCAAATAACAATCCCAGGCTCGAATAGTTTCTCATATCTCTTATTAGCTTTTTCTTTCATTGGATGGTTTATTTTAGTATTTTTTTTCTTGATTTGGATCCATGTGCACTCACTGTCTAAAAATGCATGAGTTCAAGTATATGTTAAGTTGTATGTTCTTTTCTGGTGGAATAGGGTGGCTATTTCATGATGTTTTCCTCCATAAATGAAGTACTCCATGCTTATAATATTCTGATTTTAAGTAAGAGATTGAATGTTTGTGTCTTCGTACATTTTTTCCTTTCCTTTCCATTTTATTCTTTTCACCCTCAATGGTGGGGGTGCATCATTTCGGTAACTTATATTTCTTTTGGGCAGTGGTTCCCCCACATTGTGGCTCTCCATGATTCTTGTTTTTTTTACTCTTTTGCAACTTCACCAAAAAAAAAATTCTAGCATTTAATTGTTTTTGTCGGCAGGTTTTATCCTTATCATTATGCACCATTTGCTTCAGATCTCAAGGATCTGGGCAAGCTGAGCATAAGCTTCGAACTGGGTTCCCCATTCAAGCCATTCAATCAGCTGCTGGGGGTTTTACCTGCTGCAAGGTTCCACTGGCCACTCTTTTTCCTTATTTTAAGTTCTGTTGAAAAGTTTCTCTCATTGTGTAGTTCTAACTGGATTTTTTTGCAGCGCTCATGCTCTTCCAGAGCATTTTAGGAGATTGATGACTGATCCAAATTCACCTATCATAGATTTTTATCCATCTGGTAAGATTTTGCAATGATCTTTCCTGGTGGAACGGTTTTTTGTAGTTGAGTTGAAACATTATACAAATTTTATTTTCTTCCATGATGTTTTTTAGATTTCGAAGTCGACATGAATGGAAAGCGGTATGCTTGGCAGGTTTGTTTTTTTCACAGTAGCATCTTGGTTTATTAATGTTTGTTTCTTGTACTTGACAATTTGCCTGCCTTTTCATGGTTGTAAAGGGTGTGGCCAAGTTGCCTTTCATTGATGAAGCCCGTCTACTTGCAGAGGTCGCAAAAGTTGAACATACTTTGACGGTACGGTATATGTTGAACAGTTGAAGTCAGCCTCTGATATGTGCTTGGCTACCAATTGCTTTTGCATGATAATTTTTCTCATTATGCACGATTTTTCTGTACAGGAGGAAGAAGTGCGAAGAAATAGCATGATGTTCGACATGCTTTACGTGGCGTTATCTCACCCTTTATCTCCTTACATATTCTCTCTGGATGACCGCTGCAAGCAGTTGACAGACAAGGAAAGAGCTGAAATCAAGGAGCAACTTGATCCAAGGGTCAGGTTTGTGGTTTGCTAGTTTGTGCCAATGATGTCGTAATTGGAGCTTTTAATATGAGATTGCTTTTCTATCTGAGCCTGCACAGTAGCTGGGTTAGCAGAACGGGAGGAGCCCATGACTCGCAGATGAATCTCTTAAGTTATAAGCTCTGAGAATGCAACATCTAGAGTCAGCAAGTAAACTATTAATAATGTTTACTGGTTATTTTCAATGAAAATCATTTTCTACTACGAAGTAGCTTTGGCGAGTATATTAGTAAATTCTCAAACTATTTTCGAATGTGCTGAATGGTATCATACTGGGTTAAAATCGGGTTTATCCAGGTGAATTGCAAAAATTCACTCATTAATTAGGTGTGTCCGAACTCCGAAATATACCAAGTAAAACATACTTAATTTATGGCATTCTCAAATTAAAAGAAATGGAAAGAGAAGGCTCCCCTCACCCCCATCTCTTTTGGCTCTAACAAGTGTTTTTTTGCTTAGTTGGACGTCCATTTTTGTTTTATATCTTCCTTTTTTTCACTGTGTATCTCCCAAAGTCATTACTAGGGACAGGTGCTTTTTTGCTTAGTTGGACGTCAATTTTTGATTTATATCTTCCTTTTTTTCACCATTGTATCTCCCAAAGTCATTACTAGGCCTATTGCGTTCCACTGTGGCCAGTCCTGAATTATTATTTTTTGTGATTATACAATTATACCCAATTCAGCTCATAGGTTGGGTCTGATTCAGTATTTTTTTAGTCATAGTGGAGCTTATTCCTCATCCCATTGCAAAATCTTCTGCTTAGAAAGTATTCCCTCTGCGGTAGCCACCTTATTCTTTTTCATGTGGAATCCGATGCTTCCTTGGTGTAGTATAATTTATGAGCTTTGTTTCTACTCTTTTTCTTATTTATATTGGGGTGCTTGCAGCGATGGGATGAATGGGTATATATCCCTTTGTGCTGGAGATCCTTGCCCCCCAGTTTTCAGGTCACCTGTTGGTGGAATGGAAGATGTTATGAACAATCAAGTCATGTGAGTTAAAATGTTATCTTGTATTGGTTCCTTAAATTCAGTATTTATCTTAGAGCTGTTGTATTGACTTCACTTTCCCCTTTGCCATTCCAGAAGTGCTATTTACAGACTTCCAGATGCCCACGAACACATCGCTCGTCCACCTGCAGGGGTTATATATCCGGAGAAGGTATGCTTCATAATGTTCCTCCGCTTGGGCAGATGCATAAGTTTTTGACTTTGCGGTGAACCCCTTTAAAAACCCTTATGCCTTTCTACTTATTACATAATTTAACGTGGTTTGATCAATAGAACATATGACATACATTATAAAAGACGCTTAGTCAATCAACGTTTAGGGGAACCAAAAAGGCCCAGCTATGTTCAATCATCATTTGGTAGGGGTGATGATTTTCGCATTCCATTTTCTTGTAAATGAACTCCAAAACTTGTCCTTTAGTGCTTAAAATTACACACAATATAAAACAAATTTTGCAATACATTTATTTGAAAATGGAGTGCAAAAATCAACGTTTGGGAGAACGTAAATAGCGCCATTTGCCAGATGCAAAACATTTGGTGCATACTTTAGCTTATTCTGGTAAATTGGCCAAACATTTAAAGTTATTTAATATGAACTAGGAGTGGTGTTTATGGAAACAAACTTTATCCTTGTCTCCTAATCAACTTATTTCCTTTGCTATTGATTTTAATGGCCACACTTAGTATTGGCATACATTTATGGTGGGGCCTGTTATGACCCGCATTTTTTCCCATGTGTTTCTGGGCATTGCGGTGGCTTTGTTTGAAAATTTGTTGCCTACTCTAAGCTATTATTTGGGTTCTATTGGATGGTCTTGTGTGGCCAAACATCCTTATTTTGTGGTTCTACCTTGAGCTGAATAAACTCATGGACCTCTCTCTCTGACTTTTTGTCCATTTTTTCCTAGACTGTTACGATGGGGGATCTAAAAGCTGAGCCTCCTTTATGGCATGAGGACTTTGGAAAGAGGCCATGGGAAAATGGAAGGTGCAAAATATGCCTTTTTCATTGAGTGCCATTTCTAATAAGCTGTCTCCTTGATTTGTTATTGATACTGGTTTATCATGCTATTAAAAGTTGTTTTTGCATTATTTCTTTGCTTTTAGGCACCTCCCAAATGGAACTATTTCTGGTCGGCAGCTTGGTGAGGTTTCACACCGCCTTGTAGTAAATAGCTTACAATTAAGGACTGATCGGAATGGTTTTAGCAATCAGCAGCATGGCCGACCTTTATCTTCCTATCAAAATAACAGATACCAGGATAACGAACGGAACAAGGTGGTGCCACCTAGGACAGGCTATCATCCTCAAACTTCCCATGGTCACCACAGGCCACAAAATCTCTCTCCAGTACAAAATCATTTCAACCAAAGTTATCGTGGTCCGCATGCTTCCTTAGTTTCTCATGATGCAGACAGTGGGTACCATTCTCAGTGCAAAAGGAACAATCATTCTACTGACCAAAATAGGGACTATTCATCAGGATTCCAACAATATGGTAGAAACAGGTACCCCGGGCAAGGCCCTCCTCGTGTTGGGGTCCAACGTCCTGTGCAGAGTGCGGCCCAGTTTCAACAACAGGGTGGATATCCACTGCAATTCCAACAATATGGTGGAAACAGATATGCTGGACAAGGCCCGCCTCATTGTGGGGTCTCAACTCCCATTCCAAATAGAGCCCAATTTCACCAACAGGGCGGATACAACTATGGGAGCTACCAACATTATGGAGCTTCCAACTACCGTAGTTACCGAGCTAGCGCTACCTGGGTCCCTCTGGCAAACCAGAGTGGTGGGAGAGAAGGTATTCGTCCTCAACAAGTAGGCGGTCAGTTGTCAGCATTAGATCAGGGAGCAAGCAGAAATCCACCACCTCCCAGGTACAACCATTAAGAGGCCAGAATTCATATGGAATTGTTGTACATTAGCTTGTCACCTAGTGTCCAATAGCTTTTACCATCATGTTCCCTTTGTTCTTTTTGTGTTAGTTGTTTAGTCAGTAGATTCGAACTAGGTTGTTATTTCATTTGATAGTGGTGGGCATTTGTAGAAGAAAAGAAAATGTTGTATTCTCTTACCCTTAATTTGATAATGCAAAAGTCAAAAACTTTAAGCTAGCTAGGTGCTCTCTCTCTCTCTCTCTCTCTCTCTCTCTCTCTCTGAGCCATACAAGGAATACCTCGGTTGGTTAATGAATGACTGTTCGAATGTTTTGGGCTTGTTGATTTGGGACAGTTCGTGCGGCCAAAGAAAACCATCATTGAGGATGGAACTTGATGGTTTGAGCATGATTTTTGCTAGAATATAGTTGATGCGCGCCTTTGTTACAGTTGAGGGATCCATGGAGAAGGAAAGGAAGCTTTCCATCGAGCCTGTGAAAGAATAGCCCAGTCGTGCACCTGGTGGTCGAGATAGCTTTCTCTGTTAACTATAAGTATGGACATGGCATAGACATTAGAGTGATGTCGAATTGGATTGCTTGTTTACTAGGAATGGGGACATGAAAGATTATTGTCTCGAGTTTTGTTGGCGTGGTTGTTGCTTTTGGGACAATCGAGCCAAATGATGGAATCAAGATTCTCTACGATCTCTCATATGGTTCTTATTAATGTGATGTAAATTACTAAATTGTTATTCACGCAAAAAAATTTAATTGATTGGACAAATCGGTATCCATTTGAAAGGAACCCTGTTTTCCTAAAGAGCAATGAGCTGTTAAACTATGATCGGTCTTTAAGGATGGATGTCCACACCTATCCGTCGTGGCTGTCCACGCCTTTGTTAAACCTATTCATATCTTTACATTTATCTTACACTAAAATAAATATTTTTGTGACACTCATAATACATGGTATCCTAAATTTTGTTATCATTTGAGTTGATAGATATTGTGTTATATATATATATATATATATAGGAGTAATTCTAAATTTTATAGTGGTATAGTATAATTAGTTCGTTAACTCATAATCTTTTCAACTCATCGTACTATATATCCCCGAACCGACATATAGAGTGACCAAAACGATGCATGACACAATCTATTTTGTTAGCCCTATTTATTAGAAAGTTTATTAATTACTAAGTCATAATCATAACGAGTGAATATCTTGCCTTGATATTATTGAAAAGAACCCGTTACCAAATTGGATATTTGAATAGAAGTGCATGTGTTTTTGAAAGAAAATAGTCCATATATCACATGATTTAATTCCTATACTCAAACCCACCACAAATTATGTGAATCCGGTACATAATAATGTCTAGTGGAAAAAGGGCTCATAGCAATGATCCAAGAGGACTGAATATGTCCTTACAAGATAGTCACATTTCATATCTCTGTAACTATTGTGTTTCAGACTACACGTACTTATAAATGAACTCTAAATCTTGCCCTTCAATGTGTAAAACTACAAGCAACACAATTTTGCACGTTAAAAGATAAATTTTAGAGTACGTTTGTAAGAAAGATGATTGTTAAAAATTATTTTACCCTATAGAATGGATTAATGGAAGCACGTCATATGAAGAATTCCATGAGGCCCAATAATAGTAGGTGGACTTGAAGTTAAGATTGTATGAGACAGGGTGCACGTGGAGCATATATACAAGTGCCACGAAAGTATTTCCTGTTTTATGTTTCCAATCGTAATTTCTTTTATTTTGGTTTTTAATTTGTATTTGGTATCGCGCCCCTACAGCTAGGCCACTATATAAACTCGACTGCACAACCAAAACCTCCAAGGAAACTAGCGCGACCACACTAGTCATGGCCCCCCACTTACGTCAGTGTATGTACTCACCCGGTGAGAATTCGAATCTTAAACCTTGAGAGGTATTCCCAAAATCTGGATATCCGTCCGAACCATTGGGCAACCCCTGGATTCTCAACTGTTTTTGTTTCCCATATATATGCAAATAACTATCAATAATACTTACAACTACATGTTTATTTATTTGAAAATATATCTATATTGGAGTGTGTCTTTCAATCTCCTCTTCGTTTTTAATTGAACATCAAACCCACCAATGCTTTTATAAACCGATGTTTTCTCAAAGACAGTGATATATATGACCGGTGATTTATGTTTGAATATCTTTTTTTCTTTAAACGGCAAAGAAAATTTGTTAATCTTTAAAAAAAAAATTACAAAAACTAAAGGGAACAAGGAAAATTCATTAATCTTCAAGTTTGAATATCAAGTTTGAGTTATTTGCGTTAAAAATACTTCAGGGGCATATCCTTGAGTCCTATGTACGCACGTACACTGTAATGATGATTTACATGCATCGGACAATTTTAGACACATCCATTATAAAATATAGTATCTTGTAGAATAAAACCTTAAAGAGAAAGCCAGAACCTAATTTTTTCCGTAGTTGATAGTTATAATAGTATCATACTTGTAGTATTTTGCTTTATGATGCCTCTCGTGTGAATAGCCTAGGAGAAGGATCCTTCTTGTTCTCCTCACATCTATGGTTCGGATACTTGGGATCTGTCCCAATCATGATTGATTCATTTAATTTAACATATCACATCACTAGACATTCGATCGTGCACGATTGGAATTTGGAACTTATATTAACAGGGTTGGTAAAGGAATCAAGTCACTCGATATTGCGCTCGTGTTTTACGCATTAAGGGCTCGTTATCGATTTGTTATCTAAAATAAACTGACCTTGGACAAAAATTGAAGCTCGTTAAATTTCAAATTAAGTTTGAATAAGCCATATATTACTCAACTCATTTAACTTTGATGTGTAAAGAAAATTCAAAACTTGAAGTCGACTTGATTGAAACTTGTTTGAGACCAATTCGCTCACAAGCTAATCAAACTTTCGCTTATTTTTTAGCTCATAAGATTCGATCGGCTCGTTTATCAGCCTTATCTCCGAACTCGTCTGGCTTGGGTTGGTGGTAATTGTCTCGTGTTCTAGGCATATCTTACTAAACTGTTACTATTATTAAGCTATAAAAGGGGATTAAGCATTACTTAAGTTTATACTAATTTTTTCATTTAGTTCTAAAATCTGATTAGCCTTCTGGAGCTTAAAGTCATGCACATAAGTCATATAACAATGATCTGATCAGACCATCTTATCTGTCTCTCAATATTATAGCAATTTCCGACCAATGAAATGACTTGCCGACTAAAAATCAGCTGGTAGGACCATTTTTATTCAAATAATGTCTTTGTCACAAAAGAGGGCTTTCACTTCCCTTGTCTTTTGACTAATCATATTTTTAATGCGCATACACCATATTATTAAATGATTAAGAGATTGAATCCTTTGCGGTCCTTAATCTGGACCGTCCATTGCTGCAATTTATGATTTGAATTTGCTCGGAGACTCCAAAAAGAAAAGAAAAGAAATGAAAGTAATTGACATAGTTCTTTTGGAAACCATTAGGAGTCTAATCCGGTGCCTGGCTTTTCGTTTCGTTTCGTTTTTTTTTTTTTTTTGGGTGGGAAATGCATTAATAATGAACGAGATTACAACCTACAGTTTGCATCTAACACATTCAAATCAAATAAGAGTTTAACCCAGCGATAAATTGATCTGACAATCAATTCAAATCTATTTCTTTTGGTTGGATGGTTATGTATATCTTTTCCAAAAGCTATACATGATACTAATAAGGATTTTGATTTTCGCGCTCCACTTTATTTATGAAGTTACTAGTAACTTCATGTTAAAAGTGGAGCGCCATCAATAAAAAATGGAGCGCGAAAATTAGTTTCCTACTAATAAACGTACAAAACTTTGTCGATCACGGAATAGTATGACTTAGGTAAATAGACGCCACATAGTGCTGAGATTAAAATTTACAGTAATTATTCAGAATGTACGTACAATAAATGGAGGGAGAGATTTTTATTTTTATTTTTCCATTCATTAATCCTAATCTACTTTATCCTAAGAGACTTGGGGAGAGGGATGGGTGCTTACGGAAATCGAACCCTGCCGATGTGCATGAAAGTATAAAGAAGACACCAACTGCACTCCACTCCACTTGCGGAGTAGCGGAGGGAGAGATTTGAAAGTTATTTTTATGACAGATTAGCTTGCTACATAAATTAGGGTCGAGTGGAGTCCAATTTTAGAAGGTATAATTAGCCTCCATTTGGCATTTTGGATTACAAACTAAGGATTCGTTTATTTGACGGGACTAACAATGAACCATATATATTATATTCATTGGGTATTTAATCGAATCAAGTTAATAGTGATGAGATTAATAATACCACACCTGTTATATTCACATTTCGTAGATTATATATTCGAAATTACAGTTGGTGTTCTAACTTTGTAATAGGGTGACATCAATATGGCAAGAGTATGATACCAATTCATGTTGCACACTAGATGATTTATTATTCAGATGGAGATCTTTTTCTTATACTATTTAGATTAATAATACAGTCTCGTTTAGCTCACGGAATCACTCTCCAAAAATAACATACGATATATTGATACGTATGAATAAATAAGTATATATATATATATATATATATATATATATATATACACACACACACACACACAAATATATGATGTGTGTGCGTGTATATATAGATACCAAGCTTCTACTAATGGTGCCCTTAACTTGTTAAATTAAGGACTTCCCCTTTCCCGATCAAAATTTGATGATCTGAACCATTCAATGTGTACAGAACGTGATTTTAAGAATGCACGCTAGAAATTGGCAAAAAAAGGAGCGGGAAGGATTTGATCCGAACAGTTTGTCATAAAAATACATTTGTAGTGTTTTTAAGAAAAACTGTTCGGATCAAGCCCTTTCCGGTCATATTTTTGATGATTTCTCGTATGTACCCTTAAAATCAAGTTTTAAACACATTGAACAGTTCGGATTATCAAAATTTTATCGAAAACAATGTCAAACTCATGAGGTCCTTAACTTAACAAGTTAAGGACGCCCTTTGCAGAAGGAGACTAATATATATATGCATGCATAACGCATACATATAAAGTATAGATATATGTGGATATGAAAACATATAAACATATGTCAACTAGGTGACTAGGTCTACATTTTAAAGTTTCATCATAGATGACACAAATTAATCACACAATGAGCATATGATATACGAAAAACATCTGGTAGTGATAACAGCATTCCCATTGTAATAAGCAAATGGATATGGATAAATAAATTTAACAACAATACTCAAAAAACACCTCATATTGTAATAAGCAAACTTACAAGTCTTTTAGCAAATAACCAAATTCTACCCATTCCATAACTAAACTTAACACTTTTACCAATAACCAAAACTCAATAACTCAAAAACACCTCACATTGGAATAATTTGGTGCGGTCGGGTGCACAATTGAAACTCGTTTGCGATTGGACAAATGTGCATTGTGTATTGTAGGGTTTTTTTGGTTAGGAATGCAAAAATAACCAATGTAGAGGTAGAGGTTGTTAAATTTAATTATGAACTAAATGGATAATCAAATACTGATGCGGCACATTTTGGTTATTGGTTTTGATATAACCATTGCGGATGCTCTAATACCAAAACTGTTTTTGTTGGTGCCACAACTTCAACGCATAAAAGTCTTGTTGGCACATGGTATAAACATTTTGTACACTAGAATTTTGGCACCAACAAAAATAATTTTGGCATTATAATTTCCCAAAACATTAGAGATTTATATTGCTAATCAATCCATGATGGATTGGGTGGGCACCATTTTTGCATGCAAGCCATACTAGCAAATGAAATAACATATATCCAATCAATTTAATGCCCCACTTTGTTACAAGCCCACGTTACACTTACACACAAAGGGGCCAGTGGTTCAGGCGGATGTCCAGGCTTTGGGAGTACTCCTCAATGTCTGGGATTCGATTCCATTGGATGAGTACCCTGAAGTAAGTGGGAAAAGTTGAAAAAGTGTAGTAAAAGTTTTTATTTTTTATTTTTCTTGTTAAGTGGAAAAATCAACAGAGAGGGGAGACGGAGTTATGCAAGTTCAAAAGATTAAAACAAAAAAGGAAAACAGAGAAATTAAATTGTATTTTCTCAAGCGGTATTTTACTTTCATGATGTTTAAAAATACAGCATAGATACAAAAATATGTGTGGATGTGACTGCGGGACAAGGGAAGTAAATATCATCCCCACCCGATTTCCTTATCAGATTGAGGAATACGGGCCGGATGGGGAGGTTCGAGATGGGAGCGGGGCGGGACGAAGAAAACTATCATCCCTAAACCAGAGCGAGGCCCGGAGAACCATCGTAGCATTGATCTATCATCAATCAAGTCGGTCCATATTGCATGGCCCATGAGATTCCAAATTCCTATGAATATGCTACATTGCTACTGTATATATTTTCAGTTTCTCGTTTTCCCATTTCATTTCTCAGTTTCCATTTCTTTCCGTTGCATTTTATATGTACACGAACACGAGATATGCGTAAGCTCGCCTAAAAAAAAAAATCATGAGATAAAATACAGCAGCAAGGGAGTCCACATGAAGAGTAATACAGTAATTCACTACCATTGAGCACTGCCCCATATTCTTCCATCATCAAGTAATGCTACAAATGCAGATATATATTCGGACCCAGATCTAGACAAAGATGTGTTCGGACCCTTCCGAAACACATGGACTCCTATGATATACATGTGAGACTCACACACATGGAACAATCAATTTATCATAACATGATTTTAAACACATCTATGTTTAAATTTTTTTTTTGCAGACGTGTAGGTTCGAATCATTTTCTCTGGAGTGTCATGTTCGTTTGTGCCGACAAAAGGATTCGAGACATCACGTGACGGTGACGAAGATGCTCCATATATTCCTATAAGCATTGGATGTATTTTTTTTTCCCACGTGAGGGAGGAGTTTACTTGGACGATGGACACCCTGCGTATATAAAAGGGCATCAATTGACAACATCTCCCCAGCAGACCTTCCAATTCCCTCTCTTTTGTCTTTTGTCCCCTTTGTCTGCCTGCCCACACCTACATTATACCCACAATCTCTCGACCAACCCAATCCCAATCTCTCTCTCTCTCTCTCTCCATCCAATTCAAGAAAAAAACAACTGTAGGGCAAACAAAACCCATTCCTGTCTTATGGAAAACCACCATCTCCTCCACCAATCTCAGCCGTTGAAATCAAGATTCAAGCGGGTTTGTGTATTCTGCGGTAGCAGCCCGGGCAAAAGTCCGAGCTACAAGCTCGCTGCTATTCAGCTAGGAAACGAATTGGTATCATTTCTCTACTCCTCAATCCTTACTAATTATAGGTCCTGTTTGTTTGACAGTACTAAACTACTAATAGCTTTTGCGAAATATATAATTTCATCGAGTTAGCAGTGATGACATTAATGATACCGTATCCCTCGATAGTGTATCGTTTATGTATCTTCTTTTTTTTGAACGGCATACTCATTAGTATATATCTCGGACTCAACATATAGTGCAATCCGATGCTCATATTGGTCAAATAAACGGGCACACTTGTTAATATCTTCACTGGTAACCGCCGAAGATTTTTTTTTTTAGGCTTTGAAAATTTGGGTTTTTGTAGACGAATTTCAGTAGGAAAAAAAACAAAAAGATTGATGAACAACCTCGGTGGTAGCAGAGTGGAAAACAGGGGATCAAAAGGACTCTGTTCTTGGTATTTCTTCTGGGTTTGGATCAAAAGAAATGCTAGGTACCCAAACAACTTACCCAAAAAGTATCCCGAAACGAGAAATCAAAGTGCCAAATAACTCAAAAGATGATCTGGACCCTTGATTTCCCTTTTCAGGGTATTTCTTGGGTAAGTTTTTTTTGGGTACCTAGCATTAACGTTGGATCAAATGGTGTTAATTGAAGTAAATTAAAAACACTGAGATTAATTGAGACTGAAAATTCGTGCAAATTGTTTATTGATTAGTAAGCTTATCGTGTTGTGTATTTTATGGAAAATGGTCAAGAGAGTTTTATTTTATTATGAGGACCATATTGTTAGTAATAATAATTTGGGGGCAGGTGGAGAGGAAGATCGACTTGGTGTATGGAGGAGGAAGCATTGGCTTGATGGGTCTCGTCTCCCAAGCTGTCTATGACGGCGGTCGCCACGTGTTAGGGTACCTCACTTTCTTTTCTCTCAACGAAAGTGTTTTTTGAGACTACATGGTGTCATTGATCCCTTCATGCTCGTTCTTATGTGCTTGGGTCCGAAGTCAAGCTGGTCGACCAGCTCGGCCTCAGAACCTCAGGCACACGTAGCCGAATATGAACGGTTCTGTGGCACCACATTATGTACTGACGTAGAATCACTGTTGCAAGAAGTCCTTTCGCCTTTCAATCTCTCATTCTTGACTCATGTGCTTGTTTTTCCCTTCATTGGGTTTTGGCAGGGTGATTCCGAAAACTCTTATGCCCAGAGAGGTACTAATTGATTGCATTTATCCCCTAAGAATTTATAATTTTCTATCAAGTGTTGTATAATCTGAAATTCCTAAAATGGAGGTTTTTGTTTTGTTTTTCTCTTTGTGCAAGTAATTATGGTGCTTTTCACGTTTTAGATAACTGGTGAGACTGTTGGAGAAGTGAGACCTGTGGCTGGAATGCACCAAAGAAAGGCCGAAATGGCTCGCCAAGCCGATGCTTTCGTAGCATTGCCAGGTATTCCCTCCCTCCCTCTTTCTTCTTGAGAATATGAAAGTTTCATTCAACTAGAAAAACAACTCAAATAGATCAGAATTTCAGAAAGTATAACTTTTGTTCTTGTTACTAGAATTGTCAAAGCGGTAGATGCTGTGGAATCTCCTACAGATGACTATGTGATGCTGAGAACAATATTCTCAAAAGAATATATGAAGTAGCTTTATCTGTATATCCATTGATGACCAAAAATTGCACTTTTGCCTTTTCTAATACTTGAATTTTATTTCATGGATGATATACACAAACAAAAATGCCCGTTAGTTCGCTTTGCTCGGTTCATAAGGTAGCAGCTTCAAGCTCCACTATTATCATTCACTCTCTTACAAAAGCTTAGAGTAGTAGTATAAGATTTCTCTTGTCAAAAATTACAGACTTGAAGTTCGGGTTCGAAATCCTTTCTTAACGTCTTGAATTGGATCGCGCTTCAGAGGGTACTGGCATTTGTGCACATTATCAAAACAAATATGATTTTCAAGTTCTTCCCCTTCCATTGTGTGTATGAAATTGTTTCAAGGGCTGATTTCGTGCACATAATTTCATCAACATAGGTGGATACGGAACGTTGGAAGAGCTCTTGGAAGTAATCACTTGGGCTCAACTCGGAATCCATGACAAACCGGTAACTAATTATCTTGATTTTATTCTACGAGTACAATTTTATTTAACTTTCTTTTTAAGACCAATGGGTTTTCTTTCGACCTTGTACTTCATCGACGCTGCCTCACTCGGCACTTAACGTAATTTTTTCCTTCTAAGGTTGGAAATTTTTCAATTTTGTGTAGGTGGGTTTGTTGAACGTTGATGGCTACTACAACTCACTGCTGTCTTTCATAGACAAAGCCGTTGATGAAGGCTTCATTGCCCCCTCTGCCCGCCACATCATCGTTTCCGCCCAAACTGCCCATGAACTCATGTCCAAGCTTGAGGTAGACCGCGAACAACTATTTTAGTACTGCTCTTAGAGTACCGCCACGTGACCTTTCAAGGGCATCTACCACTGCACATTCACGTGGGGATTAGGGGTAGGAATTTGAACCCTACGTGAATGTGCATGTGTGGTGGCGGAGCACCACGTAATAATTTTCCGGTAGACCACACAAATCCACACGCACTGTGGCACAAACAAAATCACTTGTCTGTGTATGATCGAAAGATCTGAGCCGTCTATTTTGCAAATTTACTTTTGTGTGTAGGAGTACGTACCGAAGCACTCTGGTGTGGCATCAAAGCTTACCTGGGAGATGGAGCAACAACTTGGTTACACCACCAAGTCAGACATAGCCCGTTGACATAATTCGATCGTCGATGATGACCGTAGATTCGACCTGGCTAATGTTTCTCATCAAACAATAAATCCAACCACGTAGATGCGAGCTCCACCGGATCATTCCACCGCAGTGACTTCAGTTTCTACGGTGGACTAACGATGTGCAATTCATTAGAAAATGAACCCCTTGAGCCATTGTTTGTCAATCTTAGGGCATCAGAATTAATTGAGTTGGGTGTAAGGCGGCTCGGACACCTGATTTCAAGAAGAAAAAAAAAATTGTAAAACTCAGTGAGTTGTTTCTTTTCTCATCTGATTTTTTGAAGCAGAGGCTGACTAGGATAAACAGTGCATAGCAATTTGATATTTTATTTTCTCATATGTCAGGTGTTTCTTGTTCATGTGATTTTTTATTTTATTTTATGTAATGTCGGTATATATATGAGATCAACTGGGTTTGTACAAGTATTCGACTCAACTTATGTCATGTATAGGAATCATGTTTAGATGATAGTATATTTTTAAGTCCAAACGTGTCATTCGGCTCATTACATCATGTCGATTGTCGTGGATTTCAGAAATCGTCGAAGTGAATTTTTCTAGAGTAACCATAACGGTTAAGTATTGGCTACGAACTAAAATATAGTGACTTAGCTTCGAATGTTTCCCGTCACGCCTTTTTTTCCCCAAACAAATTTGCTGTCATGCTAAGAAGAACCCATTTGATATGCAACGATGCCAATGACTCTTCTTTTCTTCTTTTTGTTTTTTGACATGAAAAAAGAACTTTCACTAATGACGTTTTAATAACTAGATCTAGATGCAGGTTAATTAGCCCACAAGGCATATCTACTCCTACCTATCTTGTGGGAGTACTTTTTTTGTGGATAACAACAATTGTAGTAACAGATGAAAAGGAATGTCGGCAAGACAGCAACAAAGGCAACTGTTTAGAATTGCAAAACTGATCAAACTAGATGGACAAGAGAGATAAGGATGGAGGAGGTGGGTCTAGGTCTATTCCACTAAGGAAGTTTGATTGATTGAAATTGCAGAAAGACAACCTGACATTGACCAGTCCAGAAGGGGCCTTAGACCCTATTCGTTTTGGATTTTGGGATTTGGAATTCTCTCTCTGCGCACGGTTTCCAATAAATTTTCTCTCAATTATTATTCTTATTTCTCTATCTATCTCTCTCCACTCATTACTCAAAATCCCAAAATGAACATGATCTTAAAGTCTTATAGATGTCACCTGTGGGGAAAAAAAAATTTGAGTGAGACAGTGGTGGAGGAGGGTGAGTGGCACTGCCCTCCCTCTGCCATTATAAGGTGTAGTGGGGCTTTGTAGATAAGGGCATTGGGACAATGTGTACTAGATAACTTTTGTGCAAGTATAAAGGGATGCAAACAAGTCGAACCGAGTCGAGTTTTGTAGTATTCAAGCTCGGCTTGTGAGCCTAAAACTGGAACATGAGCTGAGCCCTTTACGAGTCAAGCTCCATTCATTTACTAAACAACCCTCTATAAATAAATCGAGTCTATACAAACGAGCCGAGCTTTGGGATTTTGAACTCGGTTTGTTTATTAAACAAGTCTAAAACTTGAGCTCAACTCAAAGCTCGATTACTAAATGAGTCAAACCAAGCCAAGCCTCGAATTGCTTGCAAGCAGCTCGGTTCGTTTGCGCTAGGGGCTAAATTTGGGGTGAATTATAACTTGCTCATTTTTTTCTAGTACAAAAGTGATTTGTTCATATGTCAAACTATGTTTGATCACACTTATTCTGGCATGGATGATCTTTTTAGTGAGGTCACATTGAACGGTGCTGATCATTTTTGAATCAGAATACGCTCACAAAATTGTAAAACTGGACTGGACTAGACCATAAAAACCCCAACTAGAGCTCAATTCTTGTAGATAAGGGAATCCAATCCTCATTACCAAAATTCTCTGTACCTTTGTACCGGTGCGTTTTCGGTCAGGGGACAGTGTACTAGTGAAGTGGCGCATGTATATATTTTCAAAGTGGCGCATGTGCTGATGTGGGTATTGCACATGCCTTTTTAGAAGTTTCTGTTTGGACCAAAAAGAGGTGGGGACAAAAGAAAAGCATGTTTTTTTTTAATTAGCCTTTGTGTTTGTTTTTTGTTGGAAATACCTTCCAGTCTCGGGTTAACACTATCGTGATACTGACCATGTGGGTCTCATGTTCGATTATGCAACATGTGTAGTAGTAGTAATAACTTTTTTCTCGGCCCACCTCACATCTATCATCTTAAGAAAGTGGCTGAGAAACAGGCAGTTCGTGTTGTTGCTTTCTGGGTTGCTCCGAGCGGTTTGCTTTTTTGATGGTCTCTCCCACGTCCGTGTTGAATGGGGATAGTAATGTCAAGAAATGGCAACATCCCCTTATCGGCTCGTGCAAGTCATCGCTTTGTAGGCTAGCCGGGTATGCCATTGTCGTGTGTATTCTGTTTCATGTAGCCCTGGGTTATTTTCGGAGATTTCAGTGTTTATTTTCAGGCTTTAGTTCTCCTATTCTTGATGTCCTGATCTCCGTAAGGCGTGCATGTTATAGGAATGCTGTATCCAATGCATCCAAATCAATGGAGCGTAGTTCACAGTAGGTACACTCTGACCGGACCTAGAACACTCGTGTATGCAAAACCGGACAATGCCAAAACAATGAGAAGAGGAAGACGAGAGACACCAAAGAAAACGGTGTCCAAAATAGGTTTTGGAACTCTTTTTGGGTCCATCTTTTGGCACCGGTTTATCGCATCCGATCCAAACAGAGCAAATCGAAGTGAAGCCCAAAGTGGACCTAAAAGCGCCCTTACGCCATTTTGCTCTCTCACACGGTGATGCCACTGCAAAGCACACCATCGTTACACCTTTGACTTTACTCCTCCTTGATTCCATTTACATTCTCAAGCTTTGCTAATAAGCATCGATTAGTGTATCACTGGATTCGCTGCTACACAAAAGAAATGACACATAGATTTCATTAACGAACTCACTCTACAATAAATGGAGATACAAATTACCAATTCACTGTGGCAATCAAACCATCCCAATGCAACCTCACAACAAGAAGAGATAGTGCGTACAACTGCATATACGATACAATCAACCGTGTTGTTTTTTAAGGCCACCTTAGGTGAAAGATTGAACCACTGAGGAGGTGGTGATCAAACCAGAAAGAAGGCCAACCATAACTGCACTGTTATACGTGGTTGGTTCCGCCTGCATTGAATTGTTCCGTGAATCAACATATGTCTCGTTTAGGAAAGGGCCACCCACAACTGCTCCAACCGCAACGTTTGGGTTCGGGTCAGTTGAGTCGAGCCACTTCCAGCCGGTTTTACAACCTGTGGTTGCATCTTCTGGAATTGAGGCTCCCCTATGGTGTACGTATTCTGGGTATTTATCCCCGTATCCCACAAGATAACTCATCTTCATCGGATTATCGCCCAAGATATAATCAACCTAGAAAAAGATGATGCAATGTTAGAAGACTACGTTTGGATCTTGGATTTTGTGGGGTCTTTACGAAGAGAAAGGTAAAGCAAAGCAAAAAGAGAGGAGGCAAAAAACGTATATTCACGAGTCCATTTCATTTTATTTACTCACCACAAGTCCCTACACACATCGGGGATACAAAAAACAGGGTAAATGGAGACAATAAGCACACCTGCGAAATGGCAAATTTTCGAATATCTGATGGCCCATAGGATTCTCCACTGCAAGATAGTTTTGCAGTACGAGATGTGAGCATATAATCACTGTAAAGTACAGCTAAGAATGAGGAAGCCACCGGATGCTGTAATGCGTTCCATTCGCTGACCCATATCAGGCCATCTGCATCAACAGATTATGGTGGTGAGTCATGAAGATTCCAGGACTAAACTTAAGTAATTTAGTTAAATGTCAACATTGGATAAACCTCATGCCCCTATAATGCTTTATACGATGACCCTTGGTTTGACAATTGATATTACCACAATTTAATGGTCCATTATATAAAATGGGATTAGGTGACACACTAGATACGGACGGATTAGTCCACCGATGGCATGTGTCTGTGAATTGATGAAAATGATCCTGCAATGCTCAAGTAAGATCATCCAATTGGTTTTCTCCCACAACTCAGACTAATTTCCACTTCTAAGTGAAACTGTTAGTGACGGTCCATTCCAATCAACCAGAGTTAAAAACATGGAAATCGGCCGTTGATCCAATTTGAGTACCTCTACAGGTTTTTCAAAATAACAGAAAGAGCAATGAGAAGAGAAGAAATTAAGCACAATTACTCAAACAGTATTAGGGAAAAAATGAGCTTACTATCTGTTCTGCTTTTTGTGGCTGATGGAGATTTTGGCAGGAGCCCACACATGACAGCCTCAGCAGTTTTTCTGTACTTGTTGAGGCTATCTGAGTTAGAGGTGTCTTTCTCACCGAAAAAACTTACTCTGGACAACAATACCTGTATCAAAGTCGCATAAGTGGTTACTCAGTCCAAAAGCAATGTGTATGCCAATTCTAAATTGCATAACCGGATATTCAATAGCTTTTTTAAAATTGGACAGTAAATCCCTTCCATCTAAAATCAACGTCTATTCAAATGGAGCCTAAATATGTTCTAGATCGCATATATTCGATCAAAAACTTTTCTTGAACAGTCATGTTCTACATAGCCTCAAATCACAATGGAAGAACGTAAAAATTACATCAAATAAAGTATATTTGAGGTCAAAAATAATCTAACATGCTTTAACAAAGAATACTTGGGCTTTAAAATCAGTGTTTTATGATATATGAACATATACCTGAGTTCCAGCAAGTTTGTTATCCCAACTAAACCAAGTTGGGCTTCCAAACTTAGCAAAATCATTACCATTTTCCCCAGTCACATACTCAAAATACGATTTATCCCCGGTAGCATGATAAAGCCAGCTAGCCGCCCACAATAGCTCATCTTCATAACCTGTTGAATTGTAATACGTCTGGACCTCGGGAATGCTCTCACTGTAAGAACCTCTGTGTTTGTCGGCAAAAGTAAACAGTTGTTTTGCATGCTTGAGAAGGGTGCTTGAATAGGTGGAGTCAGAGGACTTGAAAACCAGGGATGCCGATGCCATTGCTGCTGCAGTTTCAGCAGCAACTTCGGTTCCAGGAGAAGAAGTGTTTACTTGTATGAGAGGCCTTTTCTCTGTCATGGCCTCAGGTCTTTCCCAACATCCGTGGTCTTTTTCAGGGTCACCAACCTGAATAAGAGTTTAAAAAATGGTAAAAATGTGAATTGATTGGCCTAGCTTAGCTCTTACTAGGATGTTTTGAGCACTAAATTCACTGGTGAAAAATCTATCGAACGGGCAGAACCGAGTACATCCATTGTATGTATTACACATTTCCCATCTTACGTATTTCATTTCCACGCAAAAGAAATTGGATTTCTTACAAATTTACAAAACTCAAAACAATAGAACTATCTAGAGTTCAAGGGTTCTTGACATGCAATCCTCATAAATCACGGGCAGTTTTAGTAGATATTTTGCAAGTTAGAAGCTTTAGAATCTAGCAATGTGACCTTTCGAACTAAGAAGCACAGAAACATCAACCGGCCTTTCGTTGCCATGCCCGACACGTGCCAGTCATATGTTCGGGGAGGTCAAAATGCCTATGGTAATAGAGCCAAACTTTCATAAGATGCTTAATTCATGATTACTTCTTTATTAACTGTTGATTTATATGCTCATGTAGATCTTTTCAGTTTTTTATCCTTATTCAATAGAAATAATATTCTGATTTCGATCTGAATTCTGAACAAACCTATAACATAGGCATAACTTCTACTGTACGTATCTGTGAACTAATTTATGAAAAACCAGCATGTCTGCATGGCATCAGAGTCTCGTGTCCATATCCATGTTAGACGGTGATAATTAATAAACTAATAAAACATGACCATCAAGGAGCACAGTCAAACGGATGTAGGGTTACAAATAGATAAGAGCAGTTTATAGAAATAGAGATCAAAGTGACCTGAATATAGAGCACATTCTCTGAAGGATGAGCTTCAATAAGGTAGTCAGTGATCCACTTAAGAGAGTCTTGAGCAGGTTCCAACTGATCAACAGTTTGCATCTGATCCCCATACTCAAGAATTGCCCATGACAACACTGTGGCTGTGAAAGCCAATGGAAATCCAAACTTCATATGATCCCCAGCATCAAACATTCCTTTTGAAAGATCCAACTTTGCTTCACTACCATCTTTAAGCGCCGAATCGCCTCTCCATGATATCTTGTTATCTACCAACTTACCAGCTGAAAAAAAACGCAAATTAACATTTGAACCCATAAGAAGGAATCCATTATGAAGAATTGTGCCCTCAAATTTAAGTTATTATTATATAAGAATGATATTTTGTTGTTAACATATGAATACAAGTGATTTCTCCCGTTATAAGATTTTGCGTCTGTCATTATGTTAAGGTGATCACCCATTTCATATCTAATCGATGTCAGACTGTTATCTTACACCCTTTTCTCATGTATTCATGTGTAGTCCTTTTGAAGTCTGTAACGGTACCCTATCTTTCAGTCTACTACCGTGCAACTTTTTTGTTGCCTCTATTACTGTGATGTGTGAATTGTGAGAAGAAATGAGACCAGTTTTGATACCATTTAAAACCTTTAGATCAAACTCAAAACTCAAACTATTAGGTGTACATCACATTAAGCGATCACCCGTCTGATATCCAACCAATGTGGGACTATGTCATCTAACAAATGGTTTATAAAATATGTACTGCCAAGGATCTATCCTTGCAATGAGCATGGTAGTGAAGTTCAACATGTAATGTTAACGTCGCAGTCTATATGAGCTACCCAAGCTAGGGCACGACAGGCTCTTTCCAAAGCTCTACAAGGAGATCCGTAACCTGCGAACTTTTTGCTGAGGTAATAAAGGCGTTGGAAGGGGATTCGTAATCTGTGAACTTTTTGCTGAGGTAATAGAGGCCCTCCTTCCAGATTCGTCATCTTGCTCTAGTATGTTTCCATGGAGGACTGACAAACTATAGGATACATGAGCAGCGGGGTCGTATCCCATCCAGTTTCTTCCAACCAGTCCGGTTCAGATCGGAACCGTTTACTTAATAGAGCTCGTCGAGAACATTGACCATGCCAATAAATAATCAACAAACCATCATTTTTTTACTTCTTCTTCTTTTGAACAGAATTTAACGAGGGGAAAACCCCAACACATATGGCTTGAGGTACTTATGGGTATTCATGAATCCATCTTCAAAAGCCATTAAAACAGAGATCCTCAAAATCGGTTTTTCAAAATATTTTTCAGATTACTTTTGCCAGAGCACAGATCACAAAATGAAAAGAACCAATAAATTCACCTCCTCTACGTACATTTTCTTAAAATAAAATAAAAAATTCAGAGAATTTCCAAATCAACAAGTAAAATTGAAACAGGGGAAAAGCGAAAAAAAAATTCGCAATGACGAGCAATTGATCATGAATTCACCAAATCCTGGAACGCAAAATAAATCGGAAACATAAATACAAGAAATGGGAAATCGTTAGGTGAGAAAATCCTACATTTCTGCACGTCAAAGAACTGCATTGCAATTTTCAGAGCATCGCCATATTTCTTCTGAACTTGGCCAGGAGGCCCAGGAACAGGGCCCAACTCGGGCTCAGAATTCTGGCTCCTCTTTCTCACTAAAATCACAACGGCAATGGCGATTACCGCTGCAACTAACAACACAAGGAACCACCCACAGAACCCTTTCTTCCTCGAACCCTCCCCCATTTTCCAAATTCAGCAGGAATTAATCGGAATTTTGAAACAGAGAGGGGTAAATGTGGAAGAAAAGTGTGGGATACGGGACAATGCGAATTGGGATTGGCCTCTGTTTGATTGGAAGCAGAGGGATGGATGGGTTGTTCGTCTTTGAATGTGGTGGATAATGAAGGTGGTGAAAAAAACCACCGACAAACGGGAAGCCTGCCGTACTTTGGGTTAAAAAGACGGGAATGCCCTCTGGATTTCGTGGATTTGGTTTTGGGCTCTGTTGGATTTTCTGGGTTTTGGATGGTTTGGTGTCGTTTTAAACGTGGGCCAATGATTGTGCGAGGGCAGTAGTCAATTCGGAGATTCGTGCGGGGAGACTGGAATCTTGACTCTGGTAATGTGGGATGATAATAAGCAAAAATTCCGCCCCTTTGGTGAAATTCTCGGACCTGGGGATGCTAGGCAGCGGTGTTGAGCAGATGATCTGGCTATTCATCTCGACAATTGACGGCTCGAATCTTAATTTTAGCAACGGGCAATTAAAATTTTGTACTGAAATAAACGGTCTGATCAGTCGCTCAACGCCGTTGCCAAGCACCTCCGCTGGACAGCATCTCTCAATCCGAAATTTCTCTCTTTTGGGATTTGCTTCTTCTTCTTTTTTCCCGGTTATGCTATTTGACAATCCATTTGTGTGTCAAAAAGGCAAGAAACAAAAAACAGTAGTATAGTTTTTGATGCACTTTAAATAGAAAATTGTCTTTTTTTCTTTTTTTTCTACCTTATTGACAGTTCATTGGGCTGTTATTAGCATTTTCCTTTTTCTTTTTTGAATGTGGATCGGCTCCCTTTCAAATAAGTGATTATTCAGTACTCATAGAGCACTCGATACTCTAACGGTCTCTATCGCTACACATTGATGTGGGGTTCATACACTGAATCATGAAATTGTGTGAATGTATGATGGCCAATAAAAATATTTAGAGCACCATTAAAAAGTGGTGGTGCTCTAAAAGCACTTAATGTTTTAACCCTTCAACACCCATCTATGTGACATTTTATCTAAATCATTTACTCATCGTTAGAAGATGAGCGAACATCAATGAGTACGTTGGCCAATTAAATTTTGTTTGATAAAGTGACCAGGCTAAATTAAAAGACACGTACATATTTATCAAGCACATTTCACAAAATAATTGATACTATAAATCAATATTCAATCAAAATAATTTTACCTAGCATTGTTCTAAACCTACGTCATGAACGATTGGATCATAGTTGTAGGCTTACGATGGAGTGGACGGATACTATTGTAGGAGTAGTTAGTAACTGAGTGCGTAGGGGAGCTCTCTCTTTTTCTAACTATAGTGATCTAGTGACACCGTTATGTGGTGCCAGAACGCTCTTCAATACTATACATTCATGTCGGACTTATACTTTCAATTGTGAATAACTGTTTGGTGTAGCATTAAAGCACCACACGACAGTGTCCCGAAAGCAATCAATAATGTTTCGACCGTGCTGGTCTAGAAAAACAGTAATTGGTGAATCACCTTTGGGACTATGCATGTTTGAGTGAACCAGACGCTTATTAACCATCCCACCGACGAATTGGTTGGTTGGGATTGAGACCACTCATCCATAAACTTTTGCTTTCCCACCACCTGCAATTTATATACTTGTCAGTTGCCAGTGGCTTGGCCAGGGGTAATATGGTAATCTTATAGAATTTCAGAAAATTCAAGGTAGCGTGACAAACAATTCATGAATTCTCTTGATTCATTACCTCTCCGTTACTTTCTTTCCTTTTCTTCCTTTTTGTGTTTTTACTCTTTAGCTGCATTTGCTTGTGTTTTTTGATGGGGATGGGAGATGCTGCCTAGCATCTCTCGGGAGTGGTACAGATGGGTTGTTTATCTCGACAATTAACGGTTTGGATCTTAACCGAGCGAGTAATAGAAAGGTCAGATTTGCATGCACCCAGATTTAATCCGAACCATCCATTTAAATGAACGGCTATGTTGGAATTTGTCCTACATCGGTAATTATCTCTTCCAAAACTAGTATATGAGTCTAGGCGTCCTCTCCACTTTTTGCCAATTGGTTTGGAGTTGGATGTTTTAACATGGTAATTTACAATCCACACTCCACGATAGTAGTCACATGTGACAGACCTCAAATGTGACTGCATGTGAGAGGGGATGTTAAGAAAATAGAGTCCCACATTATTTGGGAGTGAAACCGCTCTACACCCATTCAGCAGATCGAGACATTAGTAAAGACGTGTAATATAATCTCTCCTTCCGGTGATTTTCGTCACTTTTTTGTAAAAATCATTCATGAGAATATAACCATCAATTTTTTTTTTTTTTTATTGTATAAGCAACAATTTTTAATCAAAATCAAAATATGGGTAAAACCTTCTAGAAGGCACTTCGGACATTGATTCAAACTTATATACGGCTTTGTTCTCTTGAACTTAACTGTAATTTAATTTAAATTTGAGAGTTTAGTTTTTATTTGAATTTTTTTCACATTTATTAGTTTTGCGCCAAATTTTTATGGGTTTTTTATTCATCTTGACGAGAGAAATCAGAAAAGTAATTTCTTTTTTTTTTTACTTTTACCCAAGTATTTTGATAAATAACCAATTTTTAGCGATAAAAATAGTTATTTATCAAAATATTTGGGTAAAAGTAAAAAAAAAAATTTACTTTTTCGATTTCTCTTGTCGAAATAAATTAATAACCCACAAAAGTTTGGCGCAAAATTAACAAATACGAAAAAAATTCAAATAAAAATAAAACTTCCAAATTTAAATTGAGTTCAAGAGAACGAGGAATTGACTTTACAAGATTATTTCCTTCCTTACAAATATATAACTATGTCATTAGTATACCATTTTGGTCATATTTATGTTGTCCATTGAAGTGTTTAAAAGCTTTCATTCAGATTTTTGCTCAAATTGGATTAGAAATTTGGGTAAGGACATCATGAGATACTGTAGGGAAACTCCAATTGGTTGGCCTTGTAATCACAGCCTAAAACTTAGATTTTATGTTTTCTTAGGTCTCATATTTTAAATCTTCTTGGTACTATCAACTTTTATGAGGTCAATTTATATGGGGTTTTGCATCAATTTTAATTGAGTCCCTTACTAGTAGACGATGGAATTAGTCTATTAAAATGTGTTTCATGTGTGCAAACTAACTCAAATACTCGATATTTAATACTAGAGAAAATTTCTTTTATATCCCTTCTACTTTGACCAAAAATTCATTTTGGTCCTTCACCTTTTAATTTCGGCATAAAAATCCTTCGACTTTCCAATTGTTTTCAATGTCATCCAATCCGTTTTTTTTTTAGTCTTGTTATAGGGACTGCGGCCGCGCGCGGCCGTCTCCAGCTACCGGACGGCCGATCCGAGCCGTCCAAAAATTTTATAAAAAAAAATGAGGAGGCCAATGCGGGAATCAACAGCATCCGATGCATGTAGGGTGCTTGATCTAAACACCTAATTTTCGTGTATATATGTATATATCCCTAAAGGATGACATTGAAAAAAATTGGAAAGTAGAAGTATTTTTATGCCGAAATTGAAAAGTGAAGGACTAAAACGAATTTTTGATCAAAGTCGAAGGGATATAAAAGAAATTTTCCCTTAATACTATAAGAAAAAAAAAAGAAAGAAGACGCACTGCTGGGATGGGACATGTCTTCAACATGCGGGCCTAAATTGAGTTTTTGTTTTTTAGGGGTCAATCTGTATAATTTAAAAGTTGCAGGGTAAAATTTGTGAACATAAGCATGTACTGTACGTTTACTTTTGTCTAGCCCTAAATTAATCAGAACCACCCTAAAATCTTAACCTTCAATCTTGAACAAAGCTCCGGCGACAATCGCCGGCTCTGGCGTCGATCAGAATAGGTACCTCTCTCTCTTCGTTTTTTGTTTTTTTCCTGGTTTCGAAATCTTTGTTTTTCTTCTTATGTGTAATTTAGGTGCACTCTTGAGCCAAGTAAATTGAATGTCCTTCTTTCTTAGCGTTTTTAAGGGAGCCTGAAGCATTGGTATTATAGGTTTTGTTCTAGCGCCGGCACTGATTATGATATAGTTTCCGTTTTGCAATAACACTTTTGTCATTTAGAAATTTGCGCGTAATGCTTAATTTTCTTGTTGATGACATTATTTTGAGTCGAACCCTCAAATTTTTTAATTTTCTTGGTCTTTCGAATTCGACAACCATAAAAATCTTCTCTTTTTAATGTATCTGTTCTTTTTTTAATGAATCTGTTCTCTTCAAAATGAATGAATCTGTTCTCTTCAAAATGAAATGCCAAAATCCTTTTTAAGGGTTTTGACTTAAGAGGTTAGTACCGGTACCGCTGCCTCTGCATACTCTGTGATGTGTGTGGATATCTGTTACACTCTTGGTTAAACTCTTGGTTAAGTGACTAGAAACCCAGTTTGTATTGTGTACATATTCCAAATCAGAAGTTTCCTTTTCACACATTCCAAGATGCTAAGAGATCGTCTTGTTTGTTCTATGATGGCACTTGAATGCTTGTTTCTCATTGTACTGTTGTATTTCACAGAACTGAAAACACATTTCCTGAATAAGAGACAAGTCCCTGACCCGCTATGTGTTCACATTCACTAGTTTTGCACAGATATAGGTCAAATCCTTCATATTTCCAGTAGTTTAGGTGAAGAATTCTATGTCTAGATATGTGTTTCTGCATAGAAGTGTTAGCGAATCCTGCAATACACACGGTTTGATAGCATTTGCCTTTCCCAATTGTATTCTTGGACCACGTTTCATGGTTCCATTTCCCTTTCATTTCCCGTGTTCTGTACAACAACAATATGTTGGACTTATATCTTAGTATTAACATGGTTTTCAATGGGTTTGTGACTTTCTTATGAGGGCACTCTGCCCCGTTTATGCCTTGTCTCAATAAGTTTTGTGAAAGCAATGTTTATGACCCTTGTGGAGCTGCGTATGATGTTATTGTCTCATCCAATGGATTCAATTGTCATAAAATCCTAGCATTCTGTTTTGCTTATTGCCATCCCATGAAGTCCTTAACATACTGCTAGTCTGCTAGTATTGTTCAGAAATACTCCTAAAACAATATTCTAGCACGCTGCTAGATGGAAAAGCCATACATCTCCTACATGTATGAGCTTCATTCGTTAGTTTGTCCTATACTTGGTCATTTATCCAAATGTATGGTGTATATACTAATGTCACCAAGCTGTATAAGAGTTTGATCTTTTGGGCTGGACGATATTTTATAGATCTTTCAACGCAGTTGTTCTACTGGTGATAAAGAGCTTGTATTTTAGTAGTCTATTGCATACCTATGTTAGTTTAACTTTTCAATCAGCTAGCTTAACCCAAACTCGAACACAGAGGAAAAAAAACAAACAACGGGGTTGCCATTTTGCCATAATAAAGTATGCATCCGTCATGCTTGAAGCTAAATCCTTGGCCAAATTTTTCATTCGGCCCATTACATGTGTTGAATGTTGTATTTTGTCAGTCTAGTTGATTTATTTTGCATTTGTGAGTGTAAATTCCAAACAAGGCTTAGTGACTGGCAATCAGGTAGTTTTGTTTGTTTAGGTACTTCATTGTCTCCTCCTTTCACTAAAATGTGCATGAACAGTGGTCATTGGATATGTTCAATGTGATGATATAGAACACATAAGGGCCTATATAAAACTCGAATATGTAACCTTCCTGCTACTGGCAGTCATAACTCTAGAAAATTATTTTCTTAAGAGGTAATTTTTTGCTCTTTTTTGTTGTTGTAATTCTTTCTTGGTGCTCTGGATTTGGAAATAGAGGGCCCATTTAGTCTTTAAATAGAGACCATGCTCAGATGCTCTGTTGTGGTTCTCTCTCCTTTCAGAATTGTTTCCCCTCTTCTCTAACCATTTTATTGTTGATGTAGATGGATCCTGAAGTCTATGAACGCCAACCCAGGCAAGAACGTTTAAGGACTAGATGGACAGCATCCCTTGATAAGATATTTGCAGACTTGGTTGTCGAACAGATCCAACTGGGGAATAGACCAAACAATGTATTTGACAAGAAAACCTGGAACCTCATTCGGGACGAATTCAATAAACAAACAGATCTCAAATTCAATAACAATCAATTGAGGAAGCATCTGGATGTTCTTCGGACTCGTTACTATAGCGTGAAGTCTGCTTTTGATCAAACCGACTTTGTTATGGACGATTCTTGTTGCATTGCGTTTGACCTTTGGGAGGAGGACATTGGGGTAAATTTCCTTTCACCAATTCATCCTCAGATAAATGACATTCATGTCATTTTCTGACAAACTTGAAGTTTGCAGGTGCAACCTAAGCCAGAGACAACCAAGATCAAGGATTGTCCCATCTACGAGCAACTATGCACAATATTTGCAGACACAGGAGCTGACGGGAAATATGCCCAATCAAGTCACTATGAAGAATTCGACAAGTCTATTGGAACAGAAGATCCTGAAAAGTTTATTTCGTGTCCGGATAGTGGGACCCCACAAGCTAAAACTCCATCATCCGCAAAGTTCACAAAAGGAAATGCTCCATCAGTGCAAAAATCAAGCAAGAACGTAGGTGAGAGAAAGAGGAAGCATTCTGAAGAGGCAGGCCCCGCTTCTGGACAAACCAAGAGGGATCAAGAACTGAATGAAGCCATGGCAGGAGCAATGTTAGAGATGGTTGCTGCTTCAAAGTTGCGGGCAGCTGCAATATCCAAGCAAGACGATAGATTTAAGATAACTAATTGCATAGAAGCCTTGGATGAGATTGAAAAAATGGAAGGAATCGATGGCCGTCTCTATTTTGCTGCCTTGGACCTGTTTGAGGACCCTAATCTTAGAGAGACATTTATCTCTCTTAAAAGCAACAAGGTTAGGTTGACATGGTTGCAGGGGAAATGTGGCACTGCCGCCGTCGTCTCTTAACTGAAGCTGACAACTTGAGCTTACTTTATAGTGTAAAGATATCCGTCTAGTACTAAAGTTTTGCTGCTGCTGCTTTTTTGTAAATTTTTCTGAACTTGCTTTGGTAAATTGCTGATCTAGAGGATAGAGCTCACAGCAGCAGATTTCTTTTTATGCAAATTTGTGCATGATCCTACAATTTTTTGGAACTAAGATAGGTTGCCGGTTGTCCGTTACTCGTGCTCAAAGTCTTGTAACTTTGACTGAGAATGTTATTTTGTCTTCCTTTTCTCTTTGCATTTCGAAGTGTACATAATCTAATAGCACACATGCACTGGAGTTCTTCGTATTGTCTAAATTGCTGAAGTGGTTTTATACATTTACCTTTTGTGACCGGTTTGCTATGTGATTTATAAGGGTGCAATTTAGCTGACACTTGGTTAATATTTTAAGTTCGATTATTTACTCGATTCAAAGAAAGGATGTATTATTGACTAAAAATTCGATTTTAAACCATAATGCTACTAGAATATAGCGGGCTTCGATAACAACTCTTTGGTGGACACTGGAATATCAGGAAACTAGTCATTCATACGATAACAACTCTTTGGTGGACACTGGAATATCAGGAAACTAGTCATTCATACATACGCGGAGAAGAATCGATTTCCGACAAGGGAAAACAATACAACAATAAAGTTATGAAGAAGTCAATCGCTGTCGGACAGAAAACAATGCAGTCCTTGACTAGTTTCCTCCTCCAAGTGTATAAAAACCCAGCATTTCTTCTTCCACCGGATGAGTTTCACCTACTATAACAAGACAATGTAAAGGTGCCCCAAAATCTATGGTGAGCAGTTGCTTCATCGATCCAGCAACAACCATCTGATCTTCGCTTCCCAATCGGGCAAAACCAACACAAAGAGTGTCTTCATTGTATGCTGCAAGCCACAAAAACGATTTTCAAGATTCATCTCATAACTCTTGACTTCTGCCAGCACTAAATAACCTAAACAAAACAATATCTTTGAAGAAACTCAAACTAGAATGTCAAGCATTATTTCCTGCCTTTTTTCTTTTGTTTTTTCCCCTGTTCTACTTCAGTTGTCCTCGCTGCTCGCACAGTAACAGATTTGATGTGAGGCTTCTATTCTGAGCGAGAACACAGGACACATGAATTTAATGGAATGAAAAGGAGATCGACCAATGTCGGATCATGAACAATAACCCACCAAAACAAACTATTACTTTACACGATCAGATGTTCATGGCGCAATCTATGACAAAACGTCCTTTAGAATATGATAATCTGAGGATCCTTGGTTTTTTATGTAGTACTAGTTTATTGTAGCCATGGAAAATCTTGCATTTTGCGTACTGTCAATATATGAGTATGATAAGTAAATCAAAACTTCCAAAATAACAGGAAAAAAAATTCCATAAAAAAAACAGCATAATACTTCTTTCGTTTGGTTATGATTTATGGCCCGATTTAATCAATATGCCAAGTTTACTCCATAAAATGATTGAATCAGCCCAACTAAAGTATAATTAGAGGAAAATGAAGAAAAGAGATGCTAAATAAGATTGAGCAAGGGGAAAAAAGGGCAATGTTGGACCTACCAGACTCTCCACACATTTGTTCCACCTCCAGGAGCTGCTCAATTGCAGTTCCTATCGTCATGTACCTTGGTGGCTCATACTCCTTTCTTCCTCTGGAGATGTAACAAGGGCAGGTCAATTGTAGAAACTAGTCCAATAAATCGTATGGCAACCATATGACAATGCAAGACAAAATAAAAGGAGGAGTTGGTGATGCAGATTGAAAGAATATCCTAATAGATTTATAGAACGCATACAATCCATCTGATTTCTGACCTGCATAAAGATTCCAGCGAGGGCTCCTTCACTCGTATATCTGTGTTTTATGACATTGGCAAAGTTATACATAGGCACAAAATATCAAGGGAAAACAGTGCATTCCCAGAAAATCAGCAAAGATCTGAAGAGGAAATCATTCTCTCTTTTCCACAGAGAGAAGAAATATATATATTTAGTGCTCATCGAGTGACAAAATAAAGACATGAAATCTTGTTGTTCAAAACAGCCAAGTTAATGAAGGTATTGGATCCAAATATCAACCACCTTAGACGACCTTAGGAAAACTGAGACACACGGGTATTCATTCTTCCAAACTTCAAACATCTGAAGCTATGGAGCCGGACAAATAAATCACAAAATTAGTATGATAAAAGGAAACTCATACTACTTCCTTACTTCAATAATAAATATTCTCAGATCTGGATATCCAAGTTTTTACTTATACATCAAGTTCATTAACCATTGAGAACTCTAATGATACAATACAAACAGCGAAAAGACAAAGAGGGCATGATGATAATGACTCACAGAACCACTGATGCAGGCATGATGGTAATGACTCACAGAACCACCGATGGCATCTATGTGAAGGATTTAAGAAAGCCACGATATTTGAATTTATTTATAGCAGCAAGAACCTTCACAAAAATAATGGTTAACATTAAAGTGCCCCATGTCTTCTTTTTGACGGTACAAGGGGGATGTACCACAGTAACATGTAACATCACCATACAAAATAACAACAGTAATTTTACCTAGTAAGCATAGAGTGTGCAATCCAAGCGCACGATTTCTTTGAATCTTCTCATAAAAGCTGCTGGGCCTCCATGTTTCCGTAAAGAACGGTATGGAAACTGTCTCCCCATAGCGGTAGAGCTGTAGACCACAAACTCCAACTGCATTCATAACTGATGCATTATGTACCACCTTGACATCCACCCCTAGTTTCTTCGCTCGAACAACAAGATCAGTGTGTGTTGTAGCTCTATGTTTAACATCAGCATCCAACATGCAAGGGAGAAATGGAAGTTAGTGAAGTCAATAACAAACCACCCGTGGAGGAAAATAGGGAAGAACGTGTAGAATTTCAAGTTCTCGGACAATATTTCCTTTTTCTTTCTTTGTCCCTTCCACAATTATTTGTCATGCATGAGTACCAATGTAACGATAAACACCCCATCCTTTGGAGGTAATCTTCCAAACATCTCATCACTTAATTTCTGGAGGTAATCTTTTTCGGATCGAGAATCGGATTCAGGAATCAAAACGATTCAGTCAAAAATTTCATAACTTAAAGAATAGAAGTTCATGCATTGTAAATGTCCAGTCCAAAAAAAAAATTTGATTTTGCATAAATCGTGAATGGTATGAATCTGACAAATATCGTCGTGACAAACAAAATTTGGAAAACTACCAAAAAGATAAACTTTCCATCCAAACGCGTCATGAATCAAGAGGAATGCATCCACAATAGTAACATGTGGGCAAATATCACTTACACACTCAAAATTACAAAAAACAACACAAGCCTAGTTCAATACCCAAAAGGATCACCAACAACAAGGAAAGCAACATCAGACTCTTGGGCTTCTGCCAGTATAGCATCTGCCTTTTCCTCCACAGTTTCTCTATCTGCCAGCGTTACCGGCTTCCCATACAGTTTTTCCTGCACACCAAGTAGACCACATACCATGAATTGATCAAAAACCAACACCCATTTGTTTTCTTTGATTTTCTCCTAAAAATTGCTCAGCAGAAAAAAAAAGAGAGGGGATGGAATGTGGGTACGAACCAGAGTGGAGATGCCATCAGAGGAGAGACCAAAAGAGAGGAGAGAAGTGTAGGACTCTATGTACACTTTATTGCAGTTCTTCACTGCCTCAAGACCTCTCAAGGTGATGTCTTTCTCGTTTCCCAGGCCCAGACCAATTATGTACAACATCCCCACCCTCTTTCTGAATACCCAACAAAAACCCTGAATTCTCTCTCTCTCTCTCTCTCTCTGGAAACCCAATAAAAACCTAATTCTCTCTCTTTCCTTTTAAGTTGATTCTTCCTCCTACGGACGAAGATGAACAAAGCCCTAGCTTTCTCTGTTTGGGTTGGCAAGGGACGAACGTTAAAACCCTACAGGGAAAGGAATTGCATAGTTCAAATTTTATGAATTCTATATAACTAAGAAAGAATGATTGATCAACAAGCGTCGATATGTCCGAGTGGTTAAGGAGACAGACTTGAAATCTGTTGGGCTTCGCCCGCGCAGGTTCGAACCCTGCTGTCGACGATTTGTTCTTTTTGGTGGCAAATTTTACCTTAGCTTGAAAAGGAAAGAAAATATCGAAACCCTTGGGGCTAAATTTTTTGAGAAATTAAATAAAAATCCTTCCATCTTTGGGTGATATAAATTTGTTAATGGAGACAATGAGAATTATTATTATTATTACTCTATTTCCCATGCAAGGTCGGCAAGAGGCCTGGGCCTTGAGCATCCCACATATTTCAATTTTCAGGGCACTCTAATATTTGGGAAAATGGCGGTCAAGGACGTAGTTTGATAATTAATACCCGCAGGACATTTTCAGCATTAACAAATATTCTTAGTTTGTCCTTGGCGGGTATTAATTATCAAAACACATTCTGGGCCGTCATTTTCCCCTAATATTTTCATTATTTGGGTTTGAGTAGAACTCTTTTTAAGTCCAATATAATGAAAAAAAAAATGCCCAATTAGAGGTAATGAGTTAGCCCAACCTACCATCCCAAAAGTCCAAGTGTCCAACCCACTAAATTCTCAAAATCATTTCCCCCAAACCACCAAATAACACCTCTCCAAAATTGTTCCCCCCAAACTCACCTCAAAATCTTGACGATCTCGTATTTTGTGTTCGTATGTAATGATTAGTGAAACTTTATATTGGTTTGACTTTCTCATATTGTGATTTGTTGCTGTAAAAATTGTTAAGTATTGTAACTCTTTAAGGGCACACTTTTTTTTTAATTGGCCTTGGGCGCTAAAAATTCTTGGGCCGGCCCTATTCCCATGTTGTTCCACCATGTGTCTGTGTTTCCCCGGCGGAAGCACAAACACAGGGTAGAAACTTTTTCCTATTCTAGTATCATACTAGTCATCTGTAGTATTACCACTTTCCCCTTTAAGTAATCTGATTCACACTGCGAAATAAAAATACTCTGTTTCCCATGTTCTTCTACCCTGTGTCTGTGCTTCCGCCCCCTCATGTTTATTATAAGAAAAAAGGGCGGATGTGATCATAGGGACTCTAGACCCGTGGCCGGCCCTAGAAAAACCAAAGAGCCATGGCAACTACCATCCCACCAAGAACTAGTGGACCACAACCGAGCTTTGAAGAATGACCAAGTTTGAGAGGGTGTCATTAGCATAACTAGAACCCATGACCTCCTAGCCACCGAAACCCTGTGGGAGTGAGCCATGGGCCACTAGCCTACCACCCTGGGTGGTACAAAGAGAAGTATTGTCACATTTGTTTTTTCCATTTTTGGGATAAATTTTGGTGAGAAATTACAAGAAAAGAAAATTATTGGTGGTTTTTGTGTGTGTGTGTGTGTGTTTAGAGAGAACACCTGCCGAAACAACTAAAGATAAAGAAATCCCTTACACTAGACTATATCACATTCTTTGATTTTTTTTGCATCCAAGATGTTGGAACTCATAGTTACCTCTTCTTCTCGTCCCTTCTCTTCTCAGGTCCGGCAGAACAATATTCACAGACCCAGTCTCGCATTGGTGGATGAGTTGTTCGAGTGGTTGAGGAGCCATAGAAATGGCTCTAATTTGAAGCATCTGCTTTCTAAGCTATCGTGTGTTGCTGCTATCTACCTCCTATGGAAGGAAAGGAATGGTCGCGTGTTTCAGAATAAGAGCTCGTTTGGATTGAGCGATTTCGGGAGAAAGGAAAGGGGAAGGAGGGAGAACTCAATCTCTCCTCCGTTTGGATGAACCACAAGGCAAGAGAGGGTGAGGAAGGGTGGGAGACGAGAGCCCCCTCAAATACTGTTTTTGTTTCTCGCCACTTTTGGCGCGATTCCGTGAGAAAGGAGAAGAGAGGCTAGCGGGGAGCGTGGGTGAAAGAAGATCTCACTTGCTCAACTTCCAGAAGCGCGTGCAAGCTACAATAGCGTCTTTTCATCGTTGGACTAGTGGCTGTCCAGTCGCCAGAGAAGAGAGAGGAGAGTTCCAGGTCGCCGGAGAAGAGGGGGGAGAATTCCAGGTCGCCGGAGAAGAGGGAAGAATTCCAGGTCGCCGGAGAGGAAGCCAGTCGCCGGAGATGGGAGTGAGAGTTTGATTTCTCACGTGTATTTGGATGGGTTGGTGAGAAACCACAACCCTTTCTTTTCTTCTCTCACTAATAAGGGAGACCACTCCCCTTTCCTTTTCTCACCAGGGCAGCCAAAGGGGCTGTAAAAGTTCCGATGTTCAACAAGTCGTTCATGGGATCCTTGCTGATATTCGAGCCTACGTTAGCTCTTGGAGGAAGTTGAGAAAATCTGATGACAACAGGTTGATTTCTATGGATTGGAACATCTCTTTAAAGGGTCTTTGAGGTGTGATAGTTTTTCTGTATCCTTCTTGTTTGTGTCCCTGTTTTGGTGGTTCCTTTTCCTGTAGTTGGCTATAGGTCTGCTTTTGTTTTGCCTGGGGCATGCCCCTTGGATTTTGTATTGAATCCTTGTTTCACTAAAATCTCAACTTACCAAAAGAAAAAATTATAAGCGAGAAAAAACCACGAAATTCTCTTCTATTTTACCACCTTGTTTGCCAAATGGACTTGGACAAAGCAAATACAAGACACAGAAAGAGAGCAAAAAGCAATCCGCGTTAACATCTTTCTATGGACAAAATAGCGAGAAGCTTGCTATTTGCATGGCCTCCAAGATTCATTAGGAGGGAAGAAATCAGAAGCTATGACTATTCTAGGCTAAAAAATCATCTCCCAGATCGATTGCAGTTTTTTTTTCTTCACGTGATCCATTGCATTGTCTCTCAGATAACAATCGCTCTTAGAATATTGTAGCTTACAGATCAACAAAATATTGTAGGTTACAGAAAGGGCTTGTATTACTTGTTAGCAGGATCATACATCAGATGAAGGCATGAAAAAACAATTCATCATCAGAAAAGGGAAAGCAAAGAAAAATATAAGTTACAGGAGTGTTTCCAAGAAGTTGTGTTGGTTCTTTGGTGCACACAGAACAAATGAATTGAATTAACCGTTAACGGCAATCCAGGATCTCTCACTGAAGCTTCTTCAAAAACTTAGTCATCATCTTTGAATTCTCTGTTCAACATAAACTCATGCTTGCATCAACAACAGAAAATCATAGATTGATTAAGAAAAAGGAAACATTTCTTGGCAATTTGGCATCATCCAGCGGAAACATAGTACAAAAGCGTGAAACTCGTGTTCTGTGATTTTGCCATATCATAGTAGCAGACCGTGCAAAAGAAACTGTCACGCTCTGTGTATATTTTGTTTTGCAGCAATACCCACCGGTATTCACATTTCAATATCAAAGTTTTCAGTTAGTTGTGAGAGCTTAAATCCAAATAAATGTGGCATAGAGAGTAAATCATATGTGCTTGATGAATTCCAAGTCTAAAAGTCTCATACCTACGATCAAGGTATCGAGGTTGAATGCCACTGCCTTGACATGTGGTGCACGTCAAAGAACCAGCACCGTCACAATTTATGCATCGTGAGACTTCTCTTTCATCCCCTCCAAGCTCCACCGTCACACTGCCACTTCCCAGGCAAAATCTGCACTTCTCTGGGAGGCAAGTTTTCAAGAACCAAAGTTATGCCACCTTCCACAGAGACAAGTCGATAACACAAAGCAAATGACACCCTAACTTTGAAGGGGGGTCTCATGTGGGCACTAAAATACAGCAGAAGGCAGATAGACTCAAGACATTTACAGGGGTTCAAACTCCTGCATGGAAACCACATTTATCTCAACAACGTTGTCGAAATGCATGAATTATCTAACTAAATACCTGCAGTGCGGGGAAGGTTGCCTTCCTATTACATCTCCCAAACCCTGTTGTAAGTGAGCTTGGGCATACGGCCCTAGTTTAGACACCCCTAGAATAAAGTACCTCCCACTATACTGTCATTGAATTCCAGAAATTTCCACTTTCTATAAGTGAGGAACGACTAGAAATGCTCAACTCTAATGAGATCGAGCAACTGACGTGATTAAATCATAGGTGTGATGAGAGTTAAACATTTTAGTAACAAGACATAGGCGTGATAGAGAGTTGAGAGTCCAATGACAAAACTACAAGAGGGAAAATTTAAATGTTACAGCGCTCTTAATTCCCAATGCAAGAAAACGCAAAAATTTAAGGTAGTGCTGAAACATGACAAAGATGCCAACCAAATGGCGTTCAGTTTTTGATAACTCGTATCTAGCCAGTGGACCGTTTTATCCTGGACCAATCTCACAGTCCACTGGGTGGGCCAATTAATCACAGTCAGGCAAAGCCCCGTGGGGACTGACCCAACAAAGGACGGCCTTAAGTCTATTGAAACGCTCTGCCTTTAATCAATAAGTCGTTCCAATTCGATTGCAAAAAAAACCAAACCCAAGTCTACTAAATGATGTTGATACATTCAATATATAAAGCAAATGCACAAGAGATGAAGAGTAGTCACATACGAGCGCCGGAGCCATCGCAAGGGAAGCATGGCTGAGTGTTATCTCGCTTTGCCTGCACCATGTTTGATTTGGGTTCAGCTAGAAATAAATCAAACACTCTGAAAATACCTACATTTAAATATGCATATATGCTTGTGCAGATCTTAGTCACATAATCTTTCGGCATGACTCTGCGCCCGCGCTCTCATCCTCGCTCTCGCGAATTTCAGTAGTTTGTGATGGCTTTGAAAGACAGTTTTGCCCTTATGCTCCCGCTCAACCACGCGCATTATGTAACTTAGGTTGGGATAACTCCACCGCACATTCAAACTCAATGAAAATCGAAAAAATGAAAAGGGTATGAACGAAATGAAGGGAAAAACACTTACAGCACTGTCAATCTGGGATTCATAGAAAAACGGAATTCCAATCCCTATAGCAATGCTCGCAACCCCAACTGACACCGCTACTATCTGCCAAATTTTGTTGTTCCCCATTAGCAAATAAATCATTTTGAAAAAGAAAAACCCATAAACGAGGAGGGTATAGAGAGATAACCGTGTTTTGATCAAGATCAAGAGCTTTGATCCGTGGAAAAGTTGGTCGTGTCTTGTGGGAGGGGAGAGAGAAAGAAGAGAGCTTTAGAGGGCAAGAGAGGAACGGAGAGTGAATGTGAGGAAGTGAATGGGAAATTAACATTGCTTCGTTTTCCTTCTTACTTCTGTGTGATTATGGGTTCGATTCTTCGATGGGTTATGGCAATTGAGGTGTCTGGATTCTGAGAGTGGAGAGGGAATGAACACCATCGTGGATTCAGGAAAGCTAGGAGTGGTGGGATTTTGGATTATGTGGGGTTAGAATCCATTTCAACCACTCGAATTTGGTTGTTTGGTGTCACCCCGTTTGGACTTTGGAACACCCCGGAAACAATGTTTTTTTTTTTTTTTCACAAACAAAATTATCCAAAAATAAAGTATTCGTAAAATAACCAAACAAAATACAAAGAAGAGTGTGAAATCAAACATCGAAGCAGCTTGAAGATCGATTCATTTGGGGCTCGGCTCGGCTCGGCTTGGCTCATATAGTTATCAAGGCAAGCTTGAGCTTGACTTAGAGTTTCAGATTCATGGAGCAAACGAGTCAAGCTCTAGCACTCTAAAATTTAGTTTATTTATAGAGGCTCGTTTAGTAAATATTCAACCGGGCTCAGCTCGTTAAAGGAGCTCAGGCCCGAGTTTTTAGACTTGTTTCATAAACGAGCTTAGCTCGAGCACTACAATGCTTGGCTCGACTTGTTTGCATCCGTAATTTCTGCACTTGAAGATAGAAAACATAAATCATGTCCCATTTGGAACAGATATCATGAAAATACTCCCACCTTTTTTTCTTAATATAGGTTATGCATCCCAAGTAGGGGTGATAACGGTCCGGTTTCGATCGGTTTGTGTGTATTTTTTGGTCGAAACCGGTTATTCTGTTTGAAATTTTTAGAAACCGGAACCGGTTGAGATAAACCGGTTCGGTTTTGGTCTGGTTTATCCGGTTTTTATTCATGGGCCATATTTTAGGCCCAACACATCAAAAAATTTACAATTCCCCATAAAATATCAATCAAAAATCTATAATTCAACCCTTTTTTTTTTTACCCAACAAAAAAGGATCAATTTTGAGCCCCATACATTAAAAAAAACCCATAAAAACATAATTAAGCCCATAAAAATAATTTTTATATAATAAATATATTTATTAGACCAATATACACCACAAAAATATCAACCAAAAATCCACAATTCAACTCCTCCCCTATGTTTATATATATATATATATATATATATATATATATATATATATATATATATATATATAACCGGTCCAGTTTCAACCAGTTTTAAAACACATAAACCGGATCGAAATTATTTTTCCGATTTATAAAATTTTATAAACCGGATCGAAATTATTCAATCGGTTTAAAAAATTCAATCCAGTCCGATTTTTCCGGTTTTGATTGAATTTCCGATTTCGAGTAACAGCCCTAATCCCAAGCCGGGAAAGGCATTTATTTTGCTAGGAATTTCTCTCTCTTTTATCATCTACTCATCCACTGTACTAAAGCTGGACGACCAAATTAGGAAAAACTTAAAGAGTTTGCTGTGAATCAAAGTAAAAATCACCTAACTAGAATAAAGAAATCACTTTTTTAACTACTCCACTAGGTATGCTACTCGGGATTGTTGTGGTCCCGTGGATGCCCATAGGTGGCTGTTTGTTGAAAGGATACGGAGGATGAACTTTTGTGAGCCCACAAAACCCTTTGTCTGGTATGCCAAAAAAGACAAAAATACCCCTTCATTATTTTATACTATATGCGAGGACGGAGGAGATGAAAACCCCATTTTTATTCAAATCAATGAGGGAACACGTATGCTCGATCCCCTGGCACCAGACGATCACCCACTCTCTACCAATCCGGCCGCGTTTGAACCACCGGTAACTGACACCCTTGATGAAAAACCCCTCCTACTATATCAATTCACACAATCAAACAAGACATTAGGGCGCGATTTGCCAAACTTAAATGATGAGAGAAAAGAGAAGTCAATTGTGGTCGTTAAGCATGGTAATGTGGAATGGAGGGGGCCGGTTGAGAGTGAGAGTGACAAGCTACCATAAAGTGCCGTCATCTCATTATCAGATGGCACATGACAACGGTAAAAATTGTGAAATGAGAACATGACAAATTGAACTGTGGCATTGGACTTTATGTAACTCTAGATCTAGAAATGGGATCCAAGGCTTGGAAACTGGAAATTAGAGCCCACTCCCCGAATCCCGCATGCTTCCTCTCTTTAATGGTTTATGGTAGATAGAGATGGCAATCGGACCCGCCTCGAACGGGGCTGGTTTTTTATTGTCTTTTTGGGGATTGAGTCAGGTTGGGTAAAAATACTAAAATCCAGCCTAGTTCGGGATGATAGTACCCTGTCCCTAAACCCGCCCCGAAATGTATTTATTTATAAAATTATACTTCTATCATAATCTAATTATCATTTATACTTCAAATTTTATATTTTTACCCTAATATTATTATCATTATACTAAAAAATTCTTATATTCTTACCTTTATATTTTCACCATTATACTAAACTAATACTTTATTTTGCTTTTAGATTAGCAATTTTTTAAATTTTTTACAGAGCGTGGCGGGGCGGGAACGGGGTACCAAAAATACCCGATTTGGGTCAGGGCGGGGGCAGGTAATAATTTCGGGTTGAGCCGGTTACGCCAAAAAACCGCCTCGTTGCCATTCCTAGTTTTATGGAGTATTTAGTCTCTTTTTCCTCCTATCCTATTCCCTTGGCTTCTTTGAAAAAAAGAGAAAAAGATACTATTACCTCTCTCATTTTGAACCGCATGTCTAGCCCCAGGCCAACTTGCACGCACTCCGATTAAGTTTGGAATTTTGAAGTTAACAACCGGGCAAACACTCTAGTGGCCCCAACATTTGGAATGTTTTGCCTTTGTGAGATTCAAACTTGTGATCTAATGGAGGATAAACACTTATAATCTTTCTCAGGCTCACTTGACAAAACCTCTCAGGTTAAAAATATATTACTACCTTATTTTTACAATCATGTGTCAACAAGGTCATCACCTCCTTGGAGAATATAGCTATGCCTTGTAATCTGAGCGACCATAGATGAATTATATCACAATTATCAGGATTAATATTTTCAAAAAGGAGAGAAATTGAACTTTGAGCTCCATCTCTAGATTGCTTATATTTTTACGGTTTTAACTCCTACAGCTACCCAATCCTACATCTCTCTCCCAAAAATGAGAGAGAGAAAAAAAAGAGAGAGCTCGTCAAGTCCTTCAACTCATTGACACTTTGTCTATTACTGATATTAGTCGAGTTGCGTGTAAGCTGGCTTAGGCACCAATTAAGAGATGTCAAGGAAAAAGTAATTGTGTTACTAGCATTTTTTTTAACTATGAATTTTTTAAACTTATGAAACATTTATTTAATATGAATCTCAATTTAAAAATCTCATGAATATATCCTCATTAGTAGCACCAATTTTATGAGTTGGACGGAAGATATGAAAAATTGCACCAAATAAGGCCAATCCCAATCCACACCAATCAATTTGTTTTTCATGATTATGTGTTCGGACTAGCTTGTGTATATCTCGATTAATCCTGAAAACTAATTTTCACCACGCGTCCACCGGCGGAGACCCCAACTAAAACTCATTGCATGAGAATGGCACAAAATTGTTGATATCACCTTAGAAGATTTGAACCTAGCTAAGACTGTAAGAAGAAGCAAGGCCGGCCCAGGCCCTTAAGCCTGGGCCTTGGGCATCCAAAAAAAATTTAAATTTTAGGGCACTCCAATATTATTTTTGAAGTAGTATATATATATTATTTGTTCGTCTTATAACACAAATGTCTTTGTTAGCTCAGTGGTAAGTTGATTTTAGTCCGTATGGAGTGTCCAAGTTCAAATTTTCTAGGAAACTTTTTTTTTTAAAATGTTTTTCCCAAAAAATAATTCTATTGTAATTGCCAGGTTTCAAAACCAAGTCAAGTAGAATTGAAGCCAACTACTTTGGCTGCTAATGACAAAGCAATTAACATGCATTATAAAGTCTAAAGTAGTTATATAAAGAAACATTTCTATCATTGTTATTTAATTCTAAAAATACATAGGGCACCACCCCACAATTTAGTCTTGAACATTCAAATTCCTTGGGTCGGCCTTGAAAAGAAGGGCACCTTTAGCTAAGTCCCAAGTCTCGATCACCTGGCCAATGGGATTATCGACACCTATATTTTAATTGAACCATATTAATTTATTATACTTCCTCTTCAATATTGCTGGCATAATAGTAATTGTTTCTCCATGTGGAAGGTCTGATGGTTTCAAGCCCAAGCAATGAACTCCATAGGCAAAGGACCGGAATTGTCCACTTTGTTGGGTTTTCAGATTCGTTTAGTTGGCGTCTCAATAATTTCTGTACGTTAATTTGCTGACTTTTTGTGATGGATCCAGCTTGACTTTTTACACACAAAGGCATAGCTTGTCGTTTCCATAACTCTGAAGATAACGAACGAGCAAACCCTAATTTTAGTGGCCCCAAACATTTCCGTGCGATTCGAACACTAATTAACTTTTGTTTGCCCACTTAATCAAATTCTTTGGGGTTAACCCTGCATGAATGATGTAGTAGTATCACGTTTATCATAACTTTTTACAAATTCTTTCTTTATAAAGGGAACTTCAGGAGTGTCTCATCTGCCAGAACACATCTTTTTCTTGAACTTCATACTTGAAAGAAATTCAAGAATTACTACAATTGACCTAATCTTAAGTCCTTGGGATTATGTACTGTCACTATTAATTAACTAAAAAAGTACCAAAGTGGATGAGAGTGACGGCAAAAGCAAAAGGAGAGGAACTAGCCAGTAAAATGGTGGGACTGGGACAGGCCTCAAAGAAGAAAGATTATACAAATGGCTTTTAGGTTCCATTCCGGAAAGGAGAATAAGTATTTATTTTTTAAAAAAATAATTTTAAACTAAAAATTTATGTGCTTACGCAAATAATTTTTCTATCAATATAGATCTTATTTGATAGATCTCATTGAGATCTTTAATACAGTGCCAAAAAAATTGAAAATTTATTTTTTATTTACATTATTTTTTAGTTTGAAAATATGAAATAAGTACTTATTTTTTAAGAAGGTGTTCTGGAACGGAATCTTAGCCGTTTAGGAATTAGGGGTAAGAGTTCTTGGGGTTATTCTGAAATATGTGATTCTTTCGAGGGCCTTATAATGGAAATTTTGCCATTATCTTATCCACAACGATTACTCGACTCGACTAGATACTTTCCTCCATATTCAGCAACCGATCCCTACTTTCAACTTTATTACGAAACCAGGTACTGTCCAGGTCACTTGCCGTGACCAAACAACGTCACCTCACATGTTAATTTTACCGTAATAGCCCTGCCTTTTTCGAAATGAGCCCGGATGGTTGATCTACTCATTTTTTAAAAAAAAAATTAAAATTGTAAAAGTACGTTTCTCAAAAATTAAAATTTACATAAATTTGCCTGCTCATATCACTTTGAACAAGTCAACTCCCGTCCATTTAATAATTTTGACAATGCGGGAGTAGTTTTTAGCAACACTTTTACATTTTGCAATACTAGTATAAAATTTATAGGGATGCACAAGATTATACTACATCTTTATGATAACTGAGTAAGTTGATCGGAGATATACATATGTTCATCGATCTGATAGTATTTTTGTTCTACTTCATATTTCGAAAAAAATATTGTTGGCTTTCATATACTGTAGTATAAAAATGAATTTAATGTTCGCCCACCTTGAATACTCATATTTCTAACAGAGCGTTTCGTAAATAGTTGTTTACAGAGATAAATTGCGTGCGTCCGTTTCGGTTTTGGACGGTTTGAATTTAGATAAAACCTTTCTGGAAAGAATTTTTTTTATTTAAATCCAGACCGTCCAAAGCCGAACAGGACAACCGAGATCGCGTGCCTCGATGAATGTCGTATTCGCGGATCTAGAAATCCTATTTCCTTCACTTGGAACAGTTGAGTCGATTCGCTTCATCTCAAGGGCTAGTAGGTCAAATCATACGGTGTGGTGACCGAAACAATCACCGAAAGTAACGTTAACCGGAGATATCAACTCGGTACCACAACTCTTCCATACACCTCTCCTGATTTCGAATGCAGCGAAGCACGATAACCGTCCATCACAAATCCAACGGCGATAAATCCCGAGTATTTAGTCGCTGAACACTCGCGCTCCCTGCTCCGTACCACACAGTAGTTGCTCCCCTGCTCAGTCATTACGGAACTCAAAAAAAATTTCAACTACTTATTAAACTCCACTAAACAAATCCGAACCCGCAGAAAAATCGATTACAAAACATACAGAAGAATTTCAAAACAGAACAGACATAAAAGCGAAAGAGCCTCTCTCTCTCTCTCGCTCTCTCTCTCTCTACATTTCACTCTCTCCGACGCCTTCGTAACGGTTCGCCGCCTCTACCGGCGGGACGCTTCTCCGTACGCCGTCGATCGTCTCGCCGCCGTGATCTCTGCCTACTCGCTTCCCGTTTCCGGCTTGAATATTCTTTTCTAGGGTACGGATCGATGTCTCTCACTCGTCTTCTCATTTTCTCGCGTGCTCTTGAAAATAGATGGTTGTTTTTTTGCCTTGTATCCCTCTAGTCGCATGAATTGGTTTGTACGCCTAAGTTTACTTGGTTCATTTGGCTTGGGATTGGTAAAAGTAGGGTTTTTAGGCTTTTTCTGTGCAATTTTTGGTGTAGTATCGGTTTAATTTGAGTGATTTAGGAATTAATTTCCCCTAGTTTTGCGTATGGTCAGAAATGTGTGATTCTAGATGACACTCGTTAACGGATTTAATTTTCTTTTCTGGATTTTAGTTGTTATGCTTTTGGTTGATGAGGAAAATAAAGGAATAAAACGTTTTAAGATATAATTCTTATTGGTTCCACAATTCACGTTCTCTCTATTCTCAAATTTTAGTCCATCACGAAAATGCTTTCTAATTTTCATACAGTAATTGAAGCACTTTCGCTTATAAATTTTTGAATTTCTTTCAGTAATTAAAAAAACTAATTGATGCGGGGAAGATTAAATATTTATGTATGAAAGTGATTTTATCTTTTGATGCGAAAATGACGCGACTTTTTGTAATGGTCCCAATGGACTAAAACTTTGGGACCGAGGGTGAAAAAAGAGTCGCACATGTTTGAGGAAGTAGGTAGCATTCAACGCTAGATTTCTTGTTGTCTTGTTGATGTCCTTATTTTCCTTCAGCTTTTATCTTACATAACAAAGCTTACTGCACCTACCACCACTCTGCCACCACCATGGTCACTAGCACCATCATTTTCAGGTGGGTTACAACTAAATACGAGGACTTGGACGCGTAAACAAATGGGGCGCTAATTTCTTGCTTTTGAGTCATGAGTTTTTTGGCACTAATTTTCCTTCTTCTTTTTTTTTTTTTGTGTTAGGCATACAAGATGATTGGATCCTTTCTTACCAGAGGACTTGTGTAAGTTCCCGTCAGACCTGCAATTCTTTGTCATGGACACGAAGTGGTGTGGATTTCATGATATCTTAATATTGATTATACATTTCTTGTGCAGGATGGCTTTTGGTTATGCTTATCCAGCATATGAGTGCTTCAAAACAGTGGAAATGAATAAACCAGACATTGAGCAACTTCGTTTTTGGTGCCAGTATTGGTATTTACTTGCTACAGCTTTTGTCATCGCTACTCTAATATGGAAACTCTGATCGTGACGTTTGTATGTTGAAAATTTCAGGATCTTAGTTGCAGTTTTGACGGTTTGCGAGCGAATTGGTGACACCTTTGTCTCATGGTAAGTTATTCTTTTTGGGTTGGAAAATGTATTTACGCTTGGAATGGTTGCCTTTGTATTTCCATGGTTGATTGTTTCTTGCTTTTCATTGTGAAGGGTTCCAATGTACAGTGAAGCTAAATTGGCATTTTTTATATATTTGTGGTACCCTAGAACGAAGGTACTGTGACTTGTGGTTATCTAAATGTCTGGCTGTCTTCCTCTTCTTCTTCTTTTTTTTTTTGGGGTGAACAGCATCTTGACTAGTCCTCTACTTCTTTCAGGGAACAACATACGTCTATGATTCTTTCTTCCGACCATACATTGCTAAGCATGAGCCTGAAATTGATCGTAATCTGTTGGAACTGAGGACAAGGGCAGGAGATATTGCAGTGGTGTATTGGCAAAAAGCTGCGAGCTATGGTCAGACAAGAGTTTTTGAAATTCTGCAATATGTGGCTGCACAATCTACACCAAGACCTCGTCCAGCCCAGGTATGTGTTGTGGACACTGGTATTATCTGGTCTTCTGCTTCCTTTTGTTCCATGAAAATCCTCTTGGTACATAACATGCATGGTTTTCCTCGTAGTCTCGTGTGTGTTTTGAATTTTTGGTTGAAGTGCGTATAACTCAGATAGAATAACAAATGGGGGGCGCTCCCCCACTCTGAGAAGGGTTCTTGTGGAGGTTGTGTTGCAATAATGTTTGACCGTTGACGTGATCATTTTTTACTGGCTTTTCTTCCCAGTTAATTAAAATTGTGGGAATCCTGCCTAGACTAGAATTTCTAGAAATGTAGGACTTACAGCTCGTTTGGATTGATTGATTTCGGGAGAAAAGAATGGGGAAGGAGGGAGAACTCAATCTCTCCTCCGTTTGGATGATCCACAAGGCGAGAGAGGGTGAGGAAGGGCGGGAGACGAGAGCCCCTTCGAAGCCCGTTTTTGTTTCTCGTCACTTTTGGCGCGATTCCGTGAGAAAGGAGAAGAGAGAGGCGAGTGGGTAGCGTGGGTGAGAGTAGATCTCACTCACTCAACTTCCGGCAGCGTGTGCCGGCTACGACGGCGTCTTTTCGTTGTCGGATCGGTGGCTGTGCGGTCGCCAAAGAAGAGAGAGGAGAGTTCCAGGTTGCTGGAGAGTCGCCGGAGAAGAGACCAGTCGCCGGAGATGGGAGTTAGTTGGATGGATAGGTGAGAAACCACACCCCTTGCTTTTCTTCTCTCACTAATAAGGGAGACCACTCTCCTTTCTTTCCCTTTCTCACCTGGGCAGCCAAAGGGGCTGTTAATGTATTGCTGATGTTATGCATCGTCATTCTAAAATTATGGAGTAGTATACCACTAAGCGATTTGATCCACGAGTTTCGGTATCAATGTATCACAATTTTTCCAATGTATTCAGTTACGGGAAATGGATAAAATGTAGGTTTCTGTCTTTTGCAAGTCCAAGGAGAGTACGTTTTGATTTAAATACGAGGAAATTGGAAACAAAGACAGAAACACCAATTATGCAAAAGCAAAATGATAGGAGGATGTGTTCCAGTAATCTTTAACTTTGTTCACGGGCTTTTATTACTGCATTGAAATTTTGTTGCATTTCTGTAAAGAAAGCATCCAACTCATAAATAATTAGTTTATTAAAGGACGGAAGGGGAAAGGCCTAAGCATTGGCAGAAGTGATAGCTCTCATCAGTTCACATTGACATCAACAAATTTTAGTACAACAATCTATCTATCAAACCCACATTGCCACCTCCCAACTTTCATTAAGCGACCATAATCTTGATTTTCAGTTGATTGAGTGTTTTGCAACTAAATTATGCCTTTTTCCCCCCTCTTATACCTTTCTACTTTTCAAACATTCATTACAGCCGCAGCAGCAAGGTACCAGAGCACGCAAACCTGCTGCTGCGCCAAATCGCAGACAAACTTCTAAAGTGCCAAGTCCAAGTGACGAGCAACCTTCTCCCGCTTCTTCTTCTAGCGCATCCTCAAGTCAAGATGAACAAGAGGATGCACAAGAATCCGGTGCCTCTCAATCTCTCGCAGCAGCTCCTCCGGTGGCGACTGCCTTGAATGCCCCAAAACCACCCGCTGTTCAACCACCTGCTGAAACATCCAACCATGCGAATGCAAATGAAACGGATGAAATGCAGACTGAACCAGTGCCGTCTTCAGCAAACGAAAATGTGGATCCTCCAGCGCAAGAGACTGTTATGGAAGAAGCCATTAGGGCTACGCGTACCAGATTGAGGAAAGCACGTTCTGCTCCAGCAAATCGTAAATAACCCCTTTAGCTTGCAATAAGTGAGTATTTCAGGGCATGTAGGTGCTTAGAAGGATGTTGGGTGGTTTTTGATTTTATGTACATTTGTCGTTTTCCCATTCTATTTGTTCCTTTTTATGTGTCCATGCTTTTTTGAACATGGTTTTCAAAAGTTCAGGGGCTTTTAACTTGGTAGGGTTGAAGCCTTGAAGGGATGGATCGGCCTTTAATAATCGTGCAGCTGGTGATGGTGATAATTGAAGTAACTATTGGTACGATCCAGTGCCTTCCAGATCACCTGTTGTACTGTACCACATGCAAAAGTGAGTTGGTGTTGAATTGAATGTACAGTTAACTGAGTGAAGAAGCTCTTTTAATGGTGGTTGCAATTTGGGTATTCTTGAGATCTTCATTCTATAAGGTGTCGATATCGAGTCACATGGTACTTATATGTTCACATATTTTAAAGAGTTAAGCTACAAGCACAACAATTTGCACCAGATTATGCTCAATGTCAATCTGGCATTGAAAAATGTCAATCTACTAATTTACCAATGACTAGGTTGACACATTGGCATGTTATGCTTCGTTTTAAAAAAAAAAATTAGAGAAGGTTGTGTTTGGGAGTGACGTTAAGGGCCTGTTTGGTAGCCCTTGTTTCTTTGCTTATTTTGCGCAAGCTCTTTCAGCCCATTCCCATAGTCAATCCTCCAAAACAAACAAGCCCGTACGGCCCATTTGCTAACGGATATAGGAGGCGGTTATGTTATAAACCCCAAATAGAATATTCAAAGTGCTAATATTTGGTGTTTGCCACCTGAATACAAATCACAGATATAATATCCCTTTACACTTATCTGCCTTAATATCCATCTTAATTACCAAAATGTCTCAATCCTCTTTTAATTCTATATTCACCTACTCATATCCACTCCAAACAAACCAAGCATATACGTATCCCTCTTTTATAAATTACTTAAACAAACCATCTATATCATATTATACCCACCCAAAACTAATCCGATTGGCAAACAACCGTTACTGTTAAAGTCTTCGGATGTTTGGAGAAGATTCCAGGATGTTCGGTTCTCACGGATGGGAAAATATTTGCAGTACTTTTAGAGAGAACCCGAGGAAAGTCCTCGCACTATTTTTCTCAGAAGAAGAAAAAGATCATACCACTTTACACGTGAAGGAGAAACAGGGTAAGAAAAAGAGAAACAGTAAGGGAAAAAAGAACTCAGTACTCATATGAAGCTGTAAATTTTTACAGGGGAAAATCCCACTCTAGTCTCTAGCCTAGTTTAAGGGGAAGAACTGCAGAATGCTTCGGATCAAACCCAGCTGGCAGCTACATTAGGTTACAACCGGCTTTTGTAGTTCTATGAAACTTCTTGTATGTATTTACAAGAATTTTAACTTAAAATGCCAAGGAGAAGCCTATGGTCATCACCGACTACAAACTTCTTGTATCTATCTAGTTTATTGTATTGCTGTGAGTAACAAAGAATGAAAAAAGAAAGAAAACGGTTTTGCCTGACACTGGGGAGAGGAATCAAAACTCCCTGCATTAGCATCAGCTAAAGGTTATCGCATACCCCACAAGTCGGTAGCGCTTACTTCATGATCTGATTGGAACCAATAATCATCATCAATCTGCAGATAGAAAAGGCCAGAAAGAAACAAGGTAGTATCCGGAGAAATAGAAGTTGAAGAAAACCACAGCATTAACCAATTAAAAGCATGGGGGAGACATTCTTACATCGATGTCTGGTGAAACAATTTTCTGAATCCCTGAGCCTATTGAACTCAACGTATCAGAAAGCATTGTATGATTGTTTGGGCAGTCTGAAGCTAGTTTTGTATTGTCAACACTTTGTCTTGAGTTAGCCTGCTTAACATTTGCGTCGTCATCTTGCCCTTCATGTTTACTACAAGCATAATGAACAAGGCAGTTAGAGCATGCATAATGCACATGGGAGAGAGAGAGAGAGAGAGAGAGATGATGGTTTATGAATCCTAATCAGAACTAGAGTCGAGGCCAAACTCTGGTGAGTTGGCAGGGGGTGCGGTGATTTGTTGTATGAAAACCCTATAACATATTGCTGGATAGTCGTTATCTTGTACTCTTCTTCATCATTCAAAAACATAATGAGATCTGGCAGTGGACAGGCATCCTTGCCGAACCACTTATAATATCTGCGTTGTGCTTTATTTTTGTGATTGCTCGCTTATTCTTCGGGCTATTGTGATGGTGTTTGGAGAGAGAGAGAGAGAGAGAGAGAGAGAGAGAGAGAGATCTTTGTTCTCAGATATTCATGCAAGGGCTATGAAGAAGTACCTGAGCAGATACACATCAATTGGCCCTGTGGTGCTTCTGACAATAAGTCTAAACTGCTTTTCTGGGTAACGGATGTCCTGCTCATGTAAATAATGGATCAGGTACTAATACAAACCTAATTTCTTCAGCCAACCACTTATGCAAACTCCGTACCTCATCAGGATCCGGTACTTCCAGGGAACTACCATGCGGAGCTTTTATTGCAATAAGGGTTTGATTCTGCAATGATTTTAACAGCATAAATACAGTGAGCTGCAAGGATCATCACATAAAACAGATTGATCCAAAAGGAATTCTGAATTCATAAAAACAGACCTTGAAACAAGGCAGGCTCACGATATCTTCCTCTGTCAAAAAGAGAGACCTGGAATAGTTCAAATAAACGACATCAATTAGAAGAGCTGATCCCATATTGCAAGACAAAATAATCAGAAGAAAGACTGTATACTTTTGACAATTTTCATCAAATTCCAAGGTGCTCAAAAAATCTTGCTTTTCCCTGAAAAAAAAAAGGAGCAGATGTTAGTTCGGAATTCTAGAAAAGTTAATTACAAAGAATATCGCTGCCATTGCCCAGTTAACAACCTTATGCAGTCATCAAGCCTGCATTCTTCGGCATACAAGCTTTCAACTTCAGCCTGCCATGAGAAATAGAGAATTAGCTTTGAGTTGTAAAAAAAATACCATAGATCTGAGCATCTTGGAAATGTTACTCCCAGAGAAGTAACAAGCTTGTAGTTACTAATCCCAGTTCCTAAAAGACATAGTTATGGTTGGTTTTAAACCACTCTAATGGGAGGTTTAACACTAAACATAAATTTCTAATTCAGCTCCCTAATAACTACCGTCCCAAAAAAATCTGCTATACAAGATACGCTCACATTTCCTGATCTGGATTTCCAATTAAACCAACCTAAGTGAATGGAAGTAACAGAATCATAAATAAAAATAATGGCTGCCTTCTATATGCACCTTCAATGCATTAATCTGATTTTCCACCTCACTACGTGCCAGCATTTCATAGTCCCTGTTGAGAGAGGTTCACTGGTCATTAGACTCATTACACACAAGAGGTGAATAAAAAACAACTTTAAGATTGAAGATATTACTTCCAGCGTATATGGTTCTTTGTAGTTTTCTCAATCAATCCTATCCCTTCAAGAACATTTGTAATGTCATATATTCTCCTCTTTTGGACCTGTAAAAAAGTGAGAAAATACGTTAACCAAACAAAAATATGAGTAATGAGCAAGACATAAGGAAGAACACATCATCAAATTTGCTCTTTGAGATCAAAATCTCATGTTTTCTAGCTTTTTCCTGTTTCAGGAAAGATCATGCTAAACATGTTTCAAAAAGGTTTTACCCATTTATGTTAAAAAAATCTGTCTCCTAATTCTACATGTCATGGATTCTTATCTCACTCAAGTTCCATGAGAAACTTGCAAAAGTTAATAGCCTTGAAACCAAAACAATTGTACAAATAAAATGTCAACATATTAAGAAAACATGGAAAACATACTGCCAACAGATCAGCTGTCTCGTTCAAATCCAGGGTTCCATCACTTGCCTCCTTAATCAACTTAATGAATTTCTTCGTTAACAATCCTGCCAAAACATAGTACATTCATGGTCTAAAATTTAAATAGCAATAAGCATGTTTATTAGAGAAATCAATCGCATATGTATGCTAAAATGGAAACTAAAGATACATATAGATGACGCTTCTTACCTAAAGAACTGTCATAACGGCAAGCAATAGCTGCATTCAGTCCATCAGGAGGGTCTGCAAGACATATCAATCATCAATGAAACAATACCCCAGATATTTGACAACCACCCTTAGCAAATAATTAAGGTGTTGGGAAATACATTACCTGGATTTGAAACTTGAGTCCCTGATTTGCTATGTCGTGCAATTTTTCGTTTACTGCACGGATTGGCACCCGTGCAAGACTCCGGTCCAAGCACAGCACTGTCAACTGCTTCTGCTTTGCTACACCTTTGAATAATTGCCTGTGCTCTAGCATTAGCCTTGCAATTACCATTCTCATTGGCTTGCTTCAACTAGAAAACAATTTGATCAGCAAGAATATAGATGAGAAATAGACAAGGCTAAAAGTAAAAATAGTGAATACATAAAGAAATCGGCTATGTAAAAAAGATCCATGAGTTACCCATTCAACTCAGAGACTCCCAATCCGTTACAGCATATAAGTGCACTAGCATTTGAAGGCAACAAAGCCAAATGCAAGTCCAAATCAAACATAATGCAGTTCAAAAAATAAATAATAATAATAATGGGCAATAATACCATTTGTTATATAGTTCTTAAACTAGCTACCATCTAGTTTGTGTGATAATATCGAGCCAAACTTTTCTGGGCATTTACTTTTTCTTACTTCACCACAACTTTACCGACGGTTATGCAGCATGGCTTTATTTTCAGCTATGTCCAAGTATGAAGCAGCTAGCGCAAAAGGGAATTCATGGGATTCTTCATTATGGTACCAACAATGATGCTATGCACGTTGAAGGTCGTCAGACTTCAACCTTCTGCCCAGAGAAGTTATGTTTTGACAAGTGGAACAAGGGCTATAGCCAGGGTACGAGTCGTGGAAGGAGGGAACATACTACCTCTCTTAGACCTTCCAGTTGTAAGGAGGGAGCCTTCTATACTAGTTGCAACCATTCACAATTTATATGGTTATTGCTTTATTCTGGGTTAAACTTAAAATCAAAAGTTTTGTTGTTAGTAGCTTGTATAGTTGGGACAAGGGAGAATGTAATCCTTCCCTTGATCAATTTCTAGATTGGTTCGAAACTTCGAATTGTTTATCTCACATAGTGGTGTATAGGGCCTTTTTGTCTATGGCCTATTATGTATATGGGCGGCATTCCCTTAATGCCTTATTTCTAATAAATTTAATTACTTATCCCAAAAAAAAAAAACTTCACCAATCTGGTAAATTTTGGAATTGTTTTCCAAATTTCTATTGTCCTTTAATTATAAAATTCTAACAAAAAAAACATAGAGAAATTACAGTTAAGCAGCAATCAAAGAACATATCAGACAAAGCGAAAATGTAAGGAAATAGAAGGAATTACATGAGCATTTTGTCAAACCGGTGTTATATTCATCAGCACAGTGAAAACTAATTTTTATTCGACACTCATGATGTATACTACATAAGAGAGAGATTCAACAGAGGCTTTTTCTTGATGTTCAAAGTTCAAACAGAGGCTTTTTCTTGACACAGCTACAAGGGTGATGCCTAAACAAAGAACTTTCAGATAGTTACTTTATTCCGATACAAGTTAATGCGTTACTTCAAGACACATTTCGTTTGGCAAGGAATGTGCAATGGACCTTTGGAATGTGCAATGGACCTTTGGAATGTGACCTCCAATTTTTGCTACCAGGGTAACAAAATAACTGCTTGGTGTACATGAAAGTTAAAGCTTCAAAAAGATTCCAATTTCGTTCGTGGGAACTCTAAATGATCTTATAAAACTTATGAGTATTCACATACCATTAGTTTTTCCTTGAGATTAGGATTTTCGCATATCATCCTTACCATGCACACACTCATTTGGCTCATTTAATTGTAACTAATGCACCCTGAAAAGTTAAAATTCTTTGCATGCCAAATAGTCCTCCATTGAAAGTCATCAACTAATCACACAAAAAGCAAGACCAAAGCACTGACGAATGAAGCGTTGCAAATCCAAGATAGATTCGTTGTTTGTACCACTTCCTGCTTCTAGGTTATGCAAGTATTCTGTTTGCACAATCTATGCATCTAACTTTGCAAGACTTCAATGGCGCTACATGGTGCTATCAACTCCTTTAAGGCCAATCAATACGGAGTTTTGCTCTGGCTTTAATTGGGCTCCCCGCAAGTGGGCGGTGGGATTGGGCCCCCAGGATTAGTTGAGGTGTGCGTAAACTGGCCTAGACACCTAAGTTATCAAAAAAAAAGAAAGAAAGACATATACAAAAACAAATGAAAACATAAACGTTTTCAAATAGCCCCTAGGAAACAAATTCTGGAGCATCAATGTTGTCATGTTGATCACAAGACCACAATTAAAAAAATAACTATATAAAACGAAATCATACACCTGAGAGGCCAAAAAGTAAAGAAATACTACACAACTTATAAACATGATCAAAACCTAGAAGAAAGACTAAACCTCCGAAATCGGACACCTAGCATCCGAATTCTACAAAGCAGGGATTCAGTTTCGTTTACAAACATAAACAATGTCCGCATATAAACCCCAAGGGATTGGACTGATGGTCAAGAGGGTTTGCTCCCTCGTAAGATCTCAAGTTTGAAACCTCCTAGGTGCTACCAACTCCTCGGCCCGTCCATACGGAGCGATTGCTCTTTGATTGGGCTCCCCGCAGGTGGGCGGTGGGATTTGGCTCCCAGGATTAGTCGAGGTGAAAAAAAAATGTCCTCGTATATGTACATAGTAAATAGATGTAATGACAAGCGGTGAGGGAAAAAAAAAAAAAAAGCTTACCGAAAAAAAGGCTTACCGGAAAATTAGAAAAAGGGGCGGAGGAGGAATTAGTGGAGGCGTTGGAGAGAGGAATGAAAGCGAAAGGATGAGGTGTGCGGAAGGAGGAGAAGGTGAAGGAGTGGTATTGATTTAGAGATTGAGGCTCCGTCTTAATTTGAGATAGGGCTTGTTGGAATGAACGACTTGCATCTTCTCCGCAGGCCTCCATTGCATATGAGAGAGAGAGAGAGAGAGAGAGAGAGAGAGAGAGAGAGAATGTGTTGGAGGGAAAGTGGAGAGAGAGATGAAAGCCCAGAAGGAAGGAAACGGGAAAGGAAGGTTTTCGGGGGAGGGAGCGGGGGGAAGGGTTTTTGTTTGAGAGCGGGAAGGGCCGTGAGTTTCGAATGTTCACGGGCCTGACTTTGGGCCGTTTAGGCCCCTTTTCCCTATCTTTATTGATACTAATGGGCCTAATGCTAGAAAATGGGGTGGGCTTTTCCTATCACATACTACTCCATAGTAGAACGGGCTTCTTTCAAGCCGGCCCTGTTTTATAACATTATCCCAACGTACATGTGCTAACGTTAGAAAATTTGTCCTATGCGGATCGAACATTAGATTGTGGTGCACAATTCACATATAGCTAAAACTTTAAACAATTATAATGGTGTTGTGCATAAACGAATTGGGAAAAAAAAAATGTAATCTACTCGACGAGTTTTTTCAAACAAGATTCATTTTGAATACTGTATGAAATTGCGTACAGTGAGGTCCAATTAGTGGCCCCTCCGTGGGGTGCGCCCAAAAGGCAAAAATGACTTCTGCTTTGTTATTCTACTGTATATTATTTCAGGATCAAATGAATGCTTGTGACATATCTATTTGTACTCCAATTGTTAGCACTATTTTATGTTACAGGATAATAGAGAGAAGTATCAAGTAAACTAGGAATTAGTAACCTAGATAAGGGAAAATGACGGCCAAGGACGTGTTTGATAATTAATACCCACCAAGGACATTTTCAGCATTAACTAATGTTCTCAAATGTTCTTAGCATGTCCTTGACGGGTATTAATTATCAAAACACGTCCTGGACCGTTATTTTCCCCCTAGATAAATATTCCTATTGACTATTAAAAAGTTTGTTTTCCTTTTAATAAGTATATTGAGTTTGATTGAAATAAAGGTGTGGGTTCTTGCAAATTCGAGTTGTGAATCACCACCACCAGCGATCAGTGTTTGTGTAGCTCGGCTCCCCTCCTGTGGGAACTTCTTTCTGCCTGCATGTTAAATCTTTCGCTACAGTCTTCGGAAAATCGAATTCTAGCTGCATTATTTGTTTTGGCGCGGGTTTACACAGGAATTGTGGATTGAAAATGATGACCCGGAGTGGGTTTCGAATATGAATTATTTGCTTGAATTGGATCGTTCCGCTTAGGATTTATAAGACTTTGGCTTTGTGAATGGTAGTAGTAATTACGATGAGAAATGCCCGGCGTTGGCTTGTGCGTAACATGCTATTGTTTCTGCTGTTTTGTTATTGTATTGAGACGCTTGACGTCGGGCTAGGACAAAAACAATAAAGCTATGGGTACATATGAGAATGTACATACCATGTACAAATAAGCTTTGTGGAACCCATCTCGGGTCCCACAAAAATTATTAGAATCGCCCATTATTTTTAAAATATTTTTTTATGGAGCCACGTAAAAAATCAACTCAATCCGATATCGATAAGGATTTTTTTGAAATTTGTAAGGGCGAAACTAGTTAACTGTTCAGTTTTGTCCCCACACATTCCGAAAAATTCTTACTAATATCGGATTAAACTGATTTTTTTATAAGGTTCCATTAAAAAAATTCTAAAAATAATGGACGGTTCAGATCATTTTTGTAAGACCCGAGGTGAACCTCTTGAAATTTATAAGGGCAAAATTACTTAATTGTTCAGTTTTGTCCCTACACATTCTGAAAAAAATCTTACTAATATTTGAGCTGATTTTTTTACAAGGTTCCATAGAAAATATTCTAAAAATAATAGACGGCTCGGATCATTTTTGTAGAACCCGAAGTGGACCCCACAAAATCCATATCCATATGTACATGATATGTACAATGCATATGTACCTATAGCAGTACTACAGGAGAGCTGCTGCCCAAATTTTTTCAGAAACTACCTTGCTTCCGCAGGGTTGTTCCTTGTGTCCACAAGGTCATTCTAGTAATTTCCATGGAAAATACATGACACAAAACTATCGCAAACACGGTCATCATCGCAAAATTTTATTCATCAAACAGGTGCAGCCTCATAGGGTTACAAATAAGGACGAAAGAATTGACATACAAACGGCATTAGAGCATGGTTTATTGCTCAGATGGAAGCACTGAATTAGCAAAACATGATTGAAAAAGCTAGTGTACATCCTTACGGGAGAAATAGCTAGTGTACACTACGAGTTAAGGTATTGCCAGCCAGATAAAAGGGAAAAATTGAAGTTGAGAAGCTGAGCATAATTTAAGTCACTTCGGTTGGAGCTGATCTTCAGTACGTATCTTGGTCCCACTTAGAATGTAACCACCGAACGCACTCATCTGCATGAATGGATGTGTTCTCGATGGAAGAACCTACATGATTTGCAAAGGCACAATGTAAATCTCATTACGCTCCATAAATGCAATATGAAAACATGCAAACAATCAAGATTGGGGTCAGTAGATGGATGAATGCACAAGGCAGACTTTTATTTTCACAAGATCTTCCGCGAAAAGGAAATTTTAAGAAAACTCAGAATATCCATTGCCCACAACCAACTTGAGTTCCAAAATATCGACAGCGGACCACGTTGACACTCTCTAGAACCAGTCATGTAGCTATTTACAAGTTCTACTTATTTTAACAAAGAGAGCAGTTGAGGTTTGCTTGTATTCCCTCTGGAATACTTGGCAATTTACACCTGGGCAAGTGAGCTTAATATTCAAACTTCAGTTCCTTCCTATAAGCATGTGAAGAAAGTAGGGCACCCTACCTCCTTTGCACATACGTAGATCATTCCACACAATGATCACAAATGTAACGTCGTAAAAATAGCCCAAACAAGGTTTTTACATAGATAAAAACAATAAGATCTAAAAAACCTGATATTCACGAAGCCAAGGTTCTGATATTTGCAAACCAACTGCCATCTTCCGCAGTTGTAGATTGTGCATGCAAGTGGCAAGGGGCTGCACTCATGCAGAAAATGAAGCACGAATTATAATCACTTATTTTCTCGCCTTGAAGACAATATATTGCGAAGGCAAAGCTGTAATTCTACCAACTGAAGTATCAACACCCAAAACAAGCCCAGGAAACATATAATGAGTAGGACAATCTCATACTGTAACATTTAACAATGAAATTCACAAATAGATTCTCCAATAATAGATAAAAGAACCCCTGTGGAACCTATAGTTGAAGCTTCAGTAGGTAAGGTAAGACCTTAGTCACAAACTTCATGCCCCCAACGTAGCGTACTGCGCACTAGCGCGTTGGATCAGCAAACTGAAGAAGAATTTGCAGGGAAATTAGTGGATTGTTTTTGTGCAATTCGCAGACTGGTAACGAATAGTTACTTGACACATGGAAAGAATATTCCCATTATATGCCAAATACAAGCCTAACTAGTAACTAGATAGGGAGGAAGAATCCTGCAGAGCTAGAGTTGAAGTATGCACGATTTAAAAAGTTGTCACTTGCAAAAGTGCTATATCAGCTTACTGGTGGTTCCCGCGGCTGGACACATCCTTGCCCTCCAAACTTTTAGACTAAAAGAAAAAAAATCGAAACTCGAAATTTCTTAGTCTTAAAATGTAAATTGACTTTACATATTTATAGAATGGGTATTATAAATTACAAATCATATCTTTTGTTTGAATGTTATATATAAAATGTTATGGCGCATTGCTTGAATATACAAAATCTTACACGTGAAAATTATAAATTAAAATATATAAAGAAGATGCTCTGAGATGCTCTACGTTACACTTCTTCAAAATATAGAATCACTAGATGCTTTCGCGCACACGCACATGCACATGCTTTGTGTGACTTAGTGTAAGACAAGCCTGGGGACTGTTTCATTGACTGTGCAGAGGTATGACAACTTTGCCAAGGGTCACAACTTGGTCGACAAAAAAGACACTAGTCCGAAAGTGAAAATCCTTCTATGTCAACTCATTAGCAGAAAAAACCAATATAACAAGCATCTGAAAAATATACTTTACAGCAGTATTAATTCCTGGTTTGTTAAAACCATATGACCTACGTGGAGCTTTTATCCGGAAAAAGAAGAAGAATCAAGCTAAAAAATGGCATGGTAAAAATATGAAGTTAATTGCACTGTCTTCCAGCAAAGAAAAGAAGACAGAGAGAGAAGCAAAAGAGCTTCAAAATATTACAAAAAAATACCATAGGAACATGAGGAAGTCAAAGTCCCCCCACCTGAATGTATTGGTGATAAATTGCAAATGGAGCAGAAAATGATAGAAATGGGAGGAGTTCGCTAACAACGCTCCAAGCATCAACATCTGGAGCAGCAATTATTAGACTGCACAAAGGATGTAAACAACTAAGAATGTAACCTTAGGGATGTCATTCGAATCGTAAACCAAGTGATCATGAAATAGCAACCAACCTTGAAAACCCATTTTCTTTCCAAACGCTAATGAGCTCTTGTGAAGCCTTCTCTCCAGGTTTTGGAGTTTTGGATGCTTTAGTAACTGGAGAGGTAGATGTCTCCGCGACAAGATCCAGCATCCTGTTTTCAGAAGAAACTGCACTTTCATCCACACTTGCTGAGCACATAGGAGATCTCTCTTCCTGCACAAAACGGCCCCCTGATGATAATAGAAAACCATGGGATAATAAGCATCTATGTATCAAGTATCCCTTACTTGTGACTGAGTTTCAATGTTATGGGGTTCTCCAAGTTCGCCGACTGGAAGACAAGTTCCATTTTGAGACGAGCAAAGGTCAGTGAGTGAACACCGCACAATCCTGAACCAATTACACTGGTAAGCATCTGGCTAAATGTCAACAAGCTCCCATAAAGAGGAAATAGGGTAGGTGGTCTAAAATACTTGCACTTCAAAAATTAGAAGCTTTAAACAAAATGCACCTTCTGCAAGTTTCACTACTGAAGTTGAACATTCTGATAATATCCATAGGATATGGTGCAAGCCCAAGATTCAAATTGCACACATAACCTGTACCTGTTGATACAACAATGTCATTTAACAATTACACGACAATGCAACCATCTTGTTCCCTCTCCATTAAAGATACATTTGTCTACAAAGCACCATCGAAGTACAGCTCTAGCACAACAGTAGCCAATAACAAAGAATGCCTTCTGCATTGTTCACATCTCCTTACTATTACAACATTAATGGGGTAGCATAGATATAGGTCTGGAGTATTGGAGGTCAAGCAGTCTCCAATCTTCATTAACTTTGAAATACAACCATGTCAAAGAACTGGATACCCCAATTGCCATTAATTTCTTCTAGTTGGGGGGTGGGGTAAATTCAGGGTTTAATAGATGTAACTCGGAGTCCCATCATTTGTCCTAACTGCTAAGAATCAGGAGGACATGGACACTGACATATCCAATCTTACAAACACAGCTGATTACATAGCAGGAATTTGCGTGCTTTTTATTTTATCCAAATAATGATACAACAGATCAAGAAAAATCATCTAACTAAGTGAGTAAATACCCTGGAGTCTGGACATCTTTAGAGTCCTGTAAATTACTTGACAAAATGAATAGTTTCCTTATTTAAGAGATAGAGGAGCAACTATTCTGCAGACAGCAAGTTGGGCAGTCTATTACACTTTCTGACTTATAACTGTACATTAAGAAGGAGAGAGGGGGAGGAATTTTCTAGAAATTTAATTATAAAAAAAAAGACTTAGTAGCATGGACTTAGGGTAGTAGTTTAGTATAAGCACATACGCCACAAGGGAGCAAGTAAAAGAGTGGTCAATTGTCATAAAGAAGCCAAAGAGCAGACCTCCCAAACGCTCAGCCACAGCACCAGTAAGAATACCACCAACCATATCCACCACAAGGACATCAGAATGTGCACCAACATTCCCCATGGAGAGAAGAAGAGATAAAGCGTCCACCCGCAAAAACCTGAAATGAGTCACAAAATATTATCACGGCCACGGATTCAATTTGAAGTCACCTATTTTATCCAGAATAAGGAAAAACTAATCTTTAACTGCAACTTCATATCTTAACAACCCACAGCCAGAGAGGGTATAACTCAAAATGATGGCAATGCACAAATAACAAAGACCAAAACTAGCCAATGCACAAAATACATTCAAAGAGAAAAACACATTCTCAAATTGAATACAGTCTGCACGGGCTTGTTTGGACTGAGAGAAACTCGCTTAAAAGCTCCAAATGATTGAAATAGATATCATAAAGTCATGAGTGGTGATATTATTACCCAATTCTTTCCGGATATTTCTTGAAGTATGTCTCACATATACTGAAAAGAAGAAAACATAACAAGTCAGCAAACAAAGACAAGTACCATCATGAATTATGCAATAAAAATACTTATGCTACAGGTTAGAGGTTAAGCAAATTTTGCCTTACCATCAGTTTTGTGATGGTTTTAGGTTAGTGAAAGGATGTAAAACGGTATTTTATGAGAGAGAGAGAGAGAGAGAGAGAGAGAGAGAGAGAGAGAGAGAGAGAGAGAGAGAGAGAACAATACCCATAGAGTATCCATAGAGACGTTTATGCCGTGAAGTAATATAGGCCAGAATAACAGAGCGGAAAATAGGGTAACGCAACCATTATAACAAAGATATGGCTGCTCCATGTCCTTAAATCTTTTACTCTTATGTTCCACAGAATTTATAACCTGGAAATTGTCACAAGGGCTATGAAAGAAAGCTACAAGTTACCTTCGTGTAAAAGGACGCCTCAAAAGGACCTTGGGTGCATATTTCTTTTGCTTCTTAAGTCTATACTTCTCCTGCAACACACAAGATTTCAGCATATATTTTCCATAGATGTTATCCCATATTCAAGTCCCTAACAGAAGCTCACCTGTGAAAATGATGTTTTCTTCTCAAATGTTGTACTATTAGCAATGAGAGCTTGAACTATTTCATCCCCGGTGGCACCCTGTCTGTATCAAAGCCTTTCATTAGCCAAACTTTTCATGCGGAAACATCTAAAGAAGGCAAATGATGGCTAACAGATATGTAGGAGAATGATATCATCAGGGACAAATATTAATTTGCTGCTTGCTTTTCACAAATCAATGATCGTATAAATGAACAGAAGAGCTAAAAGCCATTTATAATCTGGTTGACCAAATATGGACCAAATACCACCTTCTCAAAAAATCAAAAGATATTTCAGTAGTTGAAACACAAAGTTCTCTCTTCCAAGTGTTTATCACGTATAAGTCCATCTCTCTTGATTAAACACCTTACAAATGCAGAAAAATTAACTACCAAATCACATGGCTCGTTCCAAATTTGTACTCAGAACAAACAACACAAACAAAGTAGGCGGATTTGTATTCTACCTCGTATTACCTTCTTAAAAAATACTAAATAAATTAATAAACTGAACAACAAGTATCAACAAAGAACACACTAGAGATCACAAAGATAAGAAATATCAGTCTAAACAAGAACAACACGTTAATACATACCACAAAAAAGCAACAGCTTTAACCAAACACCTTTATCACACATCAACATAAGCATTGCAACTGTAAGTTTGACCTGATAGATATTGAGTGAAAAGATGCATGAGGAGAAAACATGAATGTAGACGCTTCTAGAGGCATATTAAGCTTCACATTAATATATCCTTCTTGCTCTTAGAAGTTCACATGCAAATACACAGATACAATCTCTGAGAGAGAGAGAGAGAGAGAGAGAGAGAGGGCGCTAACACAATTGACAATTCAACCTTGCATCCCTCAAGACAATGTTCTAAAAGTCGCTAGGCTCAAGTCGGGCAGTCAGCCACTTCGAGCAATTAATGGGATTAATCGGCAATTAATTGGTGCATATTAGTTAATAATCAGCGATTAATCATTAGTCGGACCTAATCGAATAGGCCCCACCAGCAATTAATCGCCGATTAATTCCTTGTTTTAGAACATTACCTCAAGAGGCCATAAAAGTGACGTTAATTATGTGTTCTGCACAATAGGGCTATAAATGAACATGCTGCATAACTTTCTAACCTTCGCATTGAATCTATATCTTCACTAGAGAGACTTTGGGCAGTATTATTATCAACTAATCCTCTGTTGTCTTTGGACTCATCCTTTATTTGGCAACACCCTTTTTCTTCAACATTATCGCCTGGTAGAAGAAATTCAACAGAGACAATGTAAATAATGCCCATAATGAAGAAGAGGGTATTAAAGTAATAACTAAAAAGAATAGGTCATAAAGAGAAAATCAAGTATGATATAAGCATAAGTCTAAAATGGGTGCCAACCTTAACAAATCTTGAGTTAAATAGTCAAGCTATGCAGACGAGTAGAAAGATCGATAAGGGGCAGACCCAGTATTTTTTACCACGAAGTGCCAACCTTCGGGGAACACATTTTCAACTTCTTGTGTGCAAGAACTTCTTGGGGAAATTCGAATTGGACTCTTTCAGCCGGTGAATTATAAGCTGTCAGGTATGCACATATCCAATGGAAACTAGGAGGATATTTGTCTCAATCAAATCCAAATTATCGCATGAATCTAGTTATTTTGTGACAAACATAATTCCAAATTGAACAAAATATCCTAATTGAGTCTCAACTTATCCAAATACCAATTCAATTCCGACTTGGGGGATCTACAGACATTGATCATTTAGGCAGTTCAGCAGAATTTGTCACCCACATAAATTCATTCAAATCAAACAACACTGAAAGATGCTACCTTTCTCAGTCAATCTCAAATTTTAAACACTTACTACAGAAGATCATAACAAGTGACAAGTAAAAGAACAAAACGAAAGCAGACATCGTAAATCAAACCTTCAGCAGTTGGAACAACGCGAGACAAGTACTGCCCTTCCTTTCCATTCTCAACTTGAAACAAAGAACCGAATGGACAACCAATCAGCGGCTGCAGGGGATACTTCTTGTTTCCAATTGTCAAAGTCCTGCAATTACATTCAATCACATTATACTCACATACGCATTAGGTACACTTTAGGCCTCAGTATAGGCTGGCTCACACTTTAGCTTCCTAAATTAACCCCTTAACTGCCTTAAAAAAAAAACTGTCAAGAATGAAAAAACAATTGCCACCCTAATCCCAAATATACCCTCTTTTCTACGCAATATGCACATGCATCACGCCTGCCCGGATGTATGTATATGTGTGTATGTACTTATATGTATATAGGAGTATATAGAAAGATACATATAGATAGATAGAGAGAGAGAGAGAGAGAGAGAGTTACGAGGCGGCCGTGAGACGAGCGAAAACCAGGCGGTCGCCGTCGTTAATGTCGAGCAAGACGCTGCAACCTTCCCAAGTAACTCTAGGGTTTTGATTTGGATCGTCTGCGAGATTGTTATTCTGCGACATCTTTGATCTTTATTTTGTTTTCCACAAAAAGAATAAATCTTGTGGCGAAGAATTTGAATTAAATTTAGATAGGAGAGAGCAACTGAGCAAAGAAATCGGGTTTTGATTTGGAGATTAGGGTTTTGGGCCCCGCGAATTTCGTGCGTTGAGGCCACTTCCTCACGTGTGCGGCGTACGATAAAAATGTACAGTATACAAATTTGGAAAGCTCCAATAGATGCCCATGCGTTGGCGCCTTTTCTTTTCATTTTACGCCCAAATCAGTGTGAATTTTTTTTTTTTGAAAATAGAGTATAGTCCACGTGGTATCCGGCATTCAATTTGAGTCGTTCATCCAAACTTTGGATGGCTTAGATTCAAGCAAAGGGAAAGAAGAGAGAGAGTGGTCGGCTGAGTATGAGAGAGAGTGTTTGGATCTGGGCTGTCCAAAACACGAATTAAACGGGTTGAATGGATACTTGGTACCGTCACGTGGTACCCAATTTGCACCCAAAAATTTCTCTCCTGTCAATACAAGCAAAGAGTAACTTGTTCGGTTTTGGATTTTTTATTTTTTTGGGTAAAACATAAATAGATTAATTTACGAAAGCGAATATAAGATCCGGGGATAAGTAACACCCTTCATATCCTTTAAATTGGGACTCAGTAATACAAAGCGAAATTCAAATATACACTAAATAAGAAAAAAAATGTGATCTTGCGTCACGCGCTGGACGATCTACACACTTGTTTACTGCCTCAACGGTGGGTGTGCAAAAGAAACCTGCAATCAAAAATTAATTTGTAGAGGTGATGGGTGCTCGTAGCAGTATTGATAAGATGGATGAAAATTGAAGCATCCGTTTCAATCTCCACCAAGGTAATGTTCCGTTGTAAGAGAATTTTAAGCCCATTAATAAGTGCCCAAATGTTCGGTTTGGATTTTGAAGAAGATTTTTAAGAGTAATGAGTAGAGAGATATAGAAAATATAGTAAGAACTGTGCGCAAATATTTTGAGACCCAAAACAAATAAATAGAGATGTCCTCGCAAAAGTTCTTCTTTTATATGTAGTAGTAATAAGATTAGATTTTAAATGGTGAGAGATAATTGTGAATTGTCGATGAAAATTTGAATAGGAGGATGGCTCTCCTCATTAGCTCGTGTCTGCAAAAAAAGAAATCTATTTTCGTTAATAGATCGTTTTTAATCCGAATCGTCTAAAATACTTTTGGATAATTCAGATTGAGCGCCGAAAATTTTATTCATTATCTGAACTCCGTAAATATTATTCACAGCTCTTCCATGTAAATCATATTCATAGCTCCTCTGTTAATAAGATTTTATCTAAGTCGAATTTTGAACTACATTATAGTATCTATAAACTTACGATGGCTAATGGTAGTACTTTTTTTTGGATAATTGACTAATAGTACTTGGTTCAATAGATTTACGATGTTCAAACAATCAAAACTACTTGATCAACTCTATCAAAGCTAGTATGAGATCCATCTGGCTAGTACATAAATCAAGATAAGACGAGCTTGTGTGTATCTCGACTAATCTTGTGAACCAATTCCATCATCCACTTACGGGTGTCAATTAAAAGCAGAGCAAAAGATCTCTATGGACTGGTCCCCAAGTATTGATTGTGCAATGGAAATTTGAATTTTGATGAGTTTAATAGTTATCTGCTTAATACGGAGTAATAAAAAAGACCACCGAAATTATCATACAATTTTGTTTCATCTACTATCATCTATTTTTAGATGGGTATGACCTATATTATAGCAAAAATGATATAAGTACCCACCGGGGGAGAGAAATCGTACCGCCAGCCGCCAGCAGGCTGTCTCCGGCCACCGGACAGCCGATTCGAGCTGTCCAAAAATTCTAAAAAAAAAAACCGATGGAGCCTACGTGAGAATAAATGGTATCCGAAGTGTGTAGGGTGCTTGATCTGAATACCTCTTTTCGCGTATATTCAACAGTCCGATGGCCGGAGACGGTCTGCCGGCGGCCGTCGGTACGATTTTTCTCCTCCCTGCAGATACATATAGCATCACTCTTGAATAGACAAATTTGGAAGGGTGAACTGTTTGGCAACTCTTTTTTTTTTTGAAGAGGTCATTCATTCATCAACAGCCTATCGGGCAATACAGCTTTCAGAAAAGGTACATGAAAGAACCAAAGCTACCTAAACTTCGATCTCAGACACCTACTGTCGAAACAGGCCCCGCGAAATCGCCGGTACATAAGAAATGTACGTGCCTCTTCAAAACACTTGTAAAACACGAAAAATTTAAAAGCTTAATGCAACAAATATGCGACCCGCGGGCGAATTGTATAATGCATGTGAGAAAATGAATGGTGCACGTAAAATACAAAAAAAAAAAAAAAAAACTCGAGATAATTTTGTTGGATTCACAATTTATTTTCCCAAACCACAGCCTTCTGCAAAATTCGTTATGCATAAATTGTTTATATATTTTTTACAAATTCTGAGTATATTCCAAAAGTTGTACTCCCTCCGTCCCAAAATATTTATTAGGTCCGCAAAACGGAGTCTTAAAAATAATACAATTTTTGTAAGAAAAATTTAAAAGTTTTTTAACAACTTACTAGATATCAATAAGTTCTATTAATTTGTGAAAAAAAGTTAGATTTTTTTTTAAAAAAATTGCATTATTTTTAAGTTATCACGGAAGGAGCACTTAATTTATAATTCAAAAATCAAAACCTGAATAATTGACCCAAATTCGTCTGACCACTGAGCCGAATATACTTGCTTATTTACTGGGAAAATTGGGCAAAATCAAAGAGAAGCAGACATCCGAATCTGATTCACCAAACAATAGCTAACGAAGTGGAGTGCCAGAGATGCTGTGTCAACATCATCTTTCACAAATCTTCGAAGGGTAAATTTCACCGACACGCCTGAAGTTTTCTCTATGAATACTCTTCGCGTATAAAAAAATTACTATAAGCTCTTGTAGTTTTAATGTTCGTTTTACCGACACTCAATCGCCAATTGTTTGATCAAACATGTGATGGAATTAGGAAAAAGTAGATTGTATTGACAAATTCACATTTTTTTATTGTAAAATAAGTAAATAGTAAGCTCTAAATTCTAATTTTTTGGACCAAAAACTAATAAAATTGATTCTTTTTGACCAAATAAATCTTACAACGAGCAAAAAATGAAGGATTATTAGTAAATTTACTCCTTTTTCTTATTATCAAAACATCACTTCCAATGAAAAATTATTCATTTCAATTCAAATATAAGTACGAATTGATAGTTTATTTATTGATCAACCGGCGTCAATTTTTAGATACAAGTCACTTTTGAATCATTCCATCACGTGTTTGTACATACAATTATTAATTTAGAATATCGGTAGAACACACGTAGAAACAACCGGTTTCATTGTTATTTCTGGAGGGCGTTTTGTCATCAAAGAAAACCTCAGGGACGTCAGTGAAATTTACCCATCTTAAAAAAAAAAAAAACACCAAAATAAACACAAATTGGACACTGAAGTACTGAACAGAGTAGTTGTAGTTAACGAATCATCAACCACACTAGGCTCTCTCTCTCTCTCTCTCTCCGTTTCAACTCCAATTCTCTCTCTAGGATTCCTGATCTTTCCCTCCACCGAAAATGTCGGCCCCCGCGAGCGCACCGGCCGTCCGATCTCTCCGTATTTCGCGATCACCGGTCGGGATCCCACGTCACAGCGTGGCCGCCCGGTGCAAAAAAGTCGTCTGCGTTGCTCCAACCATCTTGACCAGGTTGCAGAAAGAGTGTGCCACTCCTTTGCCCGTCTTGCGCCACGTGGCCGACGCCATGGCAGCCGACATGCGCGCCGGCCTCGCCGCCGAAGGCGGCAGTGATCTCCCGATGATTCTCAGCTTTGTCGACAATTTGCCAACTCGGTATATTCTCATTTTTTTTTTCATTCGTCGACATTCTGATTGAGCGACAAAGAAAAAAAGAGACTTTGGTCTTGTGTGGTTTGCTTGTAGCTTGACTGTACAATTATTTGTTTTCTAAAATTTGTTTTTTTTTTTTTTTTTAATTTTTCACTGGTTCCGATGAAATTAAGGGCATGTTTCTAATCAAAACAAGATAATACGTGTACGATGTGGTGGATCAAATAGTTTTTTGACCAAGTTTTTGCTTTCGCCTTTAATTGGGATCCAACTGAGTAAGCTGACCCGGACTTATCAAACAAAGAGAGATCAAAATAGTTTGTATATCCATTCCCAATCAAGAGATTGACTCATTGAGTGAAGTTGGTCCAAAATTTCAAATGGAAAATCCTGCATTTGTTGGTTCTATCACTGCACCTAGTTATTTAGAGATGATTTTGTATGTTTTCACCTTTTTCTGCAAAATTAGTTGCAATCCTTTGACGTAAAATTTTGATCTTGGTACTTAATGTTCGTCTTTATTGAAAGTCAAGTTGTCTGAATCTATAATTTATCTTCACGAGATGAATAGAAAAGTAAAAAAGTATGATCAAGTAACAAAAATTCACCGGAGATGAAAAAAGTTTGAAACAACTGTCTTTATTGTCTTTAGTATGTCTTGTGTGAATTTTTTCCAAGTCCGTGCTATACGTTTTATTTTTCTAATTACTTTCGTCAAGTCGAGACGAGTGCTGAATCTCTTGACTAATTAAAATATCCAAAAAATCAATAATATAGATTATCTTTAAGAAAAATTAATTTATGCCAAACGCAATTTATTTTTTTATACAAGGAATGAGAAAGGATTGTTTTATGCATTGGATCTTGGGGGAACGAATTTTCGAGTGCTGAGAGTACAATTAGGAGGGAAGGATGAGCGTGTGGTCGCCACTGAATTCGAGCAAGCGTCGATCCCTAAAGAGCTCATGTTTGGTACCTCTGAGGTCCGTTTGTTCATCATCTTCCCAAATTGATCCTGCCAATTTTCTTGATTTTTTCATTCGGTGATTGATGCAAGTTGTGGTATGTGTAGGAACTGTTTGATTTTATAGCTTCTGGGCTGGCGAAATTTGCTGAAAAGGAGGGTGCAAAATATCACCTGCCTCACGGAACGAAAAGGGAAATTGGATTTACGTTTTCTTTCCCCGTTAGGCAGACGTCCATCGATTCTGGGATACTCATCAAGTGGACTAAAGGTTTTGCCGTCTCTGGAACGGTAGGCATTTCTTATTTTTCTCTTAGCCAATAAAGCAGATACTGTATTATAAACATTATCCATCTGTAGTATTTCAACTTGATTGCATCAACTTACTACGTAACTAGGTAAGTGCTTCTTAGGAAAAGGAAGATTATGAATTATTTTTGGGATGGGTGTGTGGTGATGATAGTTGTAACTTGTACCAATCATTTCTACAGGGGTAAACCTGGTTTTATCAGTTTAAATGCGTGTGTGGACCTTTGTGAAATTAGGCTTTGTTTGGGGAGGTGTGGATATCTAATAGGAGATTAATGTTCAGTTTAAGTGAAAATACTAGAGCTTTAGCTGTTTAGCTATAGTTAGCTTGTCAAATTATGGAGGAGATAGATATGAGGTAGAAGATAAATATTTGTTTCGTATATTTGTGTAGCTACAATGCGTAAATAGAAGGATTTCAAATAACTCCTATAGCATGGCCATTTCAAAGTCATCACGGCAGCACTGTTTTCGTGTTACATCTATCTGGGACCCTGTACCATAAATGGTGCAAAAAATTGGACATAAACAGATTTTTCCAAGAATTCAAAAGATTCTGAAGCTATACACAATAGCCAAAAAACAAAACGAAACAGCAGAAGTCATTGAGCTTATATTATAGTCCTTACTCTTACTATTTAAACTCTTCTTCAAGTTAGCTCTTCCTCATTTAACTTGTTTGAGAACTTAAAACTTTTTTATAGGCTGGAAAAGATGTTGTAGCGTGTCTGAATGAAGCTATGGAAAGACAAGGAGTGGATATGCGGGTGTCTGCCCTGGTATGTTATAGTCGAATTTGGCTTCACATGTAGAAGGATCCTTCAATCGAAATTCAAAATGAGTTATTATCAATTTCTGATCTGCTGAATATTGTATTAGGAATTTACCATTACTTTGGCGCAACTTAGGTCAATGATACTGTGGGAACGCTAGCAGGAGCAAGATACTGGGATGATGATGTCATGGTTGCCGTCATTCTTGGAACTGGAACCAATGCATGCTATGTAGAATGTGTCGACGCTATACCTAAACTACAAAGCCACAATTCAAGTTCTGGAAGAACGGTTTGTAATATTCCTACCTGGACTAATAACCATGGGCTTTAGTTCAAGCCTATGTTTTGATTGATGTGCTTGTTTTCAGATCATAAATATGGAGTGGGGAGCATTTTCAAATGGTATTCCTTTAACTCAGTTTGACAGGGACATGGATGCTGCGAGTATCAATCCTAGTGAGCAGGTGAACTAATATTTTTGTATCCTATTTGAGTTGCGTTAGTTATTCAAACATCGTGCAAACTGAATCTCAAATACTTTTTTGTGCTGTATTATATGGAAACAGATATTTGAGAAGACAATAGCTGGTATGTACCTTGGTGAAGTTGTAAGACGGGTGCTACTAAAGATGGCTGAAGCAAGTGATTTATTTGGGGAATCTAACATGGAGAAATTATCCACTCAATTTGTGCTCGGGTATTAACAATCATCTTGTCTTTTTCCACTTATCTGGACCTAGAGGGGATCTCTCAGTAGAATAAATTGGGTAGTATGCACACAAAAGCTAAATAACTTGGGTAGTAGGAAGACCACTAGATCATGTGTAGTAACTTCAACAACTCAATCCCCATGGGCGGGATCAGTGGATTCAAATACATGACGCATGGATGATTTAAGTACCATTTGTCCACGTATGACATGCTAACTTTCTGGATCAGTATTGCATTTCATGAATTTCCTTTTACATTTGTTATTAGTCATGTGGGCAACAACACTTGTGTAGAATTTGGAGAAATATGTTCGCATTTATTTCAACTGTGTAGCACCCACACTTCTCGGAGGTTGCTGTACCCTTGGCGGACACGCAAGGGACAAGACATGTTCCCGCATGTCGTGTATCCCAAGGGTGTCCGACACGGGTACGGGGCGGCAAGAGTTAGAAATGTCGGTGCTTCATGGTAGGAACCGACTACTAGTTTAAACATTTTGCTAGCATCTTTGTTTCCAACACATTATGTTTCTTTTTGTAGTATATATTTTAAATACACTCCGAACTTTGTCCTCTAGGACCCCACATATATGTGCTATGCAACAAGACAATTCTCAAGATCTTGAAGCTGTTGAAGCAATGCTATATGATGTAGCTGGGGTAAGTCCTCATTGACACTGGGTAGTCTAATCCAACAAATTTGTCTGCATATAATTAAATTTTCCTTTGATGAGTTCTTTTTTCATTTTTTTAAAGCTTTTGGTATGATATTTGTTTTAAATTTCTCTCTAAGACGAATTGGGAAAGCAAACAAAAATTGACGCAAAACTAAAAAAAGTTTAGAAATATAATTTTTTTTATCTAGTTCAAAGGTGGCCTGTATTAGCAACCCCCTATGACGTCGTCAAACGTTTAGGCAACCTTCGTTCTTATGGGACATTTAGGTACCGATTTATATTCTACATGTCAGAGGGTATTTACAGTATTACGGTGATCAATGTATGATTATTTAAGATAAATTCCACACTAATAATCATGAGTTCTCAATTACTTAAATGTAATGGTGACATTGACAATGGAAGATGTTGGTAATAAAAGCATGTGCTGGAAGTTTGTGACATTGACATCAGTTTGCACTCTTTATCTATCCTACCAGGTGAAATCCAATTTCAATGCAAGGAAAATAGTATTGGAAGTTTGTGACACTATCGTGAAGCGGGGTGGGCGGTTGGCTGGTGCTGGCATTGTAGGGATACTTCAAAAGATGGAGGAGGATACGAAAGGCCAAATCTATGGAAAGAGGACAGTCGTAGCCATGGATGGAGGCTTGTATGAGCACTACCCCCAGTACAGAAAATACCTCAAAGATGCGGTCACGGAACTTCTAGGATCGGAGATTTCAAAGAACGTAATCATAGAACACACGAAAGACGGTTCTGGGATCGGAGCTGCTCTCTTGGCTGCTTCAAACTCAAAGTACAAAACATGATTTTTAGAACACGATGTGAAGTGGTCAACACGGAGATTTTTCCTTTTTGCTTTTCCAGTTAAGGTTTGTGTGATTGAAGGTAGAGCTAGGTGTTTAATGTAGAGTGAAATCATGAACTTCAGGTTGTATCCGAATAAAGGATTTGGCCAACAGAAGGAAAACGGAAGCATAACGGTCCGAGGATCTAATGGCTATTCTTTCAATTTTCCCATTTCCTTCAACTTTACTCAAATTCAATTTTTCCATGGTGTGTGGGTCCTACATTTAATGTTAAGAGAGTTTGTGTGTACAAGTTTTTGTGGTTGTAGATTTATTAATATTTTGGGATCTGCTTATAATATGTGGAGTATTTGAGTATGTGCTATTTTAGCCTGAAATGCTCACATCTAGGTTTAAGTGGTTAAAGGAGTAGTTCTTTCCATACAATTGGGATGATATCGCTTTGCAAGTGCCGTTTGAACGAAATTTCTGATGTCCTAACCCTTCAATAATAATAAGGGGATGTTTCCATTAGCAATTTGAGGGAAAAAAATAGGCGTTTTTACTATCTCGTTCACATTAATTAACAAATTTTGGCATTATAGTTTGTCGTTCACACTGACTAACAACTTGTCAACAACAATTTCTTTATCAACTACTTTTTCACTCACAAATTCATCTACAATTTATTCATTACCGGAAACAACTTGACATTTCTCAATAACTTATTCACTACCGAAAACACTTAACAGCTTGATTGCAACAAAATTTTTCTCAAAACTTATGTACTACCGAAAACACACCTCAAGAAGTAGTTGCTCGATTTTGGTGGCTTTAACCATTTTGGTTCGATTTCTTAATTGGATTGGTTATTTTGGTGAGAAATGGAGAGAAAATCACTCTTTCTATTGGCTTTGTGAGAATTGGTGAGAAATGGCTCCCCTTTCTTATCTCAACCTTTCTCACCGTCCAAAGGGACCAAGAGTAAGAAGAGCTAAAAATAGGAATGGTATCTCTAATAGCAAAACAACTTCTCCACTGTTCTGATCTTCTCATCTGCTTGTTTTTAGATTTTGTCTCTATAGCATTTTGCCTCCTTTATTTTCACTTTGCTATGTTAAGTTCCTGAAAGAATATACAACTAGTAGTCTTTGCTTTTGTAAACCTGAGATAATTGCAACTCTGTTTTGGCATTTGGTACATACATATTGGATACAAAATTCCTTGCATTTCCCATCTGCTGGATAGATATTAGATACTAGGAATTACTTGCATGGGCTCCGGCCCCTTGAAGATTTATCCATTTACTTTCTTGTTTAACTCAACAGCAGCAGACCTACTTTTCTGAAGGTACGTAATCTCATTTGGAAAGTTATTCGTAACTGGGTGGCTTGCAAAGATAATCTATGTAAGAGGAAATGTGCTCACTCCCCCTTATGCCCCATCTGTGAGCTTGAACAGGAGTCTGTGGAACATGTGTTATTTAGATGTCCTTGGATAGAGACTGTTTGGTTCGGGTGTGGTCTGTCTTTTTGGATCAAGGAGTGCCCAATCAATGCAGCAGATAAGTGGTTTGAGGAGTTGTTGTGTGGTAAACTTGCTAAGGAAACGACCACAGAGGTGGTGGGATTAATCTTTCAGGTGTGCTGGGCTATTTGGAAGGCCAGGTATGATTGTATTTTCAATGGTGTAATGCCTAAACCTGAGAGGACCATCTACCAACCCAAGAGGGCCAACTCTGATTAGATACATGTTTCGTTTGAAGGTGTCAAAGAGAAGACTACAAATCCTAATAGAATGCTAAAGTGGTCTCCTCCTCCCCCCTCTTTTCTTAAATTCAATTTCGATGGTGCTTATTCGTCCTCCCGCGGCCTAGCTGCCTTTGGTTGTTTAGCCAGGGATTGTAGTGGACAAATGCTGTTTTATAGATCGGGCAAAATTGTTGTATCTTCAGCTTTGGTTACTGAGGCTTGGGCACTCAGGCTTGCATGTGGGATGGCAGTTGACATGGGGATTTCCAAGGCTGTATTTGAATCAGACTGTCGTACTGTTATTGACTGCATCAACAACCAAGAGGATCAGAATCTATGGGAGATCTCAGCTTTGGTTGCAGACATGAAGGAGTGGGCCACAAACAAGGACTGGACTTTTGCCTGGGCTAGTAGAGAAAGGAACACATCAGCTCACTGGATTGCTTCTAGTTGTTTGGAGAATAGGTTGAATGGCCCCCCAGGTCGTATTCCGCCTGGTTTGGCTAGCCTTCTTTTGAAGGATTGTCTTTCTTAATTGCATTTGTTTCGTTTCTTGACTAATCAAAAAAAAAAAAACTCAACAGCAGCAGCAGCAGGCTGAATAACTTGTGTATTTTTTTGTACAATAAGAAACACTTTTTTGGTGCTCTGAACACTGCTTCCTACCAGCAGGGCAAAAATGTCGATCGTGCGACGACTACAGTCTCGTCTTTGCTGCTTTGCGTTTGGTTTTGCTAGGGTACACTTGGAGGTTTCTAGAAGAGGTAATTATGGTTTCCATGAAATCATATTTTTCCTCTCCCCCAGTTTCCACCACTTTCCTCTTCCCTAAATATCAATTACTAGATGTTGATTATAAAGTTGGCTATTAAAGTATCCCAAGCATTGTTTTGGGGCAATTTGTGTCTTGCCTTTTGAACCAATTAGGTTTCAAAAAGTACTTAGGCTCCATTCTTCTTGACTTTTTTGTTTTTTCGTTGTGTGTTTTTTTTGTGTCTTTTTGTTAAAGTCGCTTCATATTTTTCGGATTAACTATCCATCTTGACAAGATGAGTTTAAAAAGTTAAAAATTGTAACCAAAATAATAAAAAAAGTCCACTAAAGACCAAAAATTATCAATTGTTTTTTTTTTTGTCTATCTTAGTATGAACTTTTATCACTGTCGGTCCACATTTATTTAGTACTTTCCTAATTTCTTTCGTTGATACGAATGATTAATCCCAAAACTACGGTAAAAAGCTCAACAAAAAATTTTAGATAAAAAAGTCGAGAAGAACGCGCCCTTGAGTATTTCAGAGCTTAAAAATGTTGTTTCTTTATTACAGACTGGGGAGCTACGTATGAAGGCAAGAAGAATCTCGAAGCTGTGGATAAATTGGTTCGTACAATTTTTGTGCGTGTGTTGTTTTATGTTAGCCGGTATTGTTTCAGTGTTTGCACTTTTTTTTTTTTAGCGGGAGGAACTAGAGCGGGAGAAGCGGAGGCGGGGGGCATAGCTAGTCGCTTTGGAGTAAGGGTCATCATCGGGCGGGACTAGCCCGCTAAGTCACTATTCAATCCTGCCTGCGGGTTGGGTTGAGTGGGTTTTTTTTTTTTGGACTGGATTGTGTTTCTTAAGTTAGAAGCCCAAGCTCGCCCAAAAAAAAAAAATACACATTGTATATAATATATATATATATATTATATTATAACATTTGGAGCATAAAAAGAACTCCTCTAGCCGATAATGCTTTAACAACCAACCACAAATGCATAGAGCATCCTCCTCTTTAGTCTTTCAAGACCAGACTTTTATTTCTCTTTCTCGGTAAGTGAACTTCTTCTTTTCTTTATTTACTTAGTGAAGCATAATAAATTAGTATAGTTGGTAGTAGTGGACTAAAGTGGAGCATAATAAATTACTATAATGGGCGGGCCTCACCAGCGTCAAGCAAAAATACTTAGGCCGAAGCCCACCCATTAAAAACTACAGGCTGGACTAGTCCGCTCGTTGGACGGACTTGGGCCGGGTAAAAGCCCGACAGGTTGGGCGGACCTTCGGGTTAAATGATGACCCTTTGGAGCTATGTTTTTTCAATATCCTCCACCTCCAATCCGGCCAATTCTGAGTGATTTAGGACGACTGGACCAGTGAGGGATTTAGGGTCTTTGCTGTGAATGTAACTCTGAAGGACTGGGGTTTAAAGGTTGGGGTGGTAAATTCCACCAACTTTGACGCTTTTTCGAGTTACCCCCTTAATGTATGAACTCAGACACTCGACCCCCTTCAACTATATGAATCCTAACTGGAATAGTGTTTACACCCATTTTTGGCCAAAAATCAAGAAATGAATTTACAGGTCAAAAGGTAGCCTCGAGGGTCGAGGCCCTAGCCTTGAAAGACCTTACGACCAGTTGATCACGAATTAGGGCCGGTTCTTAAGAAATGATGGGTCTTCCATATAGGCCTAAATCAGTCAAAGGCCTAAGGCTTGAATCAGTCCACCAGGCCTGAGTATTTCGTCCAGGCCTAACCCAAATTCCTAGAAGTAACAAAGGCCTAAGAAATGGGCCCAAATTGGTAGAAGCCTTGGTTTTCTCACCAGGCTTGGATTCAGAAGGCTTACATTGGGCAAAGGCCCATGATTTTGCCAACAAGTTCAGGCCCAATTGATGAAAGGCCCACTGCTTTAAGAGCATTGTTAAAGCCTTTAATGACCAATTAGGGGGCCTTAAGCTGCTCACAAGTAGCTCAAAGGCCTTAAACTGCTCACAAGCAGCTCCCAAGGAGCTCAAAGGCGTTAAGCTGCTCACAAGTAGCTCAAAGGCCTTAAGCTGCTTACAAGCAGCTCAAAGGCCTAGAAGCTTCTCCCTAGTAAGTTGCTCAAGCAGCTCAACCAGGCCTGCGTTTTTTGGCCTTGGTGGGCCCCAATATCCCTTTTTTATAAACATCCATGCTCACAAGCAGCTTAAAGGCCTCAAGCTGCTCACAAGCAGCTCAAAGGCCTAGAATGTTCTTGTTTGGCAGATCTAGGTAAGTTGCTTACAAGTAGCTCAAGGCCTGAACTGGTGGGACCCCATTCTTCAGCATGATGCAAGGCCAGGGACAGGTGGCGTACATGCAGCCCTTGGACCTGTTGGTAACTGATTCATGCAGACCTAAGCAAGCTGCTCACAAGCAGCTCACCCAGATCTGGCTGAGCCTTTGTTTCTCGATTCTTCTTCCATAAGGGTCAAGATTAGAGGATTTAAGGGCCCACAAAGGATGCAAGGACCAATAAAATGGTGGGAAGGCCTGAAGAAGCCTTGGTCTTCAGCATTGGTGGGCCCAAAAGATGTCCAGTCAAGCAGTAGCTGCTCACAAGCAGCTCAAAGGCCTGGATGCTGAAGTTCCTTTTACTCTTTTACAAAATTTTATGCAGAAAAGAAGGGTTTTTCAGGCCTTTACCATTTCCTTGGAGTAAAGGGCACGTTTTTATCAAAGAATAGCCTCTCATTGGAGCATTTTGAAGCAGCTCAAAAGAGACACTTGGCAGCCATGCATGAAGGCCTGTGGAAGCAGCTTGAACAGCTCAAGACCTGGAACATCTGCCTATAAATACCAGAGCTGAAGGCCTTGGCAAGGGTCCCCGACCATCAAGCCCCCGGCTTATCCAATTTATGTTTTAATTATCTTTTATCTTTCGGTCCCCGACCATCAAGTCCCCGGCTTATGCAAATTTATGTTTTAATTATCTTTTATCTTTAGGTCTATGACCATCAAAGTCCATGGCTTATCCAAATTTCATTTCAATTATCTTTTAACTATTTTTATCTTTCGGTCCCCGACCAAACAAGCCCACGGCTTATCGTTCAATTACCTTTACTTTCTAGAATAGTTTGAACTCAATCTAGCCAAGCCTAGATTTTATTTTATTTCTTCGTAATCAGACTTTGTTAAACCGTTAATAAAGTCCATTTATTTCTGTTTTAGGCCTTGCTCTACCTTTCTGTCCATTTTTCACACGATTAAGAAATTTTAAGTCCTTAGCCCGCAAAGGCAAACCACGAACCTCCTCACGGTCTCCACCCTTAGGCCGTGCACTTTCGTCCAGTTAGAAGTCAGATTGAGGCTTCCAGGCCTTGATACGAATTTGGGCAGCAATCCTGCCCTGGCACGCCCGCATCAGGCCTAGAACTGCACTACTCGCTGTTCCTAGGCCAAATTGTCATTTTTCGGAAGAATCAAATAGATGCCGTTAACAAGAACTAACGATTGACTTTGTTGCCCTTGGGTCATCAACCCATGCATTTTACCCATCATCAAGGTTTCTTTATTTTTCTATTGTCTCATAGCACTTAATAGTTAAACCCCTCCAATCACAAGCTCACCCCCACACCTCTAAAATTCCAGCCACCACTTACGCCCCTCATACAACTTGAATACTATCGCAAGCTCACAAGATCACCGCTCGTATTTTCTACCACTGCACCTCTTTTACTTTTATCCATCTTCCCTCTTCTAATTTCAGGTTAAAAGAGGAGAAACTCTTGAGAGGGATTGTATTAGCATTCCTCTGTAGCATTATTTTGCTCGAATAATGTGTTTTACAGATGCTTGTCTTTGACTTAAAGAGGTTCCTAAACTACTAGAATCCCAATGGCTCTATCCAACATGATTGGATAGACAATTAACATTGCAATAATGCGCTGTTTCTTAGTTCGTTCATTATAGCAAGCGTTTTGTTTCAATGTGTGCGAGAACAAAAGTAGTATCACCTTGCGTGACCTTGTTTAGTTGTTTTGATGGAGTACGAGATTGGGACGTCCTATTTGTTTGGATCCTAATTCTTGTATCATTTGTCTACTGCATCAGGTTATGTGGGTGTTTTGCAAGTAGCACAGATACGGACAATCAATTTTTGGTGCATTATCAACTCGAGACATTTGGCATTTGTGTTTTTTTTGATGGATTGTTCCATTTTGTCATGCTACTTAGATGTTTGGAAGCAAAGACTTGTTCTTTCTGGTGGCTGTTTTTTTGTAAGATCCCACATTGTGGTCAACCTTGATGGATTTGGGAATCTTATGTACTTAGCTTGCACTATTTTTGTGGCGATTCATGTACTATTTCCTACTTTGGTGGTTAGAAATGGGCTAAAGTAATTTGGATCTTGAGCTCAAGACGAGGTGGCTCGTTCTCGTGTTATTCAGGAGCCGAGCTCAAGCTTTGCAAATCCTTGACGAGCTGAGCTCGAGCCCAGTTTTTCAGCTCGGTTTGAGCTCCGAGCAGTGAAGTTTGCTTTGCATTTGAACGAATAAAAAAAAGAAACGAAACTTGTGTACCAACACTGGCTGCTTTTGAAAAAATACTGAATTTCAGTGGAGTTTTGCCAAATTCTGAACCAAGTCCAACCGGACTGAACTGTTTCTTACCTCATCAGAGAACTTGATCTATACGGTGTCTCGTGCATACAAATGCCTTTGTTTTATCCTCACCATCCACTCTTCTTCTTCTTCTTCTTCTTCTTCTCTCTTTCTCTCTATAATTCAATATCTTCTCTACCTTTTTTCTCCACTGGGCCTCTTACAAACAGACTGAGTTCCAGTCCAGTGTACTCGAGGTCCAGTTCCCTCCAGTTTTCATTTTTTGTGAGTTCGTTTCAGACTAAAAAAAAATGACTGGACTCGTTCATTTTGTAAAATTCATCGGGAAGAAATAAAATTCCATTATTTCCCTTTGCATTAGCACAACATGGGCTGTCATGAGTTGGATTTGTAGCTCCACACATGAAGCCAATCCAAACACAGATTCCAAAAGCCTAGCAATACACTAAGTTATGCAGACGCAGACAAACACTTCCTTACTAATCTCATATAGCGCAACACCTGAGGGTGGTTTTGGATCTGCCTCTACGCCTGAATTACTCTTTCTGTTTATCCTTTGTTTCCCAATATACCGAAAAACAAGATATCAATATTTATTGCCCATCTCCTTTACAGGCGATCGTTGCAGACTAATTGCAATGGCCGTGCAGCATCAGAATAGGAACCGACTCCATTTATGTCGTACCCGGAAGGGAGATGATGTTGGTATTGCCTTTTAGATTTGGCAGTGTGCAAAGGTGAAGAAGTAACAGAAATAAACTGCTACTGCTGCTGCTGCTGTTGGGAGAGTGGAGCATATTTAGGTCCAAGTACTTCTGGTGATGAATATGAAGGCGGAAGAATTGGTTGAGACCCTGCAAGATTTTGAGCATAATGGACTGCGGAAGAAGGGTATTCATGTCTTCCATGTTGCCAGTTTGGAATATAGGACCCCAACGGATTTTGTTGAGCTGCTGCTACCTGGGGTGTCCAAATCCATCGCTGCTGCTGTTTTGGCAAAGCAGAGTTACTCAAATGAGGAGAGCCCAAAAGTTGGCTTCCCATATACGGTGGTGATTGTATATGGACCTGTCATCAATAACAACAACAATTTTCTGTTTATGCATCATGATGAAAAAGGCATGCAATAACCAGAGTGTTGAGCGAATTGCGACATCGACAAGCCTAAAATGGTGAATTTCTGGTTTGAAAAGCTATAGAGTTCACTCAATAGCTCAATCAAACAAACTAATCTGAAATGGCATTGAAAAACCATGCTCTCAAATGAAATTTCCAGTAGCATTTCAAGGAAGACTAATACAAGAGAATTAAGAAGCAATCACCTGCTTTGCTGCAGCTACTTGAAGATGGTAAGTGGAAAGAGCTGAGGAAAAACAATTTTCGGACACAGAGAATGGCATGAATGGGTAAGGTATTTGAATTTGTGCCGATGGGTCCAGCCCGTTTCCTAGTTTACTCCAACTATTGGAAGCTTCAACCCCACTACCCCCATTTGACAAGGACAAGAAGTCAAAATTCTGCAAAAATGCAATAACATTGTTTAGAACTACCCAACTTAAGAAACTAACTCTCCTAATAACGTATAGATATTAGGTTTTACCTGATTCTGTGAAGCGTAAAAGGGAGATGTTGGGGAAGCCTGCTGCTGATCAAGAAGGAGCCTCTTGTGCAAAAGACTTTCATTTCTAACTTCATTGGTATTGTTCTCAGCAGCAGAAGCAACTACACTGTGCCCAGAAACAAATCCATTCAAACCATTTCTCACCCCATGTAGGTTCTCAGTTGTTAAACGAACTCCTTGTTTAGATTCTTCATTGGATGTCAACTGAGCAGGTGACCTGTCTGTTTTCTCAGCTATTTGCAAGACCTTAATGAGACGACTTACGTATACATGAGCTGAACATCTCTTCCATGACTTTTTTCTTGCAACTGGACCTCTTGAATCCTGTATTATCAGTGATATCCAGTAAGCCCTGTCATATGATCATGATACTAAATAGTAAATGCATGTCGAATGAAACCTAGGTTCTGTTTGAATAGACGTGACTTACAAATGAATGGCTTTTTAAGTTTCAATTTCACCAATAATATAAGAGGTTTAGCACCAGGTGGCTTGTGTTGGGTCCTTTTACGTCCATAATCCTTAACTTGAAGGACTTCAATTCACTCCTCTAAATCCCTTCGTTTGAAATCTACATCAATCGGAACAGAGCCATACGTAGACTAGGGGATGAGTCTTTACCTTATTGCTTAAAGGACAATTGTTCACTGAACCAGATGGAGTTGCAGATACAGCCATACCTAAGAAAGTAATATCGCTGGGTGACCTGAAACAACTTACATGAGGGACTGGCAACGAGATTGAATCTATGGCAGATTGGATAAGGTAAGAAAGAAACTTACTGCAAGGAAGGTCCTTGAGTCCCAACACCATGGGATCCGGCTAAAGGCAAGCCTGGCCACAACACCGAACATCCATATCAGCAACCAATGGTTAAGTCAATATCATAACGCACAATAGCAAGCTTGCGGGTGACGATAAAATAACAAAGTTCGAGAATGGTACTGCTATATCTGCTCTCCTTGGGGATGTATTGTAGTTGGCTCTGGCCACCGACACCTGCAGCCTAAACAAAAACCCAAGTGATAAGCCCCAGAAAGTGTTGATATCAGGGCTTATCTCTCACATTTGTTGTCTCGCATCCATGCATTTCATTGCTAAATTCGTTGATTTCGTGCGAAGGCGTTGTGTTTGCAAGTTTCAGGCAAATCTCATGAAAAAAGACGTATTTTGTCGCCGTGGATTAACTCTAAGGGTAGCCGTACACCTGAGGCCACGTGGCACCCTGCCACCGAGTCCCAAGAATGATGAGAAGTAGCATTGGAAGGTGTGCCGGACATCGGAAGGCCAAGGGACGTGCATAGGGTGAAGGAGCAATGAAAGATAAAAATTGTCCAGGTGGTACCCGTACTTGAAATCTCAGTACCTGTACCCAGTAATCAGTAGCGTGGCAAAAAGCTCCAATCTGAACTGGTACCGGTACTGCAAAAATGCAGTACCTGTACCAACTGGGATTTTCTGCCGAATTTTGTACCCGACCAAGCAACAACTTAGGGGTATTTAGGACTTTTGTAACTCTTTTTTTAAGGGGCTATAAATACTTTCAAGCCTGATTTCAGGAGGGGATCTTTACTTTGGCACTCTCTCTCTCTACCTCCATTAATGGAGTTCCCATCTCTCTCTTCATTTATACTTTGAGGAGGATTTTCGAGTACGATTTGTCTACTTCCGAAGCTTTTAGTCTTCATTAAAGGTGTAAGGAATCTCATTCTCTTCGAGGATCTTGTCTTTATTTCGAATTTAATCAATGTTTAGTTTTCTCCTTACCATTACCCGTGCTCGTTTCATGTCTTCTTACGATATGTGTGAGTAGTGTAGTAAGGGTAGGTTGTGGGATAGTTAGCATCCCGTAACCAAGGGTGTTGCTTGTTCTCCTCATGTAATTTTCGTTTTTCTAGCTTAAGCATGTGCTAGGGTCAATTTTAAGTATCAAAACTTTGAGGTGTTAATCTCTTTGATCAAATGTAGGCAAGGGTTAAACTTCTTGCCACATTTGATACTTGGAGCTATGTCCCTCCTTGTGTTTGTCTAAATGCACCAAAAGAACCCTAGACATGTTTAACACTTTGGTTAAAAAGAGAAGAATCAAGTTTATCCTTGCGTTATGGGTGTTAATTATCCCTAAACCTAGCCTTTAGGTTAATCTCCAGTTAAAAATCCGTAGTTAGGTGAAGTAGCCAGTTAACTAAATCGTTCAGTTGGCCGTCTCAACGCCGAAGTTTGGTTGGCGGTCCTAACGCTAAATCTCTACGCGAGCTAATCTCTGAAAACAAGTTATGGATGCGCTCCCTGTGGATTCGACCCCGGACTTCCGGGTATTATGCTTTCAACCGACCTAACCCTACGCTTGGGGTATTCTTATTACAACACACATTAAGGTCGCAAGCATTTTTGGCGCCGTTGCCGGGGAGCGCTTTCTTTTATAGCTTATCTTTGGAGGTTCGCCAACCCATTGTAAGTATCTCGTTAATTTTAACTTTGCGTGATTTATACTTAATCTAGCGGATACCTCTAACTTGAGTTTCTCAAACGTGAGGTTTAACGAAGTTAGAGTAAGTACAAATCACCTTTTCTTTTATTGTCTTTTCTTATCGAGGCGGCGGCATAGCCCCTCGAAGCTGTTGTTAGGAGGCGGCGGCATAGCCCCTCTTGTCTGTTTACTTTGTTCTTGTTGCCCATTAATTCTCGAGAAGGGTTTTTAAATTGTATGCGTGGTGGTCATCGTGGTGCCTTTCGAAGCCCAAATTCTAAAAGGCTTCATAGATCTTTTTCTCCTCCTCGACCCAAAACCCCTCGTCGGGTTCGAGCAAGGACACCACCACCCCAAAGAACTCCTTTTTCTGTAAGAACTCCTCCTCGAGAAAGAATGGCCGGAAACGGAGATGGCGAGATGCCGCCGATTGTGCCCGAAAGGACTATGAGCGACTATTTGAATCCGGCCCGTACTACTCCGCGGCCCACTATAGTCCTTCCGGCCGCAACCGAGGCAAATAATTTCACCGTTAAAATGCATCACATTAACATGATGCCATCTTTTTATGGCAAAGACAAAGAATGCCCGTACACTCATATGCGGGCATTCGAGGAATTGGTTTCCACAATAGTGTCCACGCCCGCTCAGCTTGAGTCCGCAAAACTAAAACTCTTTCCATTTTCTGTGAAAGACAAAGCCAAGATTTGGTTGAATAACATGAGGCCCCAATCCTTGGCAAATTGGGCGGATTTATCAAAGGCTTTCTACATGAAATTTTTTCCCCCACATCTCACAAAGGAACTCATGAATCAAATTCAAACTTTCAAACAAAGAGAGGGGGAATCTTTTTATCAATATTGGGAGAGGTACAAGGATTTGCTTAACTCCATCCCACATCATGGCTTACCGGTTTTTCAAAGAGTCGAGTTTTTGTTAAAGGGATGCTTTCCAAGCACCCGACTTCTTATGGATAGCATGTGTGTGGGTGGAGTCATGGCTAAAACCCCTGATGCGGCGTGGGACTATTTTGAGGAGTTATCTGAAAAAACTCAAAACTGGGATTGCTCGGACCCTTCTGACAAGAATGTGGTTAATCCGGTTCCGAGCAATTCCGGTAAATTTCAATTGAATGAGCAAAATGAGTTAGCTCATAAGGTCACCCAGCTTTCCCGCCAAATTGAAACTTTACAACTCAACAAAGTTGCTGGGATGGCCTCTGTGGCCAAGGCGGAGGAAATCTGTGTGTTGTGTGAGATTGCAGGTCATGCTACGGGAGATTGCCAAATGCTCCCTGCCGTTAAGGATATTCTTCAAGGAACCGGGCAAGCGGAGGTCAATGCCGTTAATCAACGGTTTGACCCTTATTCTCAAACTTTCAATCCGGGGTGGAAGATGCATCCTAATTTCCGGTGGAGCGATTCTCAACCTCCCGGACCTCCACAAGTTCCACCGCCTCAACAACATCAAGCTTTCCGGCCTCCTCAATCTCAAGGAGCGCCGAGATTCTCTCAACATCAACAACCTCCGGGGTTTGCGCCTCCGGGACCTCCTCATGGGCAAAATCAATTCCAATCTCAAAAGCGATCTTTGGAGGATATTATGTCATCTTTTATGCAAAGTCAAACGTCCCTTAACGAGCAAACCACTCAAACGCTCGGGGAAATCAAGAATCAAATGGCAAAGTTAACTAATACGGTGGGGGTTCTTCAACAAGAAAAGGGGAAGCTTCCGACTCAACCTCAAGTGAATCCGCAAGGAACCAATTATGTGGCGAGCTCTTCGGTGCTTAGTCCCGAGCAAGCCAAGTCTATTACAACATTGCGTAGTGGCAAGGAGATTGATAAGGCTATTCCTCCAAAGCCTATCAAGCCAAGGGTTACACCTAGTGTATCGCAAGCTCCGGACCCTCTTATTGACTCACCAACCTCGGAGCCCTCTCCCGTTGGTGAGCATCCGGAAAGCTCTCAAGTGGAAGAGCCGAAGGCCCCCGTTGCCAACATTCCGGCTCCTTTTCCCCAACGTTTGAAAGCTCCGGCCCATGCCAATACCAACTCCGAGATCTATGAGCTTTTCAAACAAGTGAGAATCAATATTCCGTTGGTGGATGCGGTCAAGCAAATTCCCACTTATGCTAAGTTTCTCAAAGACTTATGCACTCAAAAGCGTAAGTTGAATGTTCAAAAGAAGGTTTTCTTGACGGAGCAAGTGAGCTCTATTATTCAAACCAATGTGGTTCCCAAGTATAAAGATCCGGGTTGTCCAACCATCTCCATCACCATTGGCGACAAGAAGATTGAAAAAGCCCTTCTCGATTTGGGGGCTAGTGTGAACTTGCTTCCGTATTCTGTTTATGAACAACTTGGATTGGGGGAGATGAGGCCAACACCAGTGACACTTCAATTGGCCGATAGAAGCATCCGAGTTCCACGAGGAATGGTGGAGGATGTACTTGTGCAGGTGGACAATTTTATCTATCCCGTGGATTTCGTCGTGTTGGATACTTGCCCCGTACCCACCTCACAAGCGTCAACGTCAACTCCGGTCATTCTCGGGCGTCCCTTCCTAGCCACAGCCGATGCCGTTATCCATTGCCGAAGTGGTTTGCTCAATCTTACTTTTGGCAACATGAAGATGGAGGTGAACGTTTTCAATATTGGGAGCCAAATGGGGGACGATGAGTGCATCCATGAAGTCAATCTTATCGATTCTTTGGTCCAAGAGCATGTGGACACTTTCTTGTACAAGGATCCGTTGGAGGTGTGTCTTACCGCCGAAGAAGAGAGTTTTCTTGACTCACCGGAGGTGGAGTATTTATGTTCATTGCTTGACGTAGAAAATGTTTGTGGGATGGACATATGGTCTCCGAAATTTGAAGAGTTGCCTCCTTCCGAGAGCAAGACCCTTCCCTCGAGTATTCAATCACCAAAACTCGAGTTGAAGGTCCTCCCGGAAACATTGAAATATGCCTTTCTAGGCGAGAATGAAACCTACCCGGTGGTGATCTCCTCCTCTCTCGTCGGCTCGCAAGAATCCCAACTCCTTGAAATTCTAAAGCGGCATACCAAAGCTATTGGTTGGTCTATCGCGGATATCAAAGGGATAGATGCTTCAATTTGTTCCCACCACATTGCCCTCGAAGATGATGTCAAACCTTCTCGCCAACCCCAACGCCGGTTGAATCCCATAATGAAAGACGTGGTGAAGGCGGAGGTTTTGAAACTCTTAGATGTGGGAATTATCTACCCGATCGCCGACAGCAAGTGGGTTAGTCCTATCCAAGTGGTCCCCAAGAAATCCGGTGTCACGGTGGTTCCCAATGCCAACAATGAATTGGTCCCTACACGAGTCACCACCGGATGGCGTGTGTGTATCGATTACCGGAAGCTTAATGCTAGCACTCGGAAGGACCATTTCCCGCTTCCTTTCATTGATCAAATTTTGGAGCGGGTGGCGGGACATGCTTATTATTGTTTTCTAGACGGATATTCGGGGTACAACCAAATAGAGGTCGCCTTGCCCGATCAAGAAAAGACGACGTTCACTTGTCCTTTTGGGACGTTCGCCTATCGACGCATGCCATTCGGCTTGTGTAATGCGCCCGGAACCTTCTCACGGTGTATGATGGGCATATTTAGCGATATGATTGAGAAGATCGTCGAGGTATTTATGGATGATTTCTCGGTGTTCGGCGATTCATTTGACGCTTGCTTGGAAAATTTGGAGAAGGTTTTGGCGAGGTGTGAGGAGAAAAACTTGGTGCTCAATTGGGAGAAATGCCATTTCATGGTAACTCATGGTATCGTTTTGGGCCACATTGTATCATCAAAGGGGATCGAAGTCGACAAGGCTAAAATTGATCTCATTGCCACCCTCCCGACCCCTAAATGTGTCAAGGACATCCGCTCTTTCCTCGGGCATGCCGGTTTCTACCGGCGTTTTATCAAAGATTTTAGTGCAATATCTCGGCCGTTGTGCCACCTCCTTTCAAAGGATACTCCATTTGAGTGGACTCCGGCCTGTGAAGAAGCGTTCAAGAAGTTGAAATCAAGCCTCACTTCTCCTCCCATTGTGCAAACGCCGGATTGGAATTTGCCCTTTGAACTCATGTGTGATGCTAGTGATTATGCGGTTGGGGCGGTTCTCGGGCAAAGGAAAGACAAAAATCCATACGTCATCTATTATGCAAGCAAAACTCTAAACGAAGCTCAAATGAATTACTCCACCACGGAAAAAGAGTTGCTTGCCGTCGTCTTTGCCTTGGACAAATTCCGGTCATATTTGGTGGGGTCCCCTATTATTGTCTACACCGATCATGCCGCTTTAAAGTACCTTTTCACGAAGCAAGACGCAAAAGCACGGCTCATTCGGTGGATCTTATTGCTTCAAGAGTTCAATATCACGATTAAGGATAAGAAGGGGGTGGAAAATGTGGTGGCGGATCACTTATCTCGTCTTGAGTTCGAGGACTCTTCCTCAAAGCTCCCGATTGTTGATACATTTCCGGATGAACAACTCTTCGCTATTTCGAGTTGCCCTTGGTTTGCCGACATTGTTAATTATCTTGTTATCGGGCGAATTCCGGATCATTGGACCCCACAAGATCGAAGGCTTTTTCTTAGCGAGGTGAAAAGATTTTTCTTTGATGATCCTTATCTTTTCAAATATTGTTCGGATCAAATTATCCGGCGATGTGTGCCCGACGAAGACCAACGGGGGATCCTAAACTTTTGTCACACCGAGGCGTGTGGTGGCCATTTCTCTCATAAAAAGACCACCGCCAAAATTCTCCAATGTGGATTCTATTGGCCAAATCTTCACAAGGATGCTTATGCATTTTGCCGGGCCTGTGAGCAATGCCAAAAACTAGGTGCGGTGACTCGGAGGAACATGATGCCCCTCACCAATATCCTAGTCGTAGAAGTGTTCGATTGTTGGGGAATTGACTTTATGGGCCCATTTCCAAATTCTTACGGGTTCCTCTATATTCTCTTGGCGGTGGACTACGTGTCCAAATGGGTTGAAGCCGTGGCTACACGCACCAACGATCACGCAGTGGTGCTTTATTTTCTCAAGGAGCATATTTTGTCAAGGTTCGGAACGCCCCGGGCCATTATAAGCGATCAAGGCTCACACTTCTGCAATCGGCCTTTTGCGGCCCTCATGAAGAAGTATGGCATTACCCACAAGGTATCCACCGCCTACCATCCACAAACCAATGGCCAAGCCGAGCTCGCCAATCGTGAGGTAAAGCACATTTTGGAAAAAACCGTTAATCCGAACCGGAAGGATTGGTCTCTTCGTTTGACCGATGCCTTGTGGGCATACCGCACCGCATACAAGACCGTGTTAGGCGCTTCGCCCTATCGGCTTGTCTACGGTAAGGCGTGTCACCTCCCCGTTGAGTTGGAACATAAGGCATATTGGGCCATAAAATCTTTAAACTTTCGGTTTCCCGATGCCGGCGCTCATCGTAAACTCCAACTCAATGAACTCGAGGAAATCCGGCGGGATGCGTATGATAACACCAACATTTATAAGTCAAAAGTCAAAGAATTTCATGATAAGAATATTCAAAGAAAAAATTTTGAAGTTGGGCAAAAAGTGTTGTTGTACAATTCTAAACTCCATGTTTTTCCCGGAAAATTGCGATCTCGTTGGGAGGGGCCCTATGTTGTGCACCAAGTTTTTCCACACGGTGCCATTGAAGTTGTGAATCCCGCAAATGGTCATATTTTTAAAGTGAATGGTCAACGTCTAAAACCGTTTTTGGAAAATTTCATGGTGGAGAACACGGTGGAGGAGTTAATTGATCCGGTTTATCCGGATGATCCGTTGGTTTGAAAGGTTCTATAAAAAATGTTTTCACGGGGAGCTTTTGCGTACTTCTGGACTTAATTGTTTGGAAGGCCCGGCCTCTTCGGGGGTACCCATCATTGACTTGGGTTATAGCTTCGCACGCCGCTATTCAAACAAGGTTCGTGTACCCAGCTCCGGTTCGTAAGGGCAAATTTTTTGTGGTCTGGTATAGCCACCCGTGCTTCGCTTAATATGTTGATAACTTGCTTCGCGACACCTTAAGTGAAACATGGGGAGAAAAGTAGTACCCGTTTAATCACGTGACGATTCAGTGGTTTAAATACTTGTTAATAATAATTTTTGAGAGCCGGGCTAACGCGAGCCGGCGCTTCTCATGTCATTTGTCTCCTCTTTGGAAGTTGGTTCTTAACTCTTTTGCAGGGTGGTGCCCTTCGAAGCGTTTCTGTTGATATGGTGACACAAAAATCCTCCAACTTGGTCGAGGTATTGGGTGGTTGACATTCCACCCCGTCGGTACATTTTTGTTCTCCCTCTCTTATTTACCGTCTTTTGCATTGAGGACACTGCATATTTCAAGTTGGGGGGGAGATTAGATTTATGGTTTACGTTTTCGATTTTGTATAGAAATTTTTATTTTTTATTATTTTTATTTTTATTAATATCATTTTTTGTATGCAATTCTCCCTTAAATTTAGTGAACTCAAGTGATAGATACTTTAAATATGCTCAATGTTTTTTTTGAATAATGGCAAGAGTCGTCCTCCCCGTCGAATTTGATTATGTGTTGAATCCATGTTGCATGCATATACGTGAACTTTGCTGAACAAATTGAGCTCCAAGTTGTGTCGAGTGGTATGCATCGCCTAGAGTTGAAGTTCGTTTTGAAGCATCCCATGCTTGTTTGTCTCTTTCCGCACTTGCGTAAATAATCTCCGTTTGTTCATATTTAATTAGTTTAGATATCTTTTATGCATCATTTGGAGTTGATTGGCGTACGTAGGAAATGATTCAAGGCAATTTTTGCATGTTAAAACCACAAATGTGTCCCCTCGTTCCAAATTGTTGAACCATAGTCCGAGTCTCCGTTTTTGCTCAAACTTAGGAAACCGGTTGTTCGGAGGGATGTTGGGGACTGTTTTTCAATGTTTCAAGGTGGTTTGGAGGGTGCTACATGTGGTAGAAGTGGCTGAGAGTTGAAATGGTTGAAGCTGAAAAATTCTGGAATAGTTGCAGTTGGTACGGGTACCCAATAATCTCAGTACGGGTACCGGCTGGGCAGTGGCATGACAATTTGGAAGAATTTTGGCAAGTACAGGTACTGTAAGAACGTAGTACCCGTACCAAGTGAACATTTTGGAATTCTTTTTTTAGTCCGATCAGTACATCTCAGCCCCACTTTAAAAACCAAAAACCCACTTTTTCTTTTCCTTTTCAACCCACGCCCCCCCCCATTCTCTCATATCTCTCTCGAATCTCAGCAAAAAAAAAAAAAAAAAAAAATCCCAAATTTCCTCCAAAATCTCTCGAACCCACTCCGAAATTCGACCAAAGCTCCATTAACCTTCAAGATTCACCCTCAACCTCAAGGTTTCAAGCCCTAACTCAAAGCTTTCGTGGCTGGGCTCTCATCTCCAGTCCGAAATCCCTTGTACTCGAGGTAATCTGAATTCTCTCTTTCACTTACAGATTTTGAAGCCTTTTCTTTCTCTCCATGGAAGTTCGACCATCACCACCAATTTCCTCCCCTACACAGTTTTTGAAGCCCTAACCCCATGCCCCTTTGTTTAAATTGAAACCCTACCTGAAAACCCCTGAAAACCGAAAAAAGAAGAAGAAGAAGAAAACCTTAGCCCCATTTCTGTTATTTTCGTTCCAATTTGGATTTAGAGCTGTGATTTCGCTGTGGTATTTTGGTTGGGGCCGAAATTCTTGCTTTGTCCTCCGATTTCTGTGTTTTGAAGTTCTGTTCACTGCTGTATTTCATTATTGAGTTGGGTGACTGCCGTTATCGTGGGTTATTGTTGACTGTATGGGGTTGAAATTTCTGTTGCTCCTCTATTTTTCGTGATTCTAAGGGTTGTGCCTGCTGTTGGTAATTTCATTTTGGGGCTGAAATTTTTGTTGATTCTTGCTGTGCTCTGCTGTGGGTTGGTATTTGCTATGGTGAGATCCAAGCATACGGCAGAGGGAACAAGGAAAGCTCAATCGAGAGATCATAAGCGCCCCGTGACCCTCAGGATTGTGGACCCGGATGAGGTGGCTGAACGGGAGGCACAAGCAGAGGAGAGGAGCAAGAAACGAAAGTTAGAAGCAGAAGAGAGGGCAAAACAGGACTGGATCGATTCGGTGCACAAGCGAAACTTCATTTGCGAGCGACAACTCAAACAATCATCTTTCAAGCCGTCGCACCGAATCCATGAGGTAATTACAAACCAAGGTCTTGGGCATTTCTTTAAAGTTTTGAAAGGTTTTCGGGCTGGCGTAGTTAGGGAGTTTTATGCGAATATAGAAGTTGATAGGCCAAATGAGATCATGAAATCTGTGGTTGGGTCGAAAACGGTGATTGTAAATCCTAATGTGATAGCACAATACCTGAGCGAGTACCAACGGCCCGAACTTGATAAGATTACCTACCCCAAAGAGGCTTTCAAACTTGATTTTGATGAGCTGAAGAAAACCCTCTCCGATAACAAACCAGATGCCGTCCAAGACAGTAAGTTTGTGTGTGGGAAGCTCAATGATCTTTTCCGACTAATTAATAAGGTTGTCCATCACAACCTCAATCCCCACAGTAAGGAACGGGCCTTCTCGGTCGATGATGCTCACTTAATTTATGTCTTTAGTAAGAAGGAGGAAAAGGTGGATTGGGCCCGGCAAATCTTTAATGCCTTGGCTGATTTCCATGATAAGGGGCTTTCAAAGGCCAACATTCCATTTCCGGTGATGATAACCAGGCTTTGTGAGCAGGCTAAAGTTAAGTTCGACAAGGGGGATAAACCAAATTTTTATGGGTGTCCTCAGGCAATTACTGGGGGATCAGAAAAGAAAAGCAGGCTCATGACCAAGCCTCCGCTCGCAGCGGGCATCTCTCGACCCATCGCACTAAAAGGACCCGAAAGAACTGAACAATGGTGGGAGATTGTGATGTGCCGTTTCGACACAATTCAGAAGGAACTAAGAGAGTTGAGGAAGGAAATGGAGAAAGAGACAAGGAGGAGGAAAAGAAAGGAAGGGAAGTTGATGAGAAAGATGGACTATGTGGCTGTTCGGATTGGGGAAACTTCAGGGAAGCCCTATGTCCCGACCCAAGAGGATGAGCAGACCACGGATGAGGACGTGGAGGCTGTTGCTACAGCTGCTGCGGGGGCAGGTTCTAGTAAGAAAAAGGGAGTCGCGATTCCATCACAATCAAACTCCGATGATGAGGAAGGGGATGACAATGAAGAGGAGAGCGATGAGGGGAGTGAGTATGTCGGTGGTGAGTCGTAGTAGTACTATCTTAGTAGTTTTATTTCTGTTGTGTAGCTTTCGTTTTTGTTCGGCCGGTCTGTGGCCAAGCCTTGGGTAGTGTAGGGAATGGTAGTGGCCAGGGGTAGTTGAAACCAAGCAAAAAGTTTATGGCCACTACTCTTTTGGTTGTGTCCCTCCCATTTTGAAACCAAGGTCGTTATAAGCCCAAAAAGTCCTTAGCTGATCCTAATGTACGCTCATCTAACTCTTTTTGATGCATGAGCGATATCTAATGCTAATTTAGTATGAAATTTCTATTAATTTAGTTAGTTTGTGAATAATTCCTTAGCTCTCTTTGTCGGCGCTCTTTTGATTAGCATGCATAGCTTCTTCTTTTTTGTCTCTGGCTATTGCAAATTCTTGCTAGCGCTTATCATGGGATGTTGTTCTAGTTTATTACTTGGGGAAATTTCATATCTAAGTTTCCCCTTTTGAGTCTTGGAATGGAAATTCAAGGCGGACGTGTGTTGCTTGGCCGTTGGCATAATTTGTTCACCTTAGTTCATTGTATGCATGTGCGTGTTTAGCTTGTGATTGAGTTCGAAGGGGTGTTTGTTTGGACTCATGCCAAGTATCGTTGAGCATAATTGTTGTATCTTGTTTCAGGGGAACATTGCATAGCATTAGTTACATACTTTAGTTTAAGTTTGCTAGGGGCTAGCAAAGTCCAAGTTGGGGGGTGTGATAAGCCCCAGAAAGTGTTGATATCAGGGCTTATCTCTCACATTTGTTGTCTCGCATCCATGCATTTCATTGCTAAATTCGTTGATTTCGTGCGAAGGCGTTGTGTTTGCAAGTTTCAGGCAAATCTCATGAAAAAAGACGTATTTTGTCGCCGTGGATTAACTCTAAGGGTAGCCGTACACCTGAGGCCACGTGGCACCCTGCCACCGAGTCCCAAGAATGATGAGAAGTAGCATTGGAAGGTGTGCCGGACATCGGAAGGCCAAGGGACGTGCATAGGGTGAAGGAGCAATGAAAGATAAAAATTGTCCAGGTGGTACCCGTACTTGAAATCTCAGTACCTGTACCCAGTAATCAGTAGCGTGGCAAAAAGCTCCAATCTGAACTGGTACCGGTACTGCAAAAATGCAGTACCTGTACCAACTGGGATTTTCTGCCGAATTTTGTACCCGACCAAGCAACAACTTAGGGGTATTTAGGACTTTTGTAACTCTTTTTTTAAGGGGCTATAAATACTTTCAAGCCTGATTTCAGGAGGGGATCTTTACTTTGGCACTCTCTCTCTCTACCTCCATTAATGGAGTTCCCATCTCTCTCTTCATTTATACTTTGAGGAGGATTTTCGAGTACGATTTGTCTACTTCCGAAGCTTTTAGTCTTCATTAAAGGTGTAAGGAATCTCATTCTCTTCGAGGATCTTGTCTTTATTTCGAATTTAATCAATGTTTAGTTTTCTCCTTACCATTACCCGTGCTCGTTTCATGTCTTCTTACGATATGTGTGAGTAGTGTAGTAAGGGTAGGTTGTGGGATAGTTAGCATCCCGTAACCAAGGGTGTTGCTTGTTCTCCTCATGTAATTTTCGTTTTTCTAGCTTAAGCATGTGCTAGGGTCAATTTTAAGTATCAAAACTTTGAGGTGTTAATCTCTTTGATCAAATGTAGGCAAGGGTTACCAAGTCCACTCTGAGTCACATGCTTACAGTTCTACAAAAGGAAAGAGAGCAATATCTGAGTTACTATTAACCCGGACCTCAACCTCTGGCTTTCTCGCACAAGCTGCAGCTTCCTCGTGTTTTGTCTGCTTAGAGCTGCTGGAAGTGCATTAAAAGAGAAATGAACAAATTCGGAAAATGCAGAAAAAATTATTTGATGCATCAAAGCTAGACGCCACGCACCAAATTTTCTGGCTTAATTCAGATTGAGACATTGCTTGGCCATTTGTTTGAGAAATAGCATCTTCACAATTTGTTTGCAGTTGTATGCTTTTGGGCGAACCAGGCAGTGATGATCCATTCGAACATTTGACTTGTACAGTTTCTTGATCTGATCCTTCTAAAAATCCTTCTTTGGCCTTATTTGAGGGGCAAAGTGATTTTGAGTCCTTTTCTTCAGGAGCTGCAGAATCATTTCAATGAAATAATATAACGTAGCTCAACAGAGAAGGCAATTAAGTAAGAGTAGTATCATGACATATGTAAGAATCAAACCCTCAAATGGAGGCTTTGAATTTTCTCCCTCCGGCAAAGGCCAAGATTTTGCTTCTGTCAATTCACCATCCGAACCATTCTCGTTATTGCTTGGGAACATATCAGCCAAAGCATATAGAGTCTCTACCACTTCTTCTTCGTCTTTTGTGATTGGCCCTACGCTTTGGGACCCATTGGAGTAGTCTCCTCCTTGTTGCTGCAAATGCAATTCCAATTGTCAACATTTAATGCCGTGTCAAGGGGAAAAAGTGCAAGTAAAAGAAAAAACACTTGAAATTTTGGGCAAAAGATGATTAATACATTGAGTCTGGATTTCTTTGTGCCAATCTTTCTAGGGAAGCCATCTCCATTGATCCCATGGTTTGGCTTATCATCTGGCAACGGTGGCGAAATCGAATCACGATTGCGCTTCTTCGTGGCTGTAAATGTGAGAGAATTGTTCCGCAGCATTATCAGAATCCAGAAAAAATCTCCGCCACTTGTGGATTATTGATATCTTTAAGAATCTATTAATCATTCAGCTTTCTTTCACATTACTTATCCAAGTTTTGTTTTGTTTGAAAAAAAATCAGCTTTCTTTTGCACTTATATGCTATGCTTGAAATATGTTTTTTTAATCATAAAGACAAACATCTATTGTTGACGTCAAACTCATTGGAGGTACAGAAGACTGAAGAGGCAACATTCTACATGTATCCATACACCGCGAAATTGCAGCATCGATGGAAAATACTTCGAACACAAATTTGTCGTCCAATGCACATGGGTCCCACGTGTTTCAAAGGGTTAAACACACTTGCGTTCGGAGGTCCTTTAAATAGTTATCTCAATCTTGAAAGACTAGAGAATCTTTCACCCTTGAAAAGAAACAAAAGGCAAAAGCAAAATTGTATTCCAGGATTTCAAAGCGTAAAAGGTAAGGAAGGTTCCAACTAGACCCACCACATAGAGCCGAACTTAAAAACCCGTGGGCTCCAACTAGATAAACCCAAATCAAATAATCACTCCAATGGAAAGGAAATCAAGCACAAAGCTGAAAATATTTTCCACAGTTGATTAAGAAATTACACACCTGACCGTAGCTTCCGAGGAACATGGTCCACTGTGTTGCAATCATAAAAGAACTGAAAATGAAAAAGAATCACGAAATCACGATCCAATCCAATTGAATTTCTCAATCTATAAACGTAAATAACCAAAAAAAATTACCTTTTTGGGAAGCTTAAGTCTCTTGGTAGTACTAGTAGTTGAACGAAGCTCATATTCACCATCAGACCCAGCTGCTGCACAACCCATTTTGCCGTTTTCGTTAATCGAATTCGCTTTACTAACGACACTCAATCTTCTCATTCTCTCTTTCTTCATTTTCTTTGCAAAAACAGACCCTCCCCCATTGCCCTTCATATCCTTCAATCAAATCACTCACATTAAAATGAGTTGCTAGTAATCAAATGAAGAGAGGAACACAATACAAAGAGCAATCCAGGAAAAAAAAGGGGAGAGATAATAAGAAGGCAATGCACTATCTGCAACCGCTTATCACTAACCAAGAGAACAGTAAGAATTTTCCACACACATGAAGACAACCTTTGATGAGCTTTTGTTGTTTAGCCACAGGGATTTAAATATCGGCCGCTTGCTACGTAACAGTTTTTCGATCCTCCAACTTCAATATACTAGCGTAATAAAAATTCACATTTGCATTGGCCAATTTTCAATACGTATCATGACTTTTTCCCTACTTTATAGACGCAACACTAGACCGCTATGGCCGTTTCAAGTGCTTTTCCATACAAAATAATTTTTAAAAATTCACGCCCGCTGCATCCAATTTTTGCTACTACCGTTACACGGATACTGTGACCGAGACACGGTCCCCTAGTGTTATGTAAAACCTTGCACGGGGGAAAATGAAAATTCGTTGAGGAACGGAGGAGAATTCTGTAAATCCACAATCAACGGTTACCAGATAGTAGCTCATAGTGTGTCGTTTTGCAGGCGAGAACCGCCTCGCTCCTCCACGCCTCTCGTCTCGACTCCTGTCCATTTCTGAGACGACAACAACAGCATTTGAAAGCGGCCCAAATTCGATCAAACTCACCTCGAAAAACTCGTCTAATAAAGAGGAGAGTTGATATCCTTTGTTCTCTCTACAATCTGAGTTCGTACAATGTCATCAGACGGATAGAGAAATCAGATTTGCAGTAATTAATTAGGCCAAGAAAAAAATAATAGTATGAGCTGAATCGATTGCTTGGAATCGGGATTTGGCAACGAAAAGCTCGGCTGAAAGAGGAGCGAGAAAGTTGGGAGTGGGTTTTGGGTTTTTTCTATCTGGTCCAAAAATAGGAAACGAAGAAAGAGGATCAATTAAATTAGCCAGATATTTCTGCGCATCTTTCTGGGTCTTGCTTCTCTCTCTCTCTCTCTCTCAAAGAGATACTAGTGGAAAGTAAAGAGGTGGTTAAAAGTAAAAGCGAATTCGGCCCTCGTGCTCAGAGAGAATCAGGTTCTTCACGAAAAACTCATCTACACGAGAGAGAGATGGCACAAAAGAACACGCAGGAAAGTAAACAAAGGGGGAGATGAACCGAACAAAAAGAATCATACTAATAAAAAAACACCCGTTAAATTCTCGAGAAATCCAGTGGAATTGGGATCAAGAAAAGAAAATATTCAGATTAAATATCATATTGAACCCATACATGTAAAGGAACAGAGCATCAGAGTACGGCTTCAAAATACCCAGGAGTATAATCTACGAATCCCATATCACAGAATCCAGTAAGCATCAGTCTTTCTTTAGAGATATACCAAACAAATTACAGATATTCTCCCAACAGATAAGAAAACTACACATTTGTTCTGATTCTTCAGATATTTATGGAATCGTTAATTGGAACTTTGAAAGAACATACCCAGAACAGTTACGAGCAAAATATGAACAATTGAAGCAGATGAAAATTGGTTTATGATCGAATTTTGAGCCAAGACCGATTGAATGAAGAACAAGCATAGAAAATTACGCGAGAGTCTGAGAATAACCTTCCAATTTGTGAGAAGAATAAAGAATTTGTTGTGTATTTCAGTTCTGTCTCTCTCTCTCTCTCTCTCTCTCTCTCTCTCTCTTCACATTTTCCAACTGTCCAGAGAAGCTCAGATTCACTCCTAGCAACAGACCCCAAAACTCGAAGCTTTCTCTCTCCGAAAGAAACGGCCCCTCTCTCTCTCTCTCTCTCTCTCTTCACATTTATATTTTATGGAGATGGAAAAATTCCACAAGATTAAGGGTCCCACGTTACGTCATTCGATGATCGACGCTACGGCAAGTGGTAACCGTTGGATTACTCGGGTGAGATTGCCCGTGGCAGCCACGTCGGCCAACCCCACCACTTTTTGCCACCGTGTCTCCGATCCACGTGGAACTACAACTCGTGTAAATTCCAATTTTCTTTGATTAACTCTGTTTTGAAACAAAAATAATCAGGAGCCTCACATTTCCAACATTTTTTCCTTATATTTGGCTAAAGTGCTACTCACAGTTCTCACACTTTTAAGAATGCAAATGGACCAAGCTCTTCAGTACCGCTTCAAGTCGACAAAAGCAAGGGTCATATTGTGCACATAGCATGCATGTTCTGTTGGTTCGACAAGGGCTCATTGGACTATCGAAGTTCAGTTCAATCATTATGTTAAGTAAACAAGCTTGAATTGGCTAAACATTGGATCGCCATTGTACTAGTTAGAAGATATGCACTATTCAGGCAATTTTATTCTGTTGGCTTTGATAATAATTCTGAAGCAACTTGCATACCAAAAACAGATATTACAAGTTTATGATTATGAATTTATACCGAAAAATAAATAATAGGAGCAAACAATAAGGTTACTCCATTGAGCATAGTCAAGGATATCTGTGCAAGCGTTAATGTTCAGTTTACTCAGCTCGTGAATTATTTTGAGCTAGACTCAAGTCTTAGGCCTCGGTTTGGACTGGGCACGTTAACTGATTATTATTTAGTTGAGGTGTCCCGTAAGCGATGATTCGAGTACTTGAGCTATAAAAAGAATATTTATTAATATTGAGAGGTTGAATTTCCTAAAAACTTACTAATATACAAGCTTGAGCACGTTAATATTTCCCTTCAACAAAGCTCGCCTTGACTCGTTTGGAGTCTTGGTCACATCAATACTTACCTACGATTCGTGAGCTACTTCACCAGTGTTATAAGAGTGTCGTAATAAGAACATATTAATCAAAGTGGTAAGTAAAAACCTTAGTGAATTAGGTGCGCAAAAAACAGGTCCGGACACGTGAGTTATTTTAAATAAAAAAACCTTGGTGAATTATTTTCTTTTTAAAGAATTGGTGAATTACTCCATTAAGATAACAAGTCTCCAGTGGAGTGTACAGAATCGGCAATGATGTTGATTCTCTCTGAGACTTTTGGCGTGGTGGGATGGTCATCAGTCATGCATGTTGCGTGACTGTTATTTTCTTTTATTAATTTATGGAGAGTTGAAACTTAAGTTTGTTGAAATCAATATGGGGTCTGATTTTTAATTTGAAAATTTAACGAATTTTAAAATATATTCAAACTTAGGGGGTGTTCCAGTTTGCATTCTTTTTATAAAATTTCTTTTTTTTTAATTTTCAAATATAATGAAAATAAAAAATAATTTTTTTATTTTTTTTTGCACCCTATAAAAGATTTCTATCAAACAAGATTCATATTGGTAGAAAAATTATTTGCGTAAACACATAATTTTTGAGTTTGAAATTATCCTCTTTTTCAAAAAAAAAAAAAACTTTTTGGAGAAACCGGAACACCCCTTAGTTTGTTTATCTGACAGAAGTCAAATGAGTTATTTGATTAAGCTAATCTTGAGTAGCTTAAGTTTTTCAGGTGTTATACACAAAACGAGCCAAGTAATAACTTGTTTCAAGTTTGTTTTGAATTTTCATGAGCTTCAGGAAAAAATGATTAAGTTTAGTATAGTTTATTGAACAATCGATCTTAAATGAACTTTATCGAGCAAACAAGAGGTCAAACTCAAGTACATCGTTTGTTTATCAAAATCATTTATTATCTTGTAGGGTTGGTAAAGAAATTTAATTATATTACAACTGAAATTAATCGGATGTCAATATTTATCCGAGTAAGATCTATCACACTTTTTTGTACATCAAAGTTTGAACGATGTAACTTGTGAAGCCTCGCCCCTAGGAAGTTCTAGGTAGTAGTCGAACAGTTTGAGGGCGGTTGAGACCCGTGCAAGGGTTGTCTGACCGGTGACCAAAGGGGTCAATCGGGGGTGATTTTACATCGCTTGGTGAAGTGTAAACTGTGTGCTATAAATAATATGTCAGTCATCTTATCTTGTACACTGTCTTTTAAAGCTGTGAGGGCGTCAGCCCATCTGGAACTTCACATTGGAACTTTACAGTTAAGCGTACTCGCCCTGGGATAATCATGGGTGAGTCTGATGAGATTTGACGTTCAAAGCATATAATATTATACAAAACGGGAGCGGGTCGTTACATAACGGGTTTGATCTCCGTTAAACGATTGAAGGCCTTTGGACCTCTCTGTTAGGTAGGAAAGTTGACAAGATGTTGTGTGGGCTTCTCAGCAATGACTTTGGGGTAGACATAATTACTTGGAAGAAAACTCGACATGTTAATGGGCTACAAATTTCATTGGATGCACGCTTTTGACTAAACGGTATTTTCGATATTTTGGGTATTTGGTTAAAAACCAATTACTATTCAAGATAATTCATTTGTCTTAACAAATTTAGCAGGAACTCGCCCTAAGTATACAAAACTTTGTGTCAAGGAAGAGTAAAAATGATAGTAATAAGCTTTGTCCTGTGACAGCATGAAAAATCTTGTCCATGGCAGAAGAGTAAAAACCTCAGGTCGACCCTCGATGATCACCTTTTGTCCTGTGAAGCCCTGGCCATTTGACTCGAACGTTTCGAGAAGTGTGTAAATTAATGGCGAAATCCTCGAACCTTCATCGCACTGATCAGGTGGAAAACGATACTAATAAGCATCTCATGATCACTCTTGTGTGTCTTCGAGCTAGTCCCGCCATGGGAATGTGAAGTTATTATTCAAGACATCAAAGCCATTGCTGCGGAGTACGTTTCGTAACTCTTTTAAGTTGGATGTGCCTAGAGTTGTTAATGGAGCTGCCCATTCGATCAGTACCTTCCCCAAATTCTAAATGCAATAGTAGTAACTTTTTTAGGCTTCATTTGGAGACCTTTGGCCCGGTACGCTGTGGGCTTTGCACCCCCAAAGTCCCCAATAATGAACACCCAATACAACAGCTCAAATGAGCCCAAAACTCAGAATTACATACAGGAAATTGATTTTAGCACTTCAAAAATTGATGGAGGAGCTCTAAAATGACGTCGTTTTGTGTATTAACATAGTTCAGTTTTGGAGCCCCTCCATCAATTTTTGGAGTGCCAAAATCACAATCCTTACATTAATTTAAAGAAACTCAAGGAAAAAAAAAGAAGAAGAATCTAATTTACCGCGACTACTCTCTATATTATGCTCTGTCTAGCTTCTTTTTCTACGACGGTCGAGGCCAATGGCAAAATCTTACATACGGAGTATTTTATGGTTTCTTTTTCACACTTTTCACGCTGCAACATGAAATTTCGTGTATATATTGTTCGTTAATTAAGCTAGTAATGCATGGAGTAAGATTTTCGCTAACTAATTTTGCCGAAAAATTGAACAGTTTAGATGCATAGGTGGGTCATACAAGAAAATTATGTGGTTTCCACTCATGACCGCCAAAGACGGATCTAGAGTTCGGCATACGGGGGTCAAGGCCCCCGCGTAGTTTCGGTTTTTTTTTTTTCCCAAATTTCAATATCAATATTAGTTGTATTTTGCTTGAACACATAAATATTGTGTTTTGTATCAGGTGTTATTTAGACATTTAAATGCTTCAGAATTAGAATGTGTCCATTTTTTGTCACAAAAACCAACTTCTCCCTCTGCGCACAATTTCTCATAAGTTATCCCTTCAATTATTAGTCTTATTTCTTTTTTTATCCCTCTCACTCATTACCCAAAAAACTTCTCTCAAAACCTAAATCAAACAAACAATTAAATTCTCAAACCTTGAAATTTTAGAATTTTGTTGTTTATAGTTCGGCCCCTGCGTGTGGGAAATTCTGGTTCCGTCTCTGATGACCGCGTTGTTATTAATCAAACGCATAAAGAAAGAGAATATTTCATCATCTTCTTCTTCTTTGTGCTCTCTAGAACCTTATTTCTACCTGTTTCAAGAACTAGAGAGCCCTTGTACTTTGAAATAGATAACAAGTTATTTGCGGAGACATCAAATCATAGCTATTCATTTCCGCAATCAACGGTCCGAATATTTTTTTTTTGAAAATTTTTTAAAATTCAGACCGTCTAATTCATTCTAGAAAAGTGCGAATTGAGTTTTGTAAACCGATTTTCACGGAAGACCGTAAAAAAGTTTTTCTCGTGTACTTTTCACTGTGCAGGGAAAAGTAAAGCGAATCCCACTCGGGAAAGCCAAAAACCTCGGACCAGCGTGCTTGTTGCCCGTGCAATCATTGGTCTATCTACTACTCTAGTACTCCTAGTAAGTACTTTGGTTAGGCAAAGTGAGTAATACGTTTACGGTCTTGTTATTATTGTCAGCCTACTGGATTGACGATAAACACCTTAGAAGATAAGAAAAATACGTATTTTTGTGCACTTTTTTCATCCTTTGATATACATTCACATACTCACTATTGTCAGCATATTTGGCTGATTTTAAAATTTTTCATAAGTTTAAGAGAAATTAAATAGCCATCATATTTGGAGAATTTATTTAGGAAAATGATTTTGATACTCTATTTTTTTATAATGTCACTTCAAAACTTATTTTTTAGTGTAAAAATTATACTACACATTATATATAGCAAGACACACTAAAGAACAAATTTTGGAGTGTTATCGTAAAAAATTGGAGTGCCAAAATTATTTTCCTTGAGATAAAAGAATTATTTTTCTTTATTTATGTCTCGATCTTAGTGAATTTAAAGGAATTGATTTTGTCACTCTATTTTTTCTCTAACGGCATTTTCCTTCTCTCATAAAACAAATCAGATAATAGAGACACAAAAGAGAGTGGCGTTTGAGAAAAGAGAAATGACAAAATCACTCTCCAAATTTAAATACTTATGTTCTTATTATTTACTAACCTAACAATGCTCGCACTCCTGATGCGGTACTCCTTGTCGATTTAGTTCTATGAGTTTTCAACGTACCAAAAAGAAAACTCCCATGAATCTCTCCATCAATCAATACTTCCGCTTAATTATGGCTGCACGCCTTTTCAGGTTGGTGCTGTGCACCATGATGCGCACTTTCGAGCCATCGGATCTCATCTTGACAATTAATGATCGAAAACCGTTCATTGTCGAGATCAGATCCGAACTGTCGAATGCACGATCCGACGGCTCGGAGGTGCGTTTGAAAAGGCAAAAAACGTAGAAATCATGTTTAAAGTACTATATTTATTGTCCATTAACATTTCCCTTCAACAAGCCCACACGAGTAAAATGGAAATTGCATAAAATTAAATAAATCCCGTATTTCATTGCTGCCACACAGAGACATCTTTATTTAATTATCAACCTCCTCTTATGGCAAAATACTTAACACGAGTAGGACTAGTCATATATCCATCCAAGATTCACCCAACACTTCCGCAGCCCCGCGGCCGCCACCGTGTTTGGTGAAATTATTCACGGGCACTTCTTCCGGCCACCGTGGGTGGTCAAGCTAGCATAACATGGACAAACCTCTGTGTTACCGGAAGTGCCTGGTGGCACGCAGTTGCAACGCTGACAACATGTTCCACATGCCCTCTTGCACAGTCTCGGCCTCGACGATAGCCTACACCTCCCGTTGCATGCCGCCGCACAATCTGTGTGAAAACGTAACCAATATATCAATCCACACACCAAAGTTACTTATTCCAAAAGTACCACAAACAGATCTTCCTAAATAAATTACTTGTTCAGAATAATGTGGCACTTGTACTTATAATAAGATCGATTGTGCGTTAATTAAAAACAACAAATGTGCTTCTTTTAAGCTAGAGGGTGACAAAGTACCAATTAATTCTTCTTAACACTATTTTCTCTCACCATACATTCATGTCACAATCTGAATCACCTTGCTTCTTTATTTACGTCAATTTTTCTCTAACATGGAACTAGTTACGGTCATTCGATTCATCGATGAAATACGAGGGTGACGAACAAGTGCCATACGGAGTAAATATTTTTTTCCCAAAAGTTTTATTTTCTTAGGAGCGGGTGGACAAGTTCCACTAGATTAGGATATGTTAGTTCGAGTTGATAGACCAACATCAACCCTACTGAGTAATCTCATTTACTATCCCACCGTTACACAAGGGAAAAACAAAAATTGCTTTCTGCATTAAGTGAGAAGTGGAATTTAATATGTTTGAACAAATTTATTTTTCAAAAGTTGATAGAATCATGTATTTTTTTTTTTGATCCGATAGAATCATGTTTGTATATACACAAAGGAAAGAGAACCTATTTTCTCGAGGAGAGAGCGAGCTACGCCGCCTTCATTGCGCCCGGACGCCTGTATAATGGGAAAACCGATTTTGTTTCTAAGGTTAGAAAACAGAGAAACGTGAGGCAAGATGAAACAAATTTAGAACAGAATTATTCAACCACATAAAAAGTTTATTGGTTAATTAGGAGAAAATTAATTAACTCTTACCATTTCATGATTATCAGCTTCAACAAGATGGAAGATGAGAAGAGAAACGAGAAGTGAAGCAATCACAGCCTTAGAGATAGCCATGGTGATCAGTATAGGAAAGGCCAAGGCTTTGTACCATAATATTCTAGTACTAAAGTTGGTAACTAGATCTATCTGAATTCTTTGTTGTGAAATGAGAGAGAAATTATGTGGTGTATTTATAGAGAGAGAGAGAGAGAGAGAGAGGGTGGGTTAGGTGCGTTCGAGCTGGATGTAGGCTTAGCTAAGGGGGAATTGAAAGAAACCATGCCATCTAGAGAGAGAAAGGAACAATCTCGAATTGAGAATAAATTCTATTTACTGTCGATGTAAAATTTTACTTTTTCATCATTGCCTATTGTGGACTTCACTAAGTGTCTATTATTATTACATGAACCGTTCATATTTTAAGACTCGCAATATAGTATTGCCATGCAAAAAATCAGTTTGATCGGAAGTCGATACATATATCAAAATTTGAATTTTGGTTTATAAAATGGACGATTTAATTTTTGTCAATAATAATAAAGATAAATTATCCATTTTATAAAGCAAAATTCAATTTTTGATACTCCTATCGTTGTCCGATCAAGTTTATTTTTTGTATGGATACACTACAATATGGGATTTACAAGATGAACTGTTCAGATTAACAATAAATAAACTGTAAAACTGGAAAAAATGGTAGTGAAAAAGTGAAATTTTTTACCGCCGGTAAAGAGAATTTAATTTCTTTGGGATTATCGAGAGAAAGAGAGATGCATTTCTCTTCCGCGTAAAGGCTTCGTTTTCAGCTGCCTAAATTGTATTCCAACGGGTTCAACCTCGGGCAGTACCACACACGTGATATTCTTCAGCAATTCCAGTCGTCTAAACGTATTTTGGACGGTCCGAATTAGAGAGAGGAAAAAGAGGAGAGAAAAGAAATAAATCTAAGCCGTACGTTTAGACGATTGGGATCACCGACGGACACCGTCACATAGTAATACCCGCTTGGCACCCAAAAATTTCGGGTTTTCGCTCTATTAATTTGCCAGCTAAGTTGGGGCCCCCCACAGCTCCTTATCCGATGTGCCAATTCAAACGATGAGTAATATCAAATGCAATCAGATTTGATAGGTGATGAAAGATCGATTCTTCATTCTTTATAGTAATCAAAGGTCAATTTCAGAGACCCAGGACTCTTGCCCAAATGGTCGAGGGAGGGAAATTAGTGCCCACGGAACAGGTCTCAGGTTTGAGTACGCTGATGATCAAACGATACCGGTCACTTTGAAAGAGATTAAATTATTTACGCTGTCCGCATAAATATTTGTTTCATCCAAATTAATTACATTGTGTTCCTCCAAATTACATTGCGTTATGTTATCATGTTCATCACTATTTTGATGATGTGACGCAATATAATTAATTTGAAAAAAACAAAAGTTGACACAGCCGGTATATATAATTTATTCTCCACTTTAAAAAGGTCGATTTCAGAAACTTTTCTTTACTCCACTTTGAAACTTATCCAGCCACTTCTTCTTCTTTTTTAAATACCTTATTGGTGCAATTTTTTACCAGTACTAATTGATAAAAAATGATTTTGAAAAGTTAGCAATTTGGTGTCATGTTAGCAAAATCTCAAATCCAAACTATTTGATTAATTAAACTTGATAATGCACAAATTTAACCTAGCAGGGAAATTTGAGCTCGAGTATCAATTCAACGACAGAAAAGGTTAGAAGGCCTTAATTTGGACACCCTGGGTTGGATGGTGGGTTCAGGGAGCCTTCCAAGATCAAGTTAGCAAAGTATCCATAACCCGTTCTGTGGAACCTAATATGGAAAGTGATAGAAAATGCAAGAAAGATAAAACATTGATATTCTTCTGGTGTTTGATTATCATGAAAACTACAAGAAAGTGTACGAAAGTAGATTTTATTATACAACTCATTAAAGCATGAGTACGTAACTTCTACTTTCTTACTAAAAACGCAAGAATAAATTTTTTTTGTTAAAGTTACCGCATTTAATGACACTATCCATTATGTCCATAACTTTCATTTTTCTATCGTGATCCATAACTTATGTTAAGGGTAAGTTAGTAAATATATTTTTTCTAGCAAGATTCTTACAAACTTTTTAATTTTATTGTGAAGGTTGCCACACTTAATGACACTTTCCATTATGTCCATAACTTTCATTTCTTTATCGTGATCCTTAAATTATGTTCAAGGTAAGTTAGTAAATATATTTTTTTCTGGCAAGATTCTTACGAACTTTTTAATTTTAACCAACATGTAAGAAAATAAAATTGCCTCTCTCACTTTCACTTTCTCGTACAAATTTCTTTCCAACCAAACAGACCCTAAAACAAAAGAAATTTTTCCACCCACCATGATATTTAATTGAAAGTGGAAAAAAAAAGAAGCTACTATTGACGATATAAAGCATTAAAGAAAATTTCCATATCTGAACACCCAAACTGATAAATGTAGCTGGCTAGGTTGCAAGCTAATATTGTTAAATGCCAGGAGTGCTCACGGTGACATCCCTCCTCCTTTATCCCATACCATTATACCTTTCCATATCTTCATTTACTGAGATCGGACGCTTAGCTGATTTTGCGTGAAATCCTCTCTCATGATTCCCAAACCATATTTGGTAACTTATGGGTTGGAAGTGAATCATCTTGGAGTCACATGAATATTCTGTATACTGATGAACAAGTAACATGTGTTTTGTGTTTTGTGAATATTCAATCTAGCTCGATCGTCGTAGATGTAGATATTGAGGGAGAGTTGGGACCCGTATCCACGTCGGGGCCCGTTGACGGCGGAGGAGGAGTGGCAGAAAGATAAGGAGGAGGAGGAGTGGTGGAAAAGTCTAGTGAGGAAGAAGTTGGCGGCGACGAGGGCTAAGGCTCCGATCATTGACGGAACACAAAGGGGTGGATTTTTTTGCTTTATTTGAATGCTTATATTTTTTGTTAGACGAAAAATAGTTTTACTCCGACTTTGTTAAAGTTCTGAATGATGGAAAAAGAAAGATGATGGGTGTGAATTGTGTAACTTTGTTGGTGTGAAGTGTGAATTTTTGGGTGTGAATTCTTCGGAAAATTCACACGTTCGAAAAAGACATAATTCACACATTCAAAAAAGATAGAATTCACACCTCCAAAAATTTCAAATGTTTCTTTTTTTTTTTTGGTGGGGGGTTGGAGGAGGGGGTTGTGAATTCAGTAAATGAAAGTGAATAATAAAAATGAGGTGTGAATTCTACAACACATCCAAGAATTCACAACAAAAATTCACATACTCTCTCTCTATAACCGCGCCAACCCCTCTCTCTCTCTTCGCTCTTGCTCGCTAAGAATGCCCTTCTGCCTCTCTAAGAAAAACCCAAAACAACAACCCGATTAGCAAACCGACCACCAAAAAAATTGACCAAACTTCTTGGGTCAGGAGATGATTGCTGTATCCGGAAGGGCTGGATCCGGGTGGGCCCGATGCAGGCGGGTATCCGGGTGGGCCGGATATGAGCTGCTCCGATCCCCAACCCCGACTTCCCCCGTCCTGGTCTGATCGTTGAAACTAACCACAAATTTTTCCATCAAATTTGGGTAAAAAATCCTGTCAAACGGCCCACCATCCTCATCATCAAATAGCTGGTAAATAAAAATCTGCAAGGACCTCATCTGAAGTCTCTTATTACCATACATGTTTTTCCTCTCTTTCTGTAGTTAATTTTTCTTTTCATACTGTCATGATACGACCACTAAAAGTTATATGAAACACTTATTTCTCAAAAGATTGCCCAGATGATTAAGGCTTGAGATTCAAAGGTTTTCTCGTTCTTAGGTCTTAGATTTGAAATTTTTCATGTGCTATATTTTTCATTCGAGGTTCCGGAGTGTGTTCGAGTGTTGGTAGAAGGTGAGATTGGTTTTGAAGAAATAGTTGATATGCACATAATCTTGCTCGAACTATCGTACACCCGAATTAGAAAAGAGGGGAAAAAAAAGGAGCTAAGGGAAAGACCTAAATTAACATGTGAGACACATGGTTAATTAAAAAGGTGGGTCCTATATTTCATACATGATCATATAGAAGCATTCACTTTCATTCCACACGAAATTCCCTGTTCTGAAGACATTTTGTCATTTTTGAGCTAAATGATGGGCCTCGTAGGCTGCCTAAAAAAGGAAGCCAATTATAACCTGACAGCTGTACAACATCTGGATCACATCTTTTGTAGTACGTTTTAATGAAAAAATATTCTGGAAAAATTAATTGTCCAATATTGTTACATTAATTAGTGAGGAATAAAAAAACATCAAAACCCATAGCATAAGTTGGATGAGATGGAACAGACAAATAGCTTACAATCACAAGTCTGTAATTCGACTCTCATTAAGAGCCAAATTGTTTGGGCCACTCCTATTGCAAGGAAAAAGTTTGTACGAAATAACTATAGGAGCTAATCTCTGATTTACAGTGCAGCCACATGACTTAAGATTGCAGTTGGTGATATCTGTTCCGGTTTACAGTGCGACCGTACGACTTAAAGTTGTGGTTGAAGGAATCAATTCTGGATATTTTTTTAAAAAATAGTTGGATATGCCCAATGGTGTAATTAGGAGATATATTCAACACATACAACAACACACCTTTTCAAAAACCTAGTGTTCATCAATGAGTACTGCTATGAGTATATACATATATACACAAAAAATAGGGTGTTTAGATCAAACACCCTACATACAATGAATGCCGTTGATTCCCGCGAAGGCCTCCCTCGATTTTTTTTTTATAGAATTTTTGAACGGCTCAGATCGGCTGTCCGGTGACTGGAGACGGTCCGACGTGACTGTCGGTACGATTTTCCTATAGAAACTGTCGGTACCTATATCATTTTCGTTCATCAATACCCCATAGGTGACAAGAACTTAAGATTAGATGAATTATCTTGACAGTGAAGAGGAATCCATTTCAAAGGGACCACAGATATTCTCATTTGTAAGAGCAAGTATATCAGCATAGCTGAAGAGGCGAAAAAGCTATTTTACCTAATTAAAGTGAGAAATCTTCAGCTGCAGCAGCAGCGTAGGTAAACAATTCGGTAGAGTGTCTTTGTGAATAGTTCTTCGCTTTTTCTACCTAAGAATTATTCACCCGATTCTCATTGTTTATTCTTTTTCCTCTTCTCTCTCTCCAACGAAGAAATCAATGGATTTGGAAGGAACGAAGAAGAGCTGTGCTATCCACATAGATTTCTGTGCACAGATTGTGCACAGATTTCAATGTGGGATTTACTACGGGTCCCACATAAACAATCCGAGTCGTTCATTAAATGTAAAATATTTTTTCGAGTGTCCACACAAAAAATCAACTCAATCCGATATATATAGAAGCTCGATCCAATCATCTAACTTTTCATTCAGATTTCAGAATAATGAAAAGTTAAATGATTGGATCGAAAGCCTATAGGTATCGGATTGAGTTGATTATTTGTGGGGACCCTTGAAAAAATATTTTACATTTAATGAACGATTCGGATAATTTGTGTGGGACCCATAATGAATCCAATATAATGATCTGTGCATGATATGTGTATGAAAAATCTGTGTCAATAGACTTTCTGAACGAAGAAAGGCTTGGATCTGAAATGATCGACTTCGATCTCGCTGATCAAGACATCGCCCAATTCCATCAAGACCAGTCAACATGGGCGGCGAAAAAATGCCTGAGAAGATGAAAACTAGGTTTGTCCATGTATATTCATGTGTGTGTATAGATAACCAAATCACGGGACACTACTTAAAATCACATTTTGCACACATTGAACAGTTCGGATCATAAAAATTTGATCGAAAACTATGAGACTGAGATTTGGAATGTTTTTTTTTTGTGTCCCTTGAACCGCTCCTATATATATATATATATATATATATAGAGAGAGAGAGAGAGAGAGAGAGAGAGAGAGAGAGAGAGAGAGAGAGAGAGAGAGAGAGAGCATTGTATATAAGCCTGCGTATAAATTTGTGGTTCCTCAAGTAAGGGGAATTTTTGTTGGCCATTTGATTTCAAAAATCCAGATTTGGTGTGGTATTGTTCTAAGGCTCTGCGCATATTTTAGGGCTTCAAACCCAAAGTGGGAGGAAGAAGAAAAAGAAAAGAAAAGAGAAAAAGAAAAAGAATGATATTTTAATAAATAATAAGTAAAATAAATAGTATTAATGTGATGGTGAAAAAGAAGTGAATAAGTAAAATGAAAAAATTGTATTATTTACTAACATTTTTACCCGACAACCGGTAAACTTACTCAAAGTAGATTGGACACATCATTCCAAAAGCAGAAAATGAGTGCATTTTAAAGCATCTCCTACTCATACTCTATATCTCTATTTGAGAGTATCAAAGCATTCCAACTCATCCTCTCAACCCTCCTCCATTTGAGAATATTGGATTTTGATCCTCTATATTTAGAGGGTAAGAGAAAATATAGAGGATCATCTCCATAATATTATTTACCTTTTTAAAATACATTTTTGTTCTTATAATCTTTTCTTACTAAATTTTTATATCAACCATATCCTTATGAGTATAAAAAAGGTTTTTTTTTTTCGTAAACTGATTTTAGAGGGGAAAATAGAAGATTTCTTGTTGGAGTAAATAGGAATAATGATTTTCTCTGAAATCACTTTATGAATAAAATAAAATATTTTAATACTTTCAAATAGAGTATTGGATTGGAGATTCTCTTAGTCATTCAATTTTCATCAGAGCCAGAGGCAACTTGGTCGTCCTAATAATTACTTGCAGACTTGGATATTTGTAAGCACTTTTCTTCTCTTTGTCCATCATCCCCTCTGCATTAGCTTGAGATTAGGCTTGACGAATTGTGTGACTAAGGTGACACTAAGGTGACACCTACCGCACCCCTAGCATGTGGCTCCGCCACTCTTTGGATCGATTTTTTTTTTTTGGCAAATAAAATAGAAGTGAAAGCATTGTATATCGTCAACCAATTGGAGCTAACTCAGTTGATTAGGACTTTTGCAACTCACTAGGGAATCAGGAGTTCAAGTCTCCCATCATCTGCGTGTGGGTGTTCTTTCCTTTGTGTTTGTTGGGATTATTTATTTCCTTAATGGGGCTTGTGTTGAGTTGAGCTTATAGTGATTGTGGTCCATTTGATGAAGTGCAATTTTGTTCACTCTCCTTAAAAGAGGGTGAACATTACCCTCATTCATATGTGTTGAAAATGGTGTAGATCCCACCACAAGTGATGTCGTATTTACTATTGCAATACACTTTTTGGTAAGCATGACATTATTTTGTGGTGGAATCCACATTATTTTAACCAATAAGAAGGAAATTAATATTCACCATCTTTTAAGGAGGGTGAACAAAACTCAACTCAGTGTCCCGTGATTTGTACATTGTACTTCGTAGTCCTACCATGGGTGGTTGGTGTGAAGAGAATATTAACCTTAGGGAAAATGACGGCCTAGGATGTATTTTGATAATTAATACCTGTCAAGAACATACTGAGAACATTTGTTAATGCTAAAAATTTTCTTTGCGTATATTAATTATCAAAATACATCCATGACCGTCATTTTCCCTTAACCTTATTAGTGGGATATGGGACCTCAAACCTGAGCGTTTTTCGTTCAAGTCCTAAATTTCCACTACTGAACCATCCCCTAATCGAGACTCTGATGTAGGGATGGCAACGGGGCGGATCGGGGCGGATCGGGGCGGATATTAGGGTAACCGTACCCGATACCCGAAATTGTTCCCGTACCCGAATCCGCCCCGATAACCGAACGGGGTGGGACTAGTTGTTCCATAACCGAACCGAACGGATTTCGGGTTACACCCGAACCGAACGGATAACCGCATAAAAACAATATCTTCATCAACCCAGGAAGGAAATCATTCACGGGACAAAAACAGATCATGTTCAATACTCAAAATAAACCCTATAAAACTTCAAATCAGTTTAAATCCACAGATATTTCCAAGTCAAATACATGTATCTTATACCCAAAACCTATACGTGTACAAATACATCCATTACAAACCCATAAATGTGCAAATACATGCCTGATAAGGCTTTGAAAGAATGGGGTAGATGAGTAGATCACAGCAACGAAGAGCAAAACACCCTTCGATTTCGTCTGTTCGTCTGGCGACCATGAATACGATGAAGTTGGAGGGAGAGAAAGAGACCTAAACTAGAAATCAGCACTGCTTCGATGATCGACGACCACGGCAAGGGAGAGACGGCAGACGGAGAAGAGAGGCTTCGGCTTTGTGATTTTGTGAGAGAGAGGCGAGAGAGGCGAGACAGGCCTGATTTTGATTTCTGGGAACCCTACTGGTATTTTAAGTACATATATAGAAAGGGTTATCACACTCCAGGTCCTTACACCTTAACACATGCAACAAGATGGTCCCTAACATTTCTGAAAGTGTGCACTTTGACCCCTAGTCTCTTTATATATATATATATATATATATATATATATATATGGTTTCGGTTCGGTATATATTCGGTTCGGTTCGGTTCGGGTATCGGTTCGGGTATCTGCTGAACCATATCCGAACCGAACCCGTTCGGTTATCTCACATCCTCCACCATACCCGCACCCACGGGGAATTTTTCGGTTATGGTTCGGGGAAAAAAATCGGTTACGCTTCGGGTACCCATCGGTTCGGTTCACTTTGCCATCCCTACTCTGATGATCGACACCATTCATAATATTTTGGAAAATGACGGCTAAGGACGTGTTTTAATAATAAATATATCCGCCAAGGACATTTTTAGCATTAACAAATATTCTTAATTTGTCATTGGCGGGTATTAATTATCAAAATACGTCATGGTTTGTCATTTTCCCTTCATATTTCGGAGCTATCCAGAGCTAGGCTTGGGTTGCTAAGCTGGGCTTCTATTGGGCCCAAATACACGGCAACTGAATAAAGCACACAACGCAGCCGAGAATGGCTCCTTCCAAAAATACACCAACAGTAGACCGTTGAGCCAATCCTCTGAACCTAACGGTAACAAATCCGATTTCTCCTTCAACCTGAATCCCTTCTTCTTCTTCTTCTACTACAATACAATACGATACAATGGGCACCCTCAAAGGCTCCAATAATTTTGCCTCCGCTCGTAGACGATGGAGTGAGGTATTCGTCTCCCTCTTAGACATGATCGATACCCAGAAAACCCAGATCGAATATCTCCTTGAAAAAACAGACATGTTCGAAGATCGACTTAAATCGCAGCGCGAACGGTTTCAAGACAAGATCTCTCGGGTAACCCCTCAAGTTCAACCAATTTCAAATTTTGTGTGTGCGTTTTTTTTTTTTTTTTTTAAAGTTTGGGTTTTGGGTTTTTATTGTGTCTTGGGTAACCCTCAATTTGCACGCAAATTTCAAATTTTGTGTCTTTTTTCTTGAATTTAGGATTTTGGGTTTTTATTGTGGGTAACCCCTCAACTTATACTGAATTCAAATTTTTTTTTTTTAATTTAGGGTTTTGGGTTTTATTGTTTCTTCGGTAACCCCTCAATGAATAACCAGTTTCAATTTTTGAGTTTTCTTTCTGATAGTATTGTTTTGGTTTAGGGTGCGTTTCTGACAATAAGTGGTTGGTTTGATTCCTTGTGTAGATGAAAAGCGAAATGGTTGTTCAAGAGATGGTGTGTGATGTTGAGGCAGCATATTGGGATTTGACGTTGGGTCAGAAGCAGAGAGATGCTTTTAACTACAAATTTAAATTAGGTTAGTTCATTTTCTTCTTGTGAATGAGCATTTAGGAGAAATTTACGCATCATTCTGGTTTGGTTGCGAGTGAATTGTGAAGATACAACTAGAAAAATTTGGGATTAGGATCATGTTTTAAGTGCAATCTAAAAATGCACTGGAAACTCCTCAGATTAATGCATCGTTTGTTTCGGCAGTAAATATTCTCTGAATATTTTTCCCCGTAAAAAATGTTTCCTCGCGTTCATTGAAAATGATAGTGCTAGTGCTAGTGGTTGCACAGGGGTAGTTTGGGTGGTGGTCGTAGGTGTTATGGCAATAATGATGGGGGTGACATGTGGTGGTGGAATGGTAGCAGTGTGCTGATGACATTGGTGGTTGCATTGGCAAGACCCTGGTTTGTCTTGTTATGCCTTATGTATGTGTCTTTGCAAAGTTCAATATTTTGATAGTTGGCATTAACATAAGAAGTGGGAAGTGAAGGGTTTTAGTCTAGGAAACTAGGAAAGAGGGGGTAAGCTTATATTTTTTTCCCTTTTGTGTGTGCTAAGTAGTGCAAGCTTTACTGTGAATATCTTCTATGTTCAACGAAGTTCCACTTAGTTCCACAATCGTTCTCATCGTGATGATTCAACCCTGCATTTTGTGAGCAAGTAGAGCATTTGTGTTTGTATGGGAATGGATACAAGGGCATTAAGGGGCCACCTTATGTTCTTAGAGTCTTAGCAGGAGTACAACTAAATAGTGATAATTTCAATCAGAATATATACATGTTTCTCGTGTATCCTTGAAGGCTTGACTGCATCTTCTATTCTGTTTCTCGTCGCTTGAAAGCTTTCTGATATCATGAATAAGGTCTTAATGATCATCTGTTGGAAGAAACGAATAAACAGTTTGTATTATAAATTATCAGTTCTATGATGCTGCTATTGTGAGTGAATCATTTGATTGGTTTGTATTCATTCCCTCCTTTTTTGGGTTCTGGGATTGGTTGGCATTTGGCATTCAGTTTATGTGGTCTTGATTTTATTCTGTTGCGGAATCAAACTATTTTATACTGAAGTATCTTCTATTAAAAGTACAGATGATGCAGTCAGTGAATTGGCGGATTTTAGAGCATGGTTTGACCACCTCTGTTCTAAGTGCAGTGACGCAAATGTATGTGTCACTTCTTCAAGTTGGAAATGTTTGTTAAAATTCCCTTAAGTTTTCCTATGACAAGAGTCCTCCATTTTAATGCATCTGCAGGAGAACAGTTCAAAGGTGACGGCCCTCTTGGCAGAGAGGGACTTCGTCTGGAACCAGTATAAAAAGAGGGAGAGCGACCTCACTGACCGGTTGAAGAGTAAAAGTACTGAAGTTGAACAGGCAAATGAGAAGATACAGAAACTTCTTGCAAGTATGGAGATATTGCAATCCTCAAACAGTGAGAAAGATCGTATAATACTAAAGTTGAAAACTGAACTTGAAGAAGCCTCGGTGAAAAAGAGTGAAGAAATTTCTAGGCTTTCAAGAGAACTAGAGTTGTTAAGGAAGGGTAAAAGTGCTTCTGTTACACCAGTTTTACGCCGTTGCTCAACAAGATTTCGCTCGAACGAGGGCAATGATGCAAGAAATATCAATCTGAAGAGAGAATCACATCCTTCGCAAGTAGTTGAGAAGGTAATTGAATGATATGCATAATGGAGTTTCAAATAATAAGCTTGGTGTTTTGGGTATTATGGGGTTGTCTTGCTATATTCATACTGTGTTTCTGCTAACGACTCCATTTTTTCAGCTTTTGTTTAACTACCCTTATGAACCTTTTAAAGTGTTCACAGATAATGCTTGATTTGCTTTGGTTATAGTGGTTTTGATTTCTTCACATAATTTGCAGTAGCTTCAAGTTTGAACCAATATCACTGGGCAATATCAGAGTTTTTTTTGGTGACCAAAAAAGGTTTATTCAAAGAACACAATGTTTTGGAGAAATACAAGGAAACAAAACCTTCCAATTGGCAATTACAATGAAGACCTACTGAAATAAAAACACATCACTAGGCACGAGAATTTGGAGATAGGAGGCAATAACAGTGTTGAGTCTGAGAAATGAACAGTCCTTTGAAAGTTAAAATATCGAAAAATATATCACCTTTTTAAAATTCAATTAGCAGACAACGGTTTAGTTACTTGAGTGTTATGTAGTCTTGGAAAGGATATCATATTCAACATATACTTGTTCGGCAACTGAAATTGATGCTTAAATCATGGCTTTGCGCTTGTCAATCCGTTATTTATGCAATATGTTGGTGGAAGCCATATTGATTTTGGTTTATGACATAGAGCACCAACGTTATTTGTACTTTAAGAAAGCATGAAGCTAAGGCATCTGTTATTCAATTTTGTGAAGGTTTTGTATTGGTTTATTGAGGGTAGATGTTGCTATTCTGTAGGGGTGCAGAAGTTCAAAGAGAACAGCAGTTGAACCCTTTCCCCCTTCAGAGACTCCAAAATTGTTCACATCAGCGTTCAAAGTTCCTAAACTGAAGAATTCATCTCCTTGTGTTATTTGACATCTCGGGTCGCTGTTGTTTTATTCAGTAGCTATGTATGCGTGTATTGTGTTTGTTGGGTGTTAACTAATTTATGAGTCTATTCTTCTTTGCTTTGTGTAGTTTATGCGATCGGCTTTGGGATCAAATGTAATTTATGTATTCCATTTTGGTGATTCAGAGATCACCTTTTGACATTGTAGACAAAATTTTCGATAGATGTTCTTGGTTACTTCTCACGCAACCACTTTCTGAGCAAACTACCTCGTGTTCTTTTGGAAAGAAATATAGGTTCTCCATAATCTACATAATCATGGTAGTAGTAGCCTAGTAGGCATTGTTTGGTTAATGTTCAGTTGCGCGTGTAGATTTGTGGTGGGGAATTTTGGTCCTTTGCGTAAGCTCCTGATCCTGTCTCCTTCGATGAGCTAATAGTTCTTTTTGGGAATTCATATTACTTTTTAATTGATTATATTTTGTTATTTATACTAATATTTATGTAATTTTAAAAATATTGTCATATAGAACTAATTGAAATGTATCAAACAAGATCTATATTGGGACGGAAGGAGTATCTTTTTAAATATAGCTTAGTGGTACTATATTTTCAGTTGTTCTTTCTTTTCTTTTTCTTGTCAAAAGTGAGAAGATTGTATTAATAAACGCCCAGCGGCACTTACAAAACGGAGATCATTACAAAGAACTTGGACAAAGCCAAACTAATTTTCTAACAAATAGAAAACAAGTAAATCACAAGGCAATCGATGTCTTCCATCCTAATCCAGACATAGCCTGACGCAATAGCTTCACTTTTAAACTGTCTAACATCTAATTAGGAGTTTCAAACTTGAAAAAGTGCAAAGTTAAGGATAAAAGACACCAAATACCCAGACGATCAGATGCACTCCACCCAAATATGAACGCACCAATGAACTCCCAAGAACTACAGATCTGTAGTCAAGCCGTCACGGGTTACCTCGCCAAAGACATCGTGAAGTAGGGATAGAACACTGAAACACAGATATCGTTGTGAGACAACCTCGATTGAGAGAATCCGATCTGTAAACAAAATTCGTCCAAAGACAATACTAATAACACAAAACTCTTGTAGAACGAGAGATAAAACTCGCACAGATCAAACGACAAGTCGTAGATCTGGAGAGACAGAAAGGACAAAAAACAAAGAAAAAGAGTTGGTAGTACCATGGCTTCCCCCTCCCACCGCCGCACACGGGTATGAAACCCACGGAGGGAGGAGAAGGGAGAAGATAGAGGAATTGTGGTGGCTACTAACTGGCTAGGGTTGAGAGAGAGGAAGAGAGAGATATGGTTTAGAGTTCAAAGCTAACTGTAAAGCCAGCTTTTTCAAAAGTAAGAAAGGAGTACTAGAAAATTACAATCATAATCTATGGACTTAAAAAGAAAAATCTCAGACTTATTTTTGTTTTGTTTACTCGCCCTTTATCAGAACTTGCATACCTGGGTGTTTGGGATCCTCATCTTTTACGTTTTGCATTTTGCATTTTTGGCCTTTAGAATTATTGTCAAAATGTAGGTAATTAATTTTCACACTACTTTTTTTTTTTTAAACTACACTTCATTTTTTGTTCACTTGTGATGTGAACTTACAAATTATAGTAACCTTTTGTTTGGTTTACTCTTTCACATTTGGAAGAATCAAATTGTAAATTAATACTATCACAATAAGACAAAAAAAAAGGGGGAGTATGAAAATCAATTCCCCAAAATGTATTATGAATCTGCAGAATATGTGGATGACAAGTGCATAATATATTTTGCAATAGCAGTACTGTTTGGGAGCATAATCATCAAGATAGATTACGAGTTTGTTTTTGACCTTTTGCCCTTTTTTGTTTATATGTTTATTATAATGCCTTCAAACAACAATTTTAGACATTTTTAAAGATATTAGTAATTAAAATAGGATTGTGATTTGGCACTCCAAAAATTAATGGAGGGGCTCCAAAACTGAAATGTGTTGATACGCAAAACGACGTCGTTTTAGAGCCCCTCCATCAATTTTGGAGTGCTAAAATCAATTTTCATTAAAATATCATTTGATTTTTCCACTTCACAAATACTTGTGTCTCATATTTGAAAGTCTCTCCAATATTTTTCTTTGCCAAGTAGGAAGTCTAATATGACTTTAAAAAAAAATGTGAAATGCCATTATATATTTTGTTATGGAAATAGAAAATAAAATTATAGAGGACGGAAATCAAAATCTTTATGTAATACAAATAACTACCAACCATAATACAACTTACAAAATAATTACATCTACTATTAACATTTTGAACAACAAGAAAAACAAATTACAACAACCGGTCATGGTGGAATTAATTATTCGGGATCATGGTGGAAATTGGATAGGGGGTTTCCATAGGAGAATTATTGTTGATTCTAGTATCAAGGCAGGCTGAAATCTGGGCATTAAGGGATGGGCTGGTTTTCTCGCAAAGGACCAAAATATTCAAAGGCTGGAAATTGATCGAAGTGTATGCAATGGGTGTTATTCAACTGCCAAATGATGAGAACACGGCAAATCATCCTTCAGGTAATATTTTACTACTTGACTGCATTTGTCTGATGCAAGAATTTGAATACGTTTCTGTCGAGCATATCTATCGCAAAGCAAACTATTGTGCGGATGCGTTGACAAATAATGCATCCATTTTGGTGGGAGATTTCTATATCTACCCTGTTATTCCTAGTTGTATTGTTATTGCTTTTTATGTGGATTTGATTGGGATGGAATATCTCCGAATTGTAACCATTTTGTGTTTTATTAATACACTAGTGTTTGTCCGTGCTTACGGCACTACGCACCCCGATAGTTATCGTAGGCACAGAAATTTTTGTAATATATTTTTGTATTATTATGGCAACGCCAAAAGCTGAGCAGTGAGTAAAAAGAACTGATGGCATTTTTGTAATATTTTTGTAAGACCGTGGGTGTTTTTTTTAAGAGAGTTGGATAGCACACATCAGCCATTGGATCAAATGAATCTAAGTCTTTTTTTCAATTTGTATTTGTGTGGTCTTCACACTCTTGTATTTTATTAGGTAGATCGTTAGTTTACCAAAAAAAAAAAAAGATTACGGCTAAAGGGTCTTTTACGTGGAACCAAAATAGAGAAGTAAAGAAAGCTCATCTCTCCTTAATTTTGCATTTTCCTCTCCATCACCCTAAATTATTTATTTAATTTTTTGTCAATATTGTATGCATCAGTTGGGATTAGCGGGAAGTTAGTAAATTAGTTTATAGAGACTCCAGAGACTGTTTATATCCCTGAACACCAATCAACGCCCCTCATGAGGCTCAAACCTAAGCCTCCACTAAGGCAGACGGTGGGTGATACCAACTGAGTTAAGAGTTCATTGGATCTTTTGGACTTCGGATTGGTGCTGTTGTGCATCTCTAAGCCATTGGATCGTGCATCTAACAGTTCAGATCTCATCTCGGCAACCAACAATTGAGAGCCGTTCATTGTCGAGATAAGATCTAAGCCGTCAGATGCATGATCTAATGGCTCGGAAGTGCACAGCACTGTGCTGCGCACACCAATGCACAACACCATCGGAAACTTTTATTCCTAGGGGAGGTAGGGTCAAACACTCGAAGTGCAAAAATTTAAAGGGCAAATTTTCGTAGTTGTCCCTCTAGTTTTACGGCTGTCTCAATTTCGTCCCTCTAGTTTCAATTGTTTTAATTTCGTCCCTATAGTTTGTTTTACGTTCCAAATTGGTAAAATGGTCAACAGCATTAATGAAACCAAAGGAAAAATATGATTAAAAAGTTAAGTGCTCCAATTTTCAATCCGGTTGAACCAATGCGAAAATCTTATTTTTTTATCATTTTATCCTAGATGGTCGTAATAATTTTTTGGCTCTAAGGCCTTTCAACGAGCACCCGAAGACTCCTTATTTAGTTTTAGGACTCTCTTCGTTGAAAGGCCTTAGAATCAAAAATCCATTATGACTATATAAGATTAACTAATCAGAAAAATAAGATCTTCGCTCCGGTTCAAATGGATTGAAAATTGGAACACTTAATTTTTTACACTGTTTATATATTAAAAAATATAGTTAAAAAATTAAGTGTTTCAATTTTTAATCGGTTTGAACAGGTGCGAAGATCTTATTTTTTTTAATCAGTTTATCTTATATGATCATAATAGATTTTTGGCTATAAGGCCTTTCAATGAGCATCCTAAGAGAGCCCTGAAACTAAATAAGAAGTTTTCAGGTGCTCGTTGAAAGGCCTTAGAGCCAAAAATTCATTACGACCATCTAGGATAAAATGATCAAAAAAATAATATCTTCGCACTGGTTCAACTGAATTAAAAATTGAAACACTTAATTTTTTAATCATATTTTTTCAGTTAGTTTCATTAATGGTGTTAATGATTTTACCAATTTGGAACGTAAAACAAACCACATGGACTAAATTGAGATAACCGTAAAACTAGAGGGACGACTACGAAAATTTGCCTAAATTTAAATGCCAAAAGTTGACATCCATGATCCATATAGAGGCTCCATTGGGGAGGTGCTGTCCCTCAAAAGGACAACACAAGTTGTCCCGGGTGAGCGAGGTATGTTTCGGTCGCACACCGATGATGGAAAACATTGACTTTATAGAGCTCATCTAGTAGAACAATTATGCCAACAATTAGCTTAATCAAATATCATTAAGTGCTTAATCGAAATATTTTTATCCTGAAAAGAATAGATCCGAAATGCTAGATCAAATATCCATTGGAACCGAGTATTGCCAAGTTATATGTATTCCGATTACGCACTTCATGATATCTAATCAAGCTAATTTTTTGCATAGTTGTTCTATTCGACGAGTTCTACGAAGTCAACATTTCCGATCATCAGAACTAGACTCCGCTCGCGCAGGATAGCACCTCCCCCTTGTTGCTCCTAATCCACTTCCTTAGTTTTTGATTTCCTCTTCAAATTTTTGGCTGACCATTATACAGACACATACAATTAGAGCAAGTTTACGAGTTGATTGTCAAACATGCGATCTGTCGTCGAACCTAGCTCTGTTTGAAGCAAAGTTCTGAATACCGTACCGGGATGAGTACCGATTTTTTAATTGGTACGATACGGTACCGGTACTGGTCAAATACCAGTACCGTTTCGAATTTAGCGCTATTACTATTACATATAGTTGTAAATCAAATATTCTTCTCATTATATAAACCTCTTCCAATTAAAAGAAAGAGAAAAAAAGCTCCCACAACTTTAAACTTACATAAATAAATACTCCAAAAATACTCATTCTCGGTCAACTTGTCTTCCAAGGACAACCTTTTTATCCTTTTTTTGAAGAAAAAAAAGTACTCCAAGGCACATGTAATAACCCTTTCAAAATAAGGATAAAAGGGTAATTGGACCTTTTATCATTTTTTAGGGTTTTTCTTAACCCTCTCTTTTGCTGGCAGCTTCATTTATATGCTTTAGGTTCCGTTCCGGAAACCTTCTTAAAAAATAAATATTTATTTTGAAACTTTTCATTCAAAAATAAAAGGGTCATTTCACAAAATCTAAATAAAAAGTTCTTTTCACATTTTCAAACTCAAAAATAATGTAAATGAAAAAAAAAATTAAATTTTTTTGCACCGTATTAAAAATCTCAATGAAATCTATCAAATAAGATCCATAGTGATAAGAAAATTATTTACATAAACACATGATTTTTGAGTTTGAAGTTGCCTTATACAAAAAATAAGACTGTTGCTATGAGAATGGGCACCGGCAGAGGGAAATCGTACCGACGGCCGCATCGGACCATCTCCGGCCACCGGACGGCCGATCCAAGCCGTCTAAATTTTTTTTAAAAAAAAACCGATGGGGCCTACGCGGGAATTAACGGCATCCGAGGTGTGTATGGTGCTTGATCCGAGCACCCTTTTTTCGTGTATATGATTTCACACGAAAAGAGGTGCTCGGATTAAGCACCCTACACACCTCGGATGCCTTTAATTCTTGTGTGGGCCCCCTCGGTTTTTTTTAGAATTTTTGGACTGGTCGAATCGGCTGTCCGGTGGCCGGAGACGGCCCGGCGGGGCCGTCGGTACAATTTCCCTCCCTGGCCGGTCGGTACCTATATAAATTTTTCCAAAATAAGTACCAAACCTTCTTATTTTCCGGAACAAGGCTTCTTATTAGACAAAAAATAAGTTCTTATTTCGATTCTGGAATGGGCCCTTATACCACGACCTTCCTTTCTACGCCACCTACTGCTGCTGTGTTGCATCTCTCTCTCTCTCTCTCAACCAGCCATGGAAAAAGCCGCAAAACAGATAAAACTCCTCTCTTCTCTTCTCTTCTCTTCTCCTCTCTCTCTCTCTCTCTCTCTCTTGCTCATTCCTTGTCTCTTTGGACTGTTAGTTTTTTCCCCATTAGTGTGGCCCACTAGCCTTCACGTTTTGTGCATGTGGGACTCCACTATCAGATAAGCCAATGAAGTGATATGGTTCATTACGATAACTAATTAGAATTATAGATTAAGAAAAACTCATGATAATAAAAGAGACCTTGATGGACTAGGTGTCGTTTAATAATTATCTCTAAGGCCCTCTTCTCTCCTCTATAAAAGGTAGAATACTCACCCCTTATTCCTACGGTTTTTCCATCAATTAAAGTACTGGGGTATTCTAGAAAAGTAGAGACAGAGAGAAGAAGGTAAGCCAAGAATTAAGGGGTTTGTTCTCTCTAATCACGATGGCCAACAAAGGTACGCTATTTATTGTTTTTGAGATGTGTTGAATTCAAGATCCTATTATATCTGTTTTCCGCATAATAGTTTTAAATACAGATAAAGATTTACAGTTGATATCAGAGTATGGTTTTTTCTGAATCAATACATCTTGGAATTTAATTATATGAAACGTACTGCATATATAATTTACTGATTGACGACCAACTCGTATTTGTGTTACTTGAATGTATTCGTGTTTAAAGATTGCCTAATGTTTCGGTCATCATGACAAAGAAGATCTCGGTCGTTGTAATTTACGGATTAATATATATACCAACATAATTTCCTGGTATCATGTTTACGTATATATTAGTAAAATAATAGACTGATAGTTTACTGGTATCATGTTTACATATTGCCGTTGTGATTTACGGATTAATATATATACCAGCATAATTTCCTTAATTGTTTTTCTTATATAATTGACTAATCAGTTTAGAAAAATGATAAAAGATATCTCGCCAAGATCGTTGTGTGCCTAATGTTTTTTCAAAGTTCACATGTGGTTCTGTGATTTCAAAAAAATCGAAGTAGTTATTATGCTAGATGGAGCATATTATTTTACTCCTTGTTAAATAATAGCTTATTACTACTGTTATTAGATAAAGCAGTTTATGGTAATTGGTAAACGGATTGTATCCCAATTGATTGAGTTAATATTTTTAATCATGTTTGGTAGGATGCAATACCACATTACTGTACATATGTTTAATGAATGCATATTGTTTTGTTTTTATGTAGCCAGTGATAGAAATTGATAGAAATAAATACCGTAGTCACATGCTTACAAAATTAATCTGTTTTGTCGAATTATGTTTTCTGTAATTATGTATGATTATTTTAAAGCATTTAATTGGAAAAGCTTTTCTATTACTGTGTTACTGTATATGTAAGAGTTATGGTTATATTGAATGTCATTGAACGGATAATCAATCACATAATAGAATAATTAATTGAATATTTTATTTTTCAGTAGTAGTGATTGAATAAAAGAATGATATCAGCATAACTCGAATAAACGAATAGAGTATATCATTGGTTAGTTTGATACTCATAGGGATTACTAATTTGGTAGTCACCAAAGTGACCTAGGTTAGTGAAACTTATGAATATTGAACTACATTAAAGTTTTGTTAAAAGGGTAATAATTAAGTCAATGATATTCTCGATTGCAGTCATAATTATAAAAATGGGACTAAGTCCAAAGGAGAGTCACATTTAAATAATTATGAACTGGGTATGGTGAGTAATTTATGCAACTTAGCGGGTTAGGATTGGATATCCAAAGATAACAAGACTAACTTGATAAGCTATATAAATTATTTAGACCTACTTAGGTGATTATGTTACACCTAAATAATGAGTGAACAATAGGTATGCTTAGGTTTCGCCCAAAGGAGGACCTAGGTGATGTCAATAGTTCATCATTATAAATTATTTAGACTTACTTAGGTGATTATGTTGCACCTAATTAATGAATGAACAATAGGTATGCTTAGGTTTCGCCCAAAGGAGGACCTACGTGATGTCAATAGTTCATCATTATAAATGTTTACAATTCTCAAAGTTTCTTATTAAGTATTGTCCTATTTTATTTCAGTTACAGTTCCTGTTTCACTGCACTCTCATGCATCCAATGTTCCAACCCTCACTGGACCAAATTTTTCGGAATGGTCTGAGCATATTCAGTTCACACTAGGTGTTTTGGACCTTGATATGGCATTACTTGTTGAAAAACCTACGGACATTACTGATGAGAGTTCCGAGGATCAAGTATTCAATTTTAATTCATGGGAAAGGTCGAACAGGCTCAGTTTAATGTCCATGAAGATGACCATTGCGAATAACATCAAAACCTCCCTACCACAGAATACTAATGCATTAGAATATTTAAAGGCTGTGGAAGACCGTTTTAAATCTGCTGATAAGTCACTCGCTGGCACAATTATGGCTGAATTAACCACCATGAAATGTGATAGTAGTCGTGGAGTTCAAGAGCACATCTTAAACATGTCTGACAAAGCTGCAAAGCTTGCAATCTTGGGAATGAAAGTGGATGAGTCCTTTCTTGTTCAGTTTATACTCAACTCACTTCCAACACAGTTTGGCCTATTCAAAATTCACTATAACACCAGTAAAGACAAGTGGAGTTTGAATGAGCTAACCAACATGTGTGTTCAGGAGGAAGTGAGACTGAAAGGGGAAGGGCGTCACACTGCATTAGCAGTGACTCAAGTTGCTATGAAGAAAAAGGGTAAAGCAAAGAAATATCCACCAAAGAAAGCCAGTGGACCTGGGGAAAGTAGCCAGGCTCATGAAAATAATGGTTTCACTGTCAAGTGTTACTTTTGTAGCAAAAAGGGACATGTGAAGAAGGACTGCAACAAGCGTAAGGCTTGGTTCGAAAAGAAGGGTAATAATCTTTCTTTTGTATGTTACGAATCAAATCTTGCTGAAGTTCCTTCTAATACTTGGTGGATTGATTCTGGTGCTACGACTCACATTACGAATTCCTTGCAGGGATATCTTTCAACTCGGAAACTGGAGGAAAGTGAGAGATTTGTCTTTATGGGGAACCGTCTCAAGGCTGAAGTGGTAGCTGTTGGTACCTATCGCTTGGTTTTAGAGACAGGTCATCAGATAGATCTTGAAGACACTTTTTATGTTCCCTCTATTTTTAGGAATTTGGTTTCTTTATCTAGATTAGATTGTTCTGGATATTCAGTTTCATTTGGTTGTCGAAAACTCAAATTGATGTTTAATTCAATAATGGTTGGTTCTGGTGATTTATATGATGATTTATATAAAATTGTCTTGAATCATGAGTTTGCACAATCATTAGTGACCCTGCATTCGGATATTGGTTTAAAACGTGGTCGAATTGATGAAAAGTCATTTACCCTGTGGCATAGACGATTGGGGCATATCTCCAAGAATAGAATTGACAGATTGGTGAAGAATGGGATTTTAGAAGACCTAAATTTCACTGATTTTGAAATTTGTGTGGATTGCATTAAGGGAAAGCAAACTAAATACACAAAGAAAGGTGCCACTAGAAGCAATGCACTTCTTGAGATAATCCATACTGATATTTGCGAAAGTCCTATTCCATGTTTTACTGGACAAAAATACTTTATCACCTTTATAGATGATTTCTCACGTTATGGTTACGTATATTTAATTCATGAAAAGTCTCAAGCCGTTGACATCCTTGAGGTGTACATTACTGAGGTCGAGAGACAATTAGATAGAAAGGTCAAAATAGTCAGGTCAGATAGAGGTGGTGAGTTTTATGAAAAAAATGATGAGTCAGGCCAAAATCCTGGCCCATTTGCCAAACTATTAGTAAAGCGAGGCATTCATGCTCAATACATAATGCCTGGTACGCCACAGCAGAACGGTGTTGCTGAGAGGTGTAATCGTACACTTATGGATATGGTTAGAAGTATGATGAGTTCCTCAAATGTACCTATTTCCTTGTGGAGTGAAGCATTAAAGACCGCTATGTATCTCTTAAATAGGGTTCCTAGTAAGGCAGCTCCAACTACTCCTTTTGAGTTGTGGACTGGTAGGAAATCCAGTTTAAAACATTTACATATTTGGGGTTGTCCAGCAGAAGCTAGAATATATAATCCACAAGAGAAAAAGTTAGATTCTCGAACAATTTTTGGATATTTTATTGGTTATCCAGAAAAGTCTAAGGGGTACAAATTTTACTGTCATAACTATAGTACGAGAATAATTGAAACCGAAAATGCGAAATTTTTAGAGAATGGCGAAAATAGTGGGAGTGAGAAATCAAGAAAGGTCAATTTCGATGAAGAAAGAGTTGATATCCCAACAATTCTTCCTCATCGAGAAGTTGTTATTCCTCAACCAGTTGAAGAGAATGAACAACATGTAGGTAATGATTCTCCACTTTATGAGAATACTGCCATTGAAAGTATTGTAGAACCATCACAACCGGCAGTTCTGAGAAGATCTCAGAGAGAAAGAAAGTCTGCCATTTCAGATGATTATGTGGTATATCTACAAGAATCGGATTTCGACATTGGGATTAAGAAAGACCCGGTTTCGTTTTCACAAGCCATGAATAGTGATGATTCTAATAAATGGTTTGACGCTATGAATGATGAGTTGAAATCAATGAACCAGAATAAAGTTTGGGATCTCGTTGAATTGCCTACTAACTGTAAGAAAGTCGGTTGTAAGTGGGTCTTTAAGACTAAGCGCGATGCAAAAGGCAATCTCGAACGATTTAAGGCCAGACTTGTGGCCAAGGGTTTCACTCAGAAAGAAGGCGTTGACTATAAGGAGACCTTCTCTCCTGTGTCAAAGAAGGACTCACTTAGAATCATCTTGGCCCTAGTAGCTCATATGACTTGGAGCTGTATCAGATGGATGTGAAAATCGCTTTTCTGAATAGTAGTTTGGATGAGGATATTTACATGGAGCAACCTGAAGGATTCGCAATAAAAGGGAAAGAGCATTTGGCATGCAAATTAAAGATATCCATATATGGTCTTAAACAAGCTTCCCGACAATGGTACTTAAGGTTTAACGATACCATTACCTCCTTTGGATTCAAAGAAAATGCTGTTGATCAGCGTATATATCTGAAGGTCAGTGGGAGTAAGTTTATCATTTTGGTGCTATATGTGGATGATATTTTGTTAGCTTGTAATGACCTTTGTTTAGTACATGAAACTAAGGGATATCTCTCGAAGAATTTTAAAATGGTTGATATGGGTGAGGCAGCTTATGTTATTGACATAGAAATCTTTAGAGATCAATCTCGAGGACTGTTAGGACTGTCTCAGAAGGGGTATATTAATCGAGTTCTAGAGAGATTCAATATGCAGCTTTGCTCAGTAAGTGTTGCGCCCATTGTCAAAGGTGACAAATTTAATGAAAGTCAGTGCCCAAAAAATGACTTAGAAAGAAAGCAAATGGATGAAATTCCATATGCATTAGCATTAGAGAGTTTGATGTATGCCCAGACTTGCACTAGACCGGATATTAGTTTTGCAGTAGGGATGTTGGGCAGATATCAAAGTAATCCAGGAATGGAACATTGGAAAGCAGTGAAGAAGGTTATGAGGTATCTCCAAGAAACTAAGGACTGTATGCTTACTTATAGCAAATTGGATCATTTGGATGTGATCGGATACTCGGACTCTGATTTTGCTGGCTGTCACGATAGCAGAAAGTCTACATCAGGTTATGTCTTTCTATTAGCTGGTGGGGCAGTGTCATGGAAGAGTGTGAAGCAATCCATTATTGCTTCATCTACAATGGAGGCCGAGTTTGTGGCATGCTTTGAGGCCACAGGTCATGCGTTATGGTTGCGGAACTTCATTTATGGTCTTGGTGTTGTCGACTCAATTGCCAGACCGATGAAGATTTATTGTGATAATTCCGCTGCAGTTTTCTTCTCTAAAAATGGAAAGTACTCTAGTGGTTCGAAACACATGGAAGTAAAGTACTTGGTTGTTAGAGAACGAGTCCAGAAACAACAAGTGTCTATTGAAAACATAAGCATCACTCTTATGATTGCTGATCCGTTGACAAAGGGATTGCCTCCAAAGACATACAAAGAACATGTTATTAGGATGGGTCTTTTGAGCAATGCTTGATATTAGTAGTTGAGTGCTTATTGTTATTGACACTATTTAGCGCAAATAAAAAAAATTGTTTCTGATTTTCCTGTTTGCAATTATGCGTGCACATTTTATTTTGGATTATGTTCAACAGGAAATGTCTTGACAAGACAAATTACAGGGGCTTTAGGCATTATAGCCTAAATAATGATATTTTTCCTATTATGGACTTGATTAGTGAAGGTTATCAATGGTGTGGTGCATAGAAGGGAATGTGGCGTGGTGCCATACAACCGCTATGACTCACATTGGTGGTCTGAATTAATCACAGTATTAAAGTTTCTAATTGTTTTGAACCTATTGGCTATTTTTAAATCCGTGATCACGTGTCAAAATTTTTTAGTATGGAGCCCACACGAGTCATTTTAAACAAAATGCATATTTTGAAGAAATACGCTTTGCATCACAATCGGCTTGATGGGCCAAGTGGGAGAATGTTAATTTTTTTCCCATTAGTGTGGCCCACTAGTCTTCACGTTTTGTGCATTTGGGACTCCACTATTAGATAAGCCAATGAAGTGATATGGTTTATTACGATAACTAATTAGAATTATAGATTAAGGAAAACTCATGATAATAAAAGAGACCTTGATGGACTAAGTGTCTTTTAATAATTATCTCTAAGGCCCTCTTCTCTCCTCTATAAAAGGTAGAATACTCACCCCTTATTCCTACGGTTTTTCCGTCAATTAAAGTACTGGGGTATTCTAGAAAAGTAGAGACAGAGAGAAGAAGGTGAGCCAAGAAGGTGTTTCTAATTAAGGGGTTTGTTCTCTCTAATCACGATGGCCAACAAAGGTACGCTATTTATTGTTCTTGAGATGTGTTAAATTTAAGATCCTGTTATATCTGTTTTCCGCATAATAGTTTTAAATACAGATAAAGATTTACATGGACGCGATCTGAGTTTGAAGATCCTGTTCAAGAGTTGCAGGGAGAGGAGAAAAGAACGAGAAAAGTTGTTTGGTAGGGAAGAGAGAAGAAAATAGTGTTTTAATTCATACCTCGTGAACAGTCGTTCGGCACAAGTAGCAATCTACTGTTCCTAAAGGGTAAATAATTTTTTGTTTGCCTAATCTGCTGCAGCCAGATTTTGGGGACTTAAATAGGTAAAATAGCTATAAAACGTTGTTTACCTATGCTGGTAAACTCTCTCTTTTAAGTACCAAAAAAAAAATACACATACACTTAAAATACACTTCCAGCAACCCGAAAATTTGAATTCCTTGTCTGCTCAATTAGTTCTTGATCTGATCGCTGACCCGGTACCAGAGCCTGAAGTTCGTTCCGTGAGAGTAGATGCCAAACGACCCTTGAGATAATTAAAGAGATCAAAGATATAACTTTTTATTACTCCCACCAAAAGCTCTGTCAAATACTCGGCCAACAATTTGGGGAGGTGTCCAAATGCTCGGATCAAATACTCAGCCAACAATTTGGGGCGGAGTCCAAATGGTCTGATCAAATACTCGGCCAACAAATTGGGAAGGAGTCTAAATGCTCGGATCACAAACATGACAAGGACGGCTATTATTTGCAGGATCAAGCGAGAAAGAAGGTTTGACATAATAGTCATGGTTATGAAAACGAAGTTTAGGAGAAGAAGAGCCATTTCTTTCTATTGAGTATGAGAGGAGGCGATGGAGAAGTGGCAGAGGCCGCAGCGGGAGGAGGAAGAGTTAATTAGGAGCGACGAATACCATGCTTGGTGATAATTAGGAAGAGTTATATAGGCAATGTGTTGGTGATTTTTGTTTTGTTTATTTAAAAAAAAAAAAATTGTTGCAACCATGAATTATATTTAAACTTGAGACGGCAGTAGGGGTGGGGTTGCATCTAATTTCCTTATCCTTAAAAATCATTAGTTTATAATTTTTTGACACTCGTACAGGAGAGTCCACGTTTGTATTTTAATGTAATATGATATTCTGGTGCGCGCCCTGGTGCCGTCAGCTATTTTGGTACTTTTTATTTTATTTTATAGGTCAGTCAATTTCATTTCATTAAAAGTGCGCATCGGGTAAATACTGGAATCTACCAAAAATATAGATATACAGGCTAAACATGAACATCAAGTAGAAACCTAAATTCTACCACTGATAAATAAGCACATACTGCAAAGTAGAGCCGACACACGAAATTCGACCAATAGAACCGTTCACCGTAATAGAGATTAAGTACCTACGGGAACGGAACCTAATCAATGAATAAGCAAGAAAACAGGGGATCCCTTTTCATCAAACCAATTTTAATCCGGAAACAACTACCGGAGCAAGACGACCATAATCAACCCACTATCATCGGACAATCCTCAATAGGCGCCGGATTATTCGCTCACCATCCCTTCCACACCGGATCTGAAAAAACAGACCGGTATCTACTCCGGACTTGGGAAACTAGCCGAAAAACCCGAAAACCGATAAAAAATAGAAAAAACAAGAAAAAAACCCTAACTCCATCACCCCATTATTACCTCGCCGCCGGCTGCTAATCGCCGAATCTCAGAAGACAAGGCGGTGGTCGGCCAAGTTAAGCCCACAGAACACCGGCCGGAGGTCCGATCGAAGCTTTGTCACCTGAAAAATACCGACACTTGCCATACTAGACCAGAGAGATAGATACACCGGAGGGTCGAGAGATACTGGACGAGGGGAAAGGGAGAGGAGGGTGGAGGGGGCGGTGGCCCCTCCCCCAGATCTGGACTCTTGGGGTTTGGTTTTAGAAAGAGAAAGTAGAGAGAAGGAGGAGAGAAGGAATTGCAATTCGCTATTTTGGTACTTTAAGTTTGGGGCAGTTTGTGGTTGGTTAAGTATATTTGATGACATCATATTATGGGGGTATGAACTTGCCAATCCATGAGAGTTGCACCGAATAATTGTTCCTAAGGTCTGTCCTTGGCCACTTTTCTCTCTCTCTCTTAGATGCAACTATTAATATGCAAGGGTTATTAGTTTTAAATTTGAGAAAAAAAAGATTGGAGAAATACGGGAATTGAAAAAAAAATGTACCCTTTTTTTTGGGTAAGTAAAAAAAAAGAAAAAAAGTATCCTTGACAGTTATATTGCCCCGACCCTATCCCAGTAATTAAGATAAAGGAATTATCGTGATCGGCCAATAGATCTAACCTCCACCCGAGGCCTCATTGTTCAGTCGTATGAGATGCAAGGACCGTAAAGAAAAATATTTTAAATTGCGTAAGTAATCTGAATATTAGAACACATTGTCAGAGCCATAAAGGTTTAAAATCTTTATAACATAAAGTGAACTTACACAAAATAAGACTTAGTCAGGTCCCATTTGTGCAATTTTCAAAACATTGACTAAATACTTTCTTTACATATCCCCAGGCAGGAGTGTTTCTCGTTCCTACTTGGCAATACCTGTAAGAAAATAATTAATTTTCATAAGTCGACAGCTCGTGTGAGGTACTATACTAGAGTTGTACGTTTTACCATGGAAATATTGTTCATAAACTTCATGTACATAACATAACATAACTTTGTCATAAAGCTCATAAGAATAGCTTGCATCATGTAAAACTTGCACAATCTTGTGATGAACATCCAATAGCTTAACATGTATAGGGGAGCGACCCCACGTGGTGTGAAATGATCAAGTCACTGGCAGCTGATGCCACATAACATTCCTCCCTTATAACCCCTTCGTTGGTCATGGTATCTTTAAAATCTGTCCCCCTGACCCCGGGGACACCGCTGTCTGGATACATCAACTTTCTTTTGAGTTCATAGCATCATAACGTCATAACATCTTCACCTTTAGATGACAAGGTGTTCAGAGAATCATAATAACATTACACCGTCACCTTTAGATGGCAAGGCCGGTGTTCATGGAATAATCCCTTCTTAAACATAGTCATTCTCATAAAAATCGTCATCTTTGAATAATGAGTTCATAGCATATTTCCATGGCATAAAATGAGAAGCAAACATCATTTTCAACCGATCATGCTTTCTTGATAACTTGTATACATATCATAACTTTTGGCATATAAAACACATAACATATGCTTGGAAAATCAATATAACTAAGAATATATAGAGTATCTCACCTTTGACTCCTCGAGGACTTAAGCAAAAGACTCGATCCTTCTCATTCTTATTCCTCGGACCAACCTATTTGTCAATCCCTTTTTGTCATGATACGTTCAATAAAGAAATTAAAAGACTAAGGCCTTCTCGATCGTGAGTTGGCAAACTGATTTCAGAAAGGGGTTTGGGCTTAATACATAGGTCTGCTATTCTTAATCAAGTTACCCAGAGAACTAGACTTTGTTTAGCAATTAAGTTATCAGCATTTTTATAGAACCAGTAGCTCTTACTAATTGAAATTGTAATTGCTTGAAAGTTCTTTTAACCTACTGATGTAATTGAATTTAAATAGAGGAACCACACTTTATTTACTAATGAGGTGATTTACAAACTAATACATATATATACATCCACTGATTCCTCCCTTTTGATTCACACACACATTCTAATTTTATACTAGATGCAAAGATACGCAGCATACTTCTCGCACAGTAGCGGCGGTGCCGCTGCTGTTCCTCCTTCTGGTTTTGGCCGCAGAAAAAGGGGAAAACGGAATGGGAAAGTCCGCCAGGACCGCCGCCGCGTGCAGTGATCTGCGTAGGGAAAAGAGAGAGAAGAGGAAAGCGGAATTTACCCAAAGAATTTCCTGAACGGCAAGCGGTGGTGCGGAAAGACGTACGGTCTATTGGAAGGAAAGGGCAATTCGCCAGTTCACCTCCAATTCCTTTCTACCGTTTTATCTCTCTTTCTTTTTTCCTATTTCTTTGGCAATTAACAGCATATATGGCTATTAGTTATTTTGAGAGGTGAAATATACTGATGATTCATCCTTACCTTAAGGGATATTTGGACACTTGTAACGGTTGGACTTCCTAGCTTGGATACATGGTGCTAGGGTAAACGGATTACTAAACTTAATTTTGCTATTTACTAAAAATTATTCTGATTCAATTATTCATGTTCGAGTTCCAAACTCAAAAAATATTACAATGTAGGCTAATTAAAATGTGTAGATCATTACAGTGTCGTTCGCTTTCTAATTAAAGAAAAGTATTGAACTCCTGAAATTATATCATACTATCCTCGTATCCTAAAAACGTCAACTGAAAAAATCCCTTTAACCTTGATCATTTTTCTTTAGCCTATAAATTGGGTTTAGTAACCTAATTAAAGTCTCGTAAGTACATTTTTAGATACCGGGCTTCACATATATGTATTCACTTATGATTCCACGTTTACTTAAAAGCTAGGATTGATTAATGTAAAACCATCGTTTGAATTTTAAATTCATGATTGACCCCATATATTGTGCATAATTTCTCGAGTAATATAGGTCTACAATAGCTTTTTACATAGGTGCCAATACAAGTGTCTTGTTCTACTGACATACTATTTACAGCAAATTATTTTTGTTGCAAGTACAAACTTCGTTTTCACAGCCATCGACCTGAATTACAATACTACCCTTTACCTTTTCTTCTTTTCTTCAAGTTCTATTTTTTTTTTTCCACGGAAAACCAAACCAGTGATAAGAGCTGTGCCTATTATAATATAGTGCTTTGCTCATCATTAAAAATCAGAGATTCACCAGATAAAAAAGAGAGAAACATTTGAGATACTCTCCTATGATCAAATGGTCTAAGAAGCCGCAGTTACAAGTTCAGAATCTCGTATCCGTCCCTTGATCGATTGATATTTTGGGACTTATGCTGCTATGCAAGAAATTAGGATTATTCAACCATATTTGTTTTTTTTAATAAATGATGGTTGTTCACAAAAATAATAAAATATATTGCTCATTTTTTAAAGGTACATAATATGTGAGATTATAAAGTTACGGCTATTCATGAATCGTAAGAGGTTGACCTGATGATCATCGCCTAAAACTTAAAAGATTTTTTTAAAGGTGCATAATATATGAGATCATGTAGTTATAACTATTTATAAATATTGAGAGGTTGTCCTGTTGATGATAAAATATAGAGAACCAACGTTATTTGTTTTCAAAGAAAGCATGAAGTTTAAGGCATCTGTCATTCTATTTTGTGAAGGTTTTATATTATTGGCTTATTGAGTGTTGATGTTGGTATTCTGTAGGGGTGCAGATGTTCAAAGGGCGCAACAGTTAGAACTTAGAACCCTTTCCCACTTCAATTAGATTTCTGTAAGTGGTTGATCCAGTCTTTCAAGTTTTATCTAGAATTAGGATCTTGAATTTTGGGCAAAAAATTGGAAGATTTGATCAACAATTTACACATATCTAATGGAGGTTTTTTTTTTTTTTTTTGCAAGGTCACTCAAAAAATTATTTTCAAATTAATGGCGATTTTGATTATTTGTGTGACATCCAAAAATGGGTTCCACATGTCGTCGTACATTTTCGGTACTCTATTTTCCGGAACCCCAAGCATTTTCACTTTTTTACTAATCAGAAACATTGACATTTTTGGCTTTTACAATTCCCCCACAGAAATCCTTTTGAAAGGATTTTTAACGTTGGCTGAAAACAACAGTTTGGTGGGTAAGTGCCCTGTCAACAGCAATTGGAGATGGTGTTGTGCAGTGGCCGGTGTGCGTAGCACCATGCTGCGTATCTCCAAGCCATCGAATCGTGCATCTGACGGTTCGAATCTCAACTCGACAATGAACGACTCTCGATCAACACCAACTTGAATTCCTGTCAACGGTCTCTTGCCCATCTCGAGCTTCACATGTTTGCTGCCCAAACAATACTTCCCTCACATGCGTGCTGCCCTCGGTGCACACATTGACTGATCCTTCACCTTTTTTTTTTTTTCCAGACGGTGTGATGTTAGTAAATGTTAGAGGGTCAGTAATTACAACGGGAGGCATGCACCTCCTCCACGAGGATCCGGGTTGTTCTTGTTGGGTTCCCTTCTTTAGTGGAAGCCCAATATTTTTGTTAGCCCAATAATAATTTGTTTGGCCCAAAAGAGTATTAATTTATGTGGGCTAATTTTTGGTGAAACATTCTACATTTTGGAGCACATGACTTGCACATGGGTTTTACTTAGCTTCTCTTGGAAGCCTTATCCTTTGGTTATCTGGAAAGAAAAAGATATACGGCTGTGCACTGTGTGCGTTTTGTGAGCTTGGTGGAAAAGGGCAAAAGTTCCAAGTGCTGCTTTCACTCCCTCTCTACTCCAATGAAATAAACCACGAGTGCTCGGTGTGTGTATTCGTGTGTTCGGTGGAAAAGGTCAAGGCCAAAGTCCAGATTGTTCTCTCAATATTCAGCAGCTTCTTCGTCAACTTTGGGGCTGTTTTGTAATCAGTTCGGGCTCTCCATTTCCAACTGCTATCGGAGGGTTTTGGTTCATCAATATTGGTGAGGTCTTTCCTCTTTGTTATTGGTGATTGTTGGATACACCTTTGAGATCTTTGAATCTCTTGTAAACCCATTTGTAAGAATCTTTGTTGATAGTGGAATCGGACTCCGGTCCCGTGGACGTACCTCACACTTTGGGGGAACCACGTAAAAATTCCTTGTGTTCGTTTGGTTTGTGGTTTGCGTATTTGGATTACGTTCGCTGCATTTATTTTATTTCCTTCGTGATTTACTTGTGGGAAATTCCACATATTTTTCCCAACAGTTCTCAACTGATACTTCACTTTCAAATGTTTCGCAAAGAACATACATGCTAGAAGTGAAGACACATTAAAGAAAGATTTGGGTATCCATATTTCCACAAGGGGTCAAAAATTAGCAACTTATTGGCAAATCAATATTGATTCTATACCATTCGGATATCTTAAATTCAATTCGATCGAGTAATAATACAAGGGAGAATTTTTCATAAGTCCATTATAGCAGTTTCATAACCCACTAAGTCCATTTCTAAATTTCATAACCCATTAAGTCCACTAGCCTACGAAAATACTGATATAACCCTGTAGCCCTAATCCCTATATATACCCCACTATAGCAGTTTCTTTTTCATTTCCTTCAAACGTGGGGGGGGGGGGGAGAGAGAGAGAGAGAGAGAGAGAGAGCCGCCGGAACAAGCATCCCGACTCAACCTCCTGTCGTTGCCGCCCACCTCCAGTCGCCGTCACATCCCATCCCAGCCTCCCGTTCCCATCGCCATCGCCACCCACCTCCTGTCGCCGTAGCATTCCGTTCCAGCCTTGCCGTCGCCATCGCATCTCACCTCCACGTCACCTTCGTGTTCGACAAAAGTATAGGTCGCTAGCGCGTCACCAAACGAGATCTGCACAAATCTCTACGAGATCGCCGTCCTTTTCCACCGTCAGTTTCATTCCCACCACTGCCGTTGTTTCAACACAAACAGGTAAGACAAGTTTAATTTAGGGTTGAACATATAAGGTTATTTGTTACTATTTGTTCAGATCTGGTTTGATTAGGATTTTGGATGAACTTATGGGATCATATAATGTTATATATGAGCTTCTGAAATCATTTTCCTTGCAGTGGAATAACATATGGTGCTATCTGTTAACATCTGAGTTTTTAACATATAACCCTAATTACATACCGACCGTAATATAATTAGGTCAGGTTCTATGGCCGAAATTACACTACAAGTTCTTGAAAATATCGTTTTCGCTGCAGTTCGGGGTGCTCCTAAAGTCGCACCCCGAACTGCGGCACCCCCGGATGTAAACATATAACATTAGGTTATAACATTGTAATGCTATATATTATTGCGTAACATTATATGACGTTATATATTCTCCTGTTGGTTGTTTATAAATATCATTTTGTTCTTTGAAGATGTATGGTATTTTATCATTTTGTTCGGTTGTCATTTTGCTCTGTGAATATATATGGTTATATATTCAGGTTTATAAGCCGCTACTCGGATTTATTCAATAACATAAATTTAGTAGTTTATTAATTTTTGTATATAAATATATGCTATTTTTTTTGTACATATAACCATATTATATATTATAAAAAGATATGATATGATCTCCGTATATGAGACATATATACGGAACATATACCATTAACACAAATGATGGTTATTTGTGTATCTAACGTTATTGTTTGGTCAGTATTCACTGAATTTCGTAGAAATATGTGTAAATATAAGGTTATATGGCAATACACTGTTGTGTGGTTATATATGGACTTTTTATTTGTCAATCTGTTTTAATTCTTTATGTCGTCAATTAGTTATTTGGGACAGATTTAGACATATAAGGTTAAATGTCGATACACTGTTGTGTGATTATATGTGGATTGTTTTTGTGTCAATCTCTGTGAGTATATATTGTCATATGCCAGTTTTTCTAAACATATAATGTTATAAGTCTGAATCTGTCTATGGTTATTAGAAACAAGTCATTGATGCCGCTGCACGAACCAATTCAATAAAGTAAACCATATAACGTTATATGTGTGTTTCTGATAACCATATATGTCTATAACAGAGTTTAGTTCTTAACAGATAACCAGAATGACACTGTGCTGATGGAGTTAATGATGAACTCCAACCTCAGAAGAGTCCTCCACATCAAATCCTTCTACCAAAGATACATGATGAAATTGAAGAGCCACATCAGGATCGTTGAATCTGAAAAGACAGCCAATGCCATTAGGTTTAGAATTTTAATTTATTTAAAGTCTTTTGGTATAATTTATTTATCTTGTTTTCATATTGCTATTCAGAAGACTTTGAATCCATTTTGTAGATTTGTCGATCAAATTTATAACTATGTAAGCCTCATAAATCAATGAAATTGATTTGTTATTCATGTTCTAAATAATATCCAAATAATGGCATATGTTCTTTTTCTTTTTTTGGAGTTTCACTGTATAGAAACTCACATATAACATTATATATTTTACTTTATTGAACTGGTCCGCACAACGGCTTCATTGACTCACTTTTGATAACGTTATATATTCAACCGAACCACTAATCAAATGTCGATTTCACATTTAATATTGTTATATGAGGCAAGGTCAGAATTCTATTTGTTCTGATGAATGAGTATCTAACGTTAAATGTATGTTTCTGTCATGTGTATCCCTTGAAAAAATGAACATATAACATTATATAAGGTTAAACCTGAACAACCAAAATTATTTTAGGTTTGCATCCTTAATATCGTTATATATGATCTTCTGTCATGTGCGAATTAGTATATAACGTTAAATGTGAGCTGATGAATGAGTATATAACGTAAAATGTAAGTATATAACGTTAAATGTGAGCCGATGAATGAGTATATAACGTAAAATGTATCTAACGTTCAATGTGAATTGTTAAACGAATATATAACGTTATATGTGATCTTCCCTCTTTCTCTCTGTCGCAAAACTCTCTCTTTCTCCCTGTCGCAAAATTCCAACGTCACTGCCGTAATTGGCGTGATTTCAAAAGTAGAAAGGATAATAGGCTAAATAGATGGGATTTGAATGGAAGGGTAATTCTGTCAAGCACTATTTTCCTTTTTAAATGTAGTGGACTTTATGCCTTATTAAATACATATTAGTAGACTTAGTGGGTTATAAAATTGATCAGTGGACCTAGTGGGTTAGAAACATGCTATAATGGACCCTAGACCAATTTTTTAATAATACAAACGAATCCAACTACAAGCCTCTCGAAGGTTCCACATGCATACGAGAATCGGTGGTTGAATCCATCTCTCTCTCTCTCTCTCTCTCTCTCTCTATATATATATATATATATATATATATATATATATATATGTCTCTAACACTTTTCAATTCAACTCATCTTACAACCGCTCCCATTGCCGCGATTGTAATTTCAGACCCGTTAAAAACGTGTAGTTGTCGCTGGGCGTACATATGTCAAGCGTTGTAATATTCTCTCATCAATTCATTCATAACAAGAACAAACGGAGAAAAACTCGAGATTAAAACTTATCCTTGACGCTACCTAATGAGGAAATATACCATCAAAAACTAAACTAAATGGTTAGTCTATTAACTGCTAGAGAAGTTTGAACAACTTGGACTGAATAGAAGACTGAAAAGACACCATAACCAGAAGGAACACCACAACTGTCGCCACCATCCAAGGAGAGCCATCGGCGCAGTCCCGCCACCTTTGTGCATCACACACCGGCCGGGGATCTCGGATGATATTTACCACGTGGAACAATAAGGTAAAAATCACTACCCATAGGATGAGAAATAGTCGGAAATCGAACATGGTTTGTTGCACCTTTGCCTTGCCTTCTAAGTAAGATGAAGTTGATAGTACTACGAGGAGAGTGAACCCAAACAAGACTAGGGAAGGGATAGGGGTCTCAAATGTTGAGGCTAGGGCTCTCTCTCCCCAGCTTTGCTTCCACCCCGGACCTCTTCTCTCTCCACCAAAGCAACTCATCTCTCCCTGTCTCTCTCTCTCTCTCTCTCTAGTACTCTTCACCATTTAATTATCGTCAAATGAGGTTTGACAAGGTTTTAAATAGTTGTATCGGGTGATACGGCATACTTCAATCGATATCGTCGAAAATCAATCGATATAATGAAAATATCAATATCGAAGGTACAAAATTCTACAAATATATTACTTTAGAATCTTGGCGATTGATTCTGGCATAAATGTTAAAGGTCTTTTTTCAATCTCTATCCTCATGCCGACCCTTCCTTTTGGATATGCCCGCAGCCCAACTCGGCTAGATTGTTGAAAATGGTAATTTCCATGTTATATTTACGGCTTCCATACTAGTAATAATTAGTATAGGACTAAATCTAGATTGCACTATTAATTTCCATATATGGGGATATTTTCTCCTCTTTAAAAAAAATTAAAGTGAACGCCACTAGTGAAAATATACCCATCTATAAGAAGAGAGTGAAGAAAAAACACATACTCGCGTGGGATATTTTGGTATAATGAAAAAGCTCAATGAAGTATCACCATGTTGATATACAGATTAAATTATTTAATTTCATTAACAAGAATAAACATTAATTTGTTTACTCCGAATCAATTATATTGCGCCACTTCGCCATGGTTTATTAATTGGGACCACTATTTTAACGACGTGATGTAATGTAATTAATTTAAAAAAAATAAATATTTATCTTGCCGGTGTATATAATTTATTCTCGTTGATATATAGTAACTTTCATATAGAGGAACACATATACCCAAAAACAAAATTGTTAGGTTGATGTTTTGGACACACTCATCAAGGAATGATATACAATTATAAAGGAGTATAAAACATGTGGTTTCTATTTAAAAATGTACAAGGTATATAAACAAGAGCAACTTCTATAACCATTAGATCAACTCCTATTAACTTTGTAGCCATCGGATTATTTTTTAAAAATAATATAGAAAATATATTTTTATATAAATCCATACCTCTCTACCCTCATTTTTTTAGGCAATGTATCTCTATGTAAAATAGTGTTACCTTATATGATAAAATAGAAAAATATCTCAAAATGGTAGCTATCGTTTTGTGGAGATAACAACTATTCCATAGAGCAATTGGATAGTGCGAACAATTTATTTAAGTTCAGATTATGATATATTCTGGCGTGCTAATGTATGTATATTATAATACACATTGAGTTTGAGAAAATATCATACGTGGCAATTAGAAAGGCTGAGATGAATGCGCCCAATTTAACTCTCATCGGTCGCTAATTTAATGATATAAATCTGTTGAGACAAAATATAAGTGGATGAATAGACACCAAAAGATCCTTGAGGTGATCAAAGAGAGTAAAGATGTGACTTTTTATTACTGCCCACCAAAAGATCCATCAGATACTCGGCCAACAGAACAATATATGTGGGCGTCGGGAAGGAGTTTATAAGATCACCAACACGAGAAGGAAGGCTAGCTATTACTTTCAGGATCGATCAAGCGAGAAAGAAGGTATGATATAATTAGGGTTGTAAATGAACTGAGCCGTTCGAGAACTGTTCGAGGCTCGGTTCGGCTCGGTAAGGACTCGTTCGAGTATGTGGTGATTAAGGATTGGACTTTGGGTTGGTGCTATGCAGTGAGGTGCACAACACCGTACTGCGCACCTCCGAACCGTCGGATCATGCATCGACGGCTTAGATCTCATCTTGATAACCAACGATCGAGAGCCGTTCATTGCCAAGATAAGATCCGAACTGTCAGATGCATGATCTGACGGCTCAGAGGTGTGCAACATGGTCACCACTGCACAACACCAATGCCCCCAATTCGTGTGTTATATGTGTTTGTATTTGTCTGTGGTTTCAGAATTACTATAGTATTTTTACTCTGTTCTTATCAGGATTTCTGTGCTCTGATATAATTAATACAGTATTGCCATCCGATTTTGCCTTAGGGAGGAAATTCAAGTCCTACTCGAACACAAAACAAAACGATAACACTAATACAGAATTCCTTCTTCCTATGGGTTTTCTTTTTTCCCTCGGTATATACACATACATCGAAACCGTTCATCATATAGGGCCGCAGCCGTTCACCATGTAGAGCCGCAGATTAGTACGTAGAGTATTTTTTTTTTTCCTTTTATCGGTTGCAATATATGTATGGTTGCTTTATTTGAGGACCAGAACGTCAAAATACTAGTAACAATGAAAAAGCAAAAGAGTAGTAGTATTGACAAGAGTAGAATTGCCTGATCTAATCACTGCTGCTTTCAAAGACAAACCACCGGCAAAGGTGGCGTGGCGTCGGGAAATTCCGTCCTGGAGCGGTTTGAAGAGGACGAGATCAGCAATCGGGCCTCCTCCTCCTCCTCCGCCGTCTCCTACTTCCGAATTCAACTCCAATGATTTTATCAGTCAAATTCAGGCTATGATGATCGATGAAGTACCGGTTATTATTTTGCCACCTGAGCCCATGCTGTGGAAGATCAAACCCTCCATATAAAAGGTCTGGTCCTTTCTCGTTTTTCTACTCTCTGTGTTTTTTTTTTACTGTAATTTTTTTTAATTGGATCTCCGCTAATAAACGATAGAGTTAATCTCCAAATCTGTTTTTTTATTCAAATAACTTTCATAAGTATTTCTCTCTGGCCAACCTCTGTTTCATCTCGTATAGGTTATGATGACTCAGGTATCCGCACTTTTTTCTCATGTATTACTATAGGTTCCCAACATATATATCTATACCCTCCACCACCTCTTTCCTCCCTCTCCCACCACCACATCTCATTCCCACCCGTTCCCCCGCCCACTTAACACCCGTTGTCCCTTCTTTTCACACCGGAAGTAGTTTTAGTTCTTCTGGTGGTGGTTTTAGGAATTTTTTAGCACGTCATGCACAAACTTATCATTTGCAAAGGAGTAAATTTGGCATACTCTGAACAAAACATATTGAATCATTGATATTTAACTTTTTGTATTTTTGAACAAAACATATTGATAAGTGAACCAATAAAGTGAAAGTATTTCACACAAATGTCTGAACGACTGTACTAGCTTAGTATGAAAAGGCTAAGAAATTAGTCCCAAATATGAAGTGCCATCGTTAATACTAAGGTGCATTACACAAGCGTGAGAAAGTTGAAAATTACTACTACATCCACACAACAGTCTTGGGCCAAGTTCTGGTCTAGTTTCAATCCTTTAGTACTGTTCAATTTTGAACCTTTGTGTGTCTATCTCTATGCCACAATAATAATTGACATGCATCGTTCATATTATAGATTTACCATAAGAAATTTAGCTCGATTGGACACCGATAGCTATGTGAACAACTTATGTTTTTTTGAAGACAAGATGAACCGTCGAAACTTTCACCGTCCGTTTTGCCATCTGCAACCATAATCTGTTGATACAGCTATCGTTAGATGATTTTCTTAATTTTTTACAATTATATATTTTTTGGTGATATCTAAGATACGAACAATTTCGATCGTTGTTGTAGGGTCAGAAATAAACACACCACTGCTCAAAATTGAACAAAACTGAAGGATTGAAAACTGAACAAGAATTTGATCCACAGAACTTAACATCTTCTAGCTGGACTAGTGTAGGAGAAGTAGGCAAAGCGTGCAGTGTTGTACACACATATTGACACAAACAATAATAATAATAAAAATCCTTAAAAATAATAAAAGTACTCCTTTATTTGTATCACAAGGTGCCAACCGTGCCATAAACCCTAGACAACCCTCCATCTTTACTTTCTCGCCACGTGGCACCAGCCACATTCTCTCCCATGGATTTCCCTTATTTTATCAACCTCTCTCTCTCTCTCCAAGCAACACTCCCCCACCCCTTTCTAAATCCAAGCTTCTCTCTCTCTCTCTCTCTCTCTCTACATGGAATTTGACTGATTAAGAAACCTCTGGTTTTAGAGAAAACAATGGAACAGAGCACAAGTAGCAGCTTTCTCTCCACTTTATTCACTGGTTACGAGATAGAAATAGCCGATGTCTTACTCCATCTCCCCAATCTAATCCACGAACCCAAGTCTCCTTACCGCTTCTCGGTCAATTGGATGAGTAAAAGGAGGAGATCTGCAATCAATTCCAGCCCATATCAATCCCCGTCCGTTCAAGTAAAGAGAGAGACTGATGAGGGAAGACCCAGAATCAAGGCCGAGGCCTCGAGTCCAGCCACTCCTCTCTCCTTCTCGCCGAGCGAATCGGATGTGAAATCTAAAGACTCTATCAAGAAAGTCTCCAAGAAAAGGGTCTCTCTCTCTCTCTCTCTCTCTCTCTCTCTCTCTGTGTTAGGTGTTCTGTCTGAATATTACCAAATCTGTGATTGAATGTTTGTTTTTTTTTTTTTTTTGGTGGGTTTTGTCTATTTTTGGAGTTTGGTTGGTGGGTTTTGTCTGACATTAGCTTTCCTCCCCTTGTTTTGAGATTCAGGGGTCCCCTGTTTTTAGGCCTCTGTCCCCTATTCTTGTACACATAGTATAGAGGAATAGATACAATATTCTCTGGTGATAATGGTGTTGATGATTTTGCAGAAGAGAGAGGAGTGGATTGGGATTATTGACGGATTGGTTCAGCAAAGAGAATTGCTAAGAGGGGTGAGTTGCTGTCAACTTAATTTCTTTTGACTGTTTCTTTCAATTTCCCCCCAAAGTCTCTTTCTACATTATCCTCTATCTTGTAGTTTCTTTCTTTCTCTGTAAAATTCGTTGAGTGTGATGATAAAAACTGTAAAAGCTAAAATCTTGTTGCCGTGACAAATTTAAACAGGAAATAGAGACGGTGAAGAGTTACTTCAACAAGCTACAGGCTGTCAATTGGGAACTAAAAGCAAAGAAAAAAGAGGTAAGGGTAAAATTTGATGCCAAATCATGATTCGGATACATTTCCGTTCGTTGCGTGTAAGTCTCACATGTATCATTCAGACCCACGTGCCGATTTTCAATTGATGAGTTTCTCTCTACTTTTTCACATTTTAACTTTTCTATGGTTTTGTTCGTGCAAATTGACTTTCGCCCTCCAAAATTTGTAAATTCTAAAAAATGCAAGAATCGCTGTCCTTTGTTATCGTGTTCTTACAAGATCAAAATTTTTTTCTTTTACAGCTACAATTTTACCTTGGAAACCCTCATTTGGAGAAAAGCTTGAACCTTGGGATGAAATTAAACCAATCCATAATGCAACCCCCTTTGATTCAAAATCAAGATCACCCGCAAATTCACAGCACGATCCATCGGCCACCGTTCATTTTGGATTGGACGGCGTACAAATCATCATCATACGAGTCGGAATTTGCAATACCGGCATGGCCAAATGCCTCAATTGAAGGTCAAAAGCGTGGGTCCGCGTGGTATTCCAGATCTGAACGTAGCTGCTGCAGAGGAGCCTTTTGGGGCGGACGCTCCACAGCCGTTGGATCATTTCAGAGCTCTTACAGAAAGCAGAGCCAAAGCTGCCGAAGCAAGGAGGAGACGAATGGTTAGGATCAAGGAGATGAAGAACCCTTTGGCCACCGTCAAACCACAATAGCATTTTGCTTTCATTTCTATTTAGTAGTTTGATTGAATATTCATTGTTGGCTTTTTGGCATTGATTCGGGTATCTAAGATGTAAATAAGAAGAGTTCTGAAAAGAGATTTTTGCCTGATTTTGCACATACCATACATGTTTCTACAACTGTCCGTATTTCCTTTTTGGGTTGGTTAACTTTTTTTCTTTTTTTTTTTTTGTCAATTGATAGAATAAATCATTTTATATCATATATGAAGTGTAGAGTACAAATTCGAGACATTGTAAGAGTGCACTAGATAATCAAGCCCAACAATTAAACCAATATAAGAAATAAGCTCATTATAGTGTAGAAACAAAGAAAGAAAGGCAAAGTCCGCTAAGGGAAGAACACTCACTCGCAGGTGGAAAGACTCGAACTCCTGATCTCCTAGTGAGATGAAAAAGTTTTGGCCAATTAAACTAGCCTAAGTTGGTTTCACTAGTGATTAACATATGCACCACAATTTTTTGGTTTTTTCCTTATTCATTTTTTTTATTTTTTTGCTTTTGTTAATTTTACGCGAAAATTTTATATGATATTGGTGAGAAGGACAAGAGGAATCGGAAAAGTAAAAAAAAATTTGACTTTTAAATAAGTATTTTTTGAGAAATATTCAAGAAAAAGTCTAAAAACTGACTTTTTAAGCTTTTTTTTGGATATTTTTCAAAATACTTATGCAAAAGTTATAATTTTTTACTTTTTTAATTCATGTAGTCCTTATTTACATATATCACATAAAAGTTTAGCGAAAAATTAAGAAATGCAAAAAAAAATTGAATAAAGACAACCGAAAAATTATTCTGCATAAGTTAATCACTAGCGTAAACATCATTCGGGTTGGATCATCTCTGAATCTCTAATTCTAGTGAAATTATACAATAGTTCAAGATTAACGCCACATAGTACTCCGGATTACTTTTACGATGTTTTTATGGGATCTACCACTAAGTGTCTGAACCACACAAAACTATGTGATTGTAAAATGGTCCAAAGTACTATATGACGATACTCTCGGACTATTGAATAACTACATCAAATGACTCAAAAGACAAGTATGAGTCATGACTCAACAATCCTATTCCTAATCTGTTTGTAGGCCCTTGTATTGAGGCTGAGTTTTCATTAAAAATACTGCCATTTAGTCTAACTAAAAAACCTAAATTGATGGTATTTCTAGTGGGAAATTCCGAAAATATCCTATCATTTTAATCATTAGCAATTTGTCAAAATTGTTTTCTTTCTAGTGCTCTCAACAACAATGTCTTCTGGTTGTAAGCCCGTTTTGGGGAACCTATTTTGATGATCAGAATTGCTTTTTAATCAATAACATTAATCATGCCAAATAATTACGTCAATTTGATATTCTTTGCCATGATTATGGGGCACATTACCTTCAAGTAAATAGCTTAAAGGGATACCGCTCAATCTTGACCAGAAAATTGAATACCAGAGATTTTACTAAATTAAAACCGCTCAGAGATGGGGGGAAGACGATGCAAGAAAATACAATTTCTATGGAAATCCGGAGAGCAGAGAGAGTGAGAAGAGGAGGGAAGAAGAACCATCTTGGGTTGGGCTTACAGAGGCAGAACAGGAGAGAGAGAGAGAGAGATGGACGGAATCTTGTGGCTGGCGTTGTTCGAAGAGAGTCCTCGACACGTGGTGGTCGTCTTGTCTGGCCCCGCTTTATCTCAAAGCGTGCTTATAATTTCGCGTAATTTCACCGTGAATCGTGAAGAGTAATCACGTTTTCCGTAGTTAGCGGCCATGTGTAAATAAAAGCTGCCAACTGTCATTATACGCGGCCAAGTGTAGTTTGAAGCGGCCAAGAGGCCTGTCTTGTAACAACAAAATCGTGAACACTAATTACGATTTCAATAAATTGCGGCCAAGTGTAATTCCACGCGTCCAACAGTAATTATAAGCGGCCACATGTAATTCGTAGCGGTCACGAGAAATATCTAATAACAAGAGAATCGTGAACAATAATCACATTTTTAATAATTTGCGGCCAAATGTAATTCGAGGCGGCCAACAGTCATTATACACAACCAAATGTAATTCGTTGTGGCGAAGAGACGTGTAAAACACAAGAGAATCGTGAACAATAATCATCCTTCAATACTTAATTTGTGGCCATGATGAGTGTAATTTTTTACATAATTAATTATAATGTTCTCACCAAGTTCTGAATAGCTTGAATTATCGAAGCGAGTTCAAAAAGAGAGCACAAGCGAGGAGCCGCCACTTTTCCAAACACCACCATCAGGAGTGGTTGAGATGAATTTGTCGAGATAATATTTAAACCTTAATAGCCGAGATGGAGGACTCTCCATGGGCCCCAACAAGTATGAAATCTCCCTAGTGTCCACCTCCTTTCAGGCCACTTGATGTTTGCAAAGTCATTGGCCACTTGATGTTTGTAAAGTCATTACCGTTAGAATCTTCGAGATACAAGCAAGCTGAATCAGACATCTAGTTATCAAAAAAGTTCATATCGGTAGGGGCTTCAACGCATCGCAATACTTGCCTAGAAGTTTTTCAAATCTGGTTCTCTGGAGAAAGATCATCAAAAGGAAGCATACCTATAGTTTCTAAAGTTTTGTTTACTTTGGAACAGGGAAAAATAAAATGAGAATAAATTATTTACACTGTTGGTGTAAATATTTATTTTCTTCAAATCAATTACATCGCGTCACGTTGTAAAACAGTGATCCTAATCAAGACATGGCGCAATATAATTAATTTAGAGGAAACAAATATTTATACCAACGGTGTAAAGAATTTAATCTCAAAGAAAATTTATCTCGACAATGACAGATTGTTATCCAAAATATACTTTTTGTATATGACAACCAACAATGAGAAATTTGAAAGTTCGACAGCCATGCAACAATGCAACATCGGTAACCAAATGCTCGTATAGAATGAAAAACAAGGCAAATCAAATTCCATCAAATCGTTCCTTTACGAAGCGAAAGAGTAGGACGGGACAACCAACGTAGCGAACACCGCGTGATCACAGGGATTGCTCACTCTAGGAGTTTCTTACTCCCATGCGATGATCGCCGATAGTCGTTTTTCATCATTGTACTTTCATCCCTCGTGGTTCTCTTCGACACCTTCGTCGTACTCTTCCAGATCGTCCACCATCGCGTCTTGATACTGCTGGTACTCCGCCACCAAGTCATTCATGTTACTCTCTGCCTCCGTGAACTCCATCTCGTCCATCCCTTCCCCCGTATACCAATGCAAAAACGCCTTACGCCTAAACATGGCCGTAAACTGCTCGCTCACCCTCCTAAACATCTCCTGAATGGACGTCGAATTCCCCACGAACGTCGAAGCCATTTTCAGCCCGGTTGGGGGAATGTCACAAACGCTCGATTTCACGTTGTTTGGAATCCACTCGACGAAGTAGGACGAGTTTTTGTTCTGGACATTGTTCATCTGTTCATCCACCTCTTTCGTGCTCATTTTGCCCCTGAACACCGCGGAGGCGGTTAGGTAGCGGCCGTGGCGGGGATCGGCGGCACACATCATGTTTCTGGCGTCCCACATCTGCTGAGTCAACTCGGGGACGGAGAGGGTTGTGTACTGCTGGGACCTACGGGAAGTGAGGGGTGCGAAACCCACCATGAAGAAGTGGAGACGTGGGAATGGGATTAGGTTTACGGCGAGTTTTCGGAGGTCGGAGTTGAGCTGGCCGGGGAATCTCAGGCAGCAAGTCACCCCACTCATGGTTGCTGAGATCAAGTGGTTCAGATCACCAACTGCAGTAAAGAAATATAACAATAAGATTCAAGGTGAAGCTCTAGATTGGTAATGTTCCACAAAACAACTGATGAAAAGGCTAGAAATTGGTATAGAAACAGAATTTTTATACAGAAATCAAATATCATAGAGGGCTTCGTTCCTAAATGTCCCGCAGTTATTTAGGGCCCGGGGACCCTGTAGTGAGCAAAAGCCAACTTTTACCTGGTCCCACCAAATTTTACATGGTGATTGAACCAACTACCACCATGATGCAAGGTTCACTTCCTAGTTTCTACTTGGACAAAGTACTCACAGTTTGGGTTGCTAAGCTTCAATGTCCTGAAGCAAATATCATAGAGCGCTTCGTTGTCGAGGACCATGCATTCATCAGCATTCTCCACCAACTGGTGCACAGAGAGGGTGGCATTGTAGGGTTCAACGACGGTGTCGGACACCTTTGGTGAAGGGAAAACAGAGAACGTGAGCATCATTCTGTCCGGGAATTCCTCCCTTATCTTGGAGATCAAAAGGGTTCCCATGCCGGAACCAGTGCCTCCTCCAAGCGAATGACACACCTGGAAACCTGGACCATGCGCAAGAACAAACAGACGTGAGGGGTTTCGATCGGATTTAACCAGATAGCCACAACTTTTCTTCGGGAGGCAACACACTAGAAGCGATGCTCATGAGATTCATTCGAGACCGATTATTCTAATCATCTTGGGTGTTTCATCACATGATAGACAAGAGTAGATATAGAAAAAAATGTGGTCAATCGTCCATTTTTGTTCGTTTCAAAGAAGGAAAACCGTCGGTGTCACTGAATCTAATACTGCTATATGGCAATCAAATGACGACGTGCAAATGGATCTGTAACTATAATAAGACACGGTACTCTAGCGACCCATTGCAAAACAAAAGTGGCACAACTGGCGGCCCCATGGCAGGACTCCACCTTATCAACATGACGTGCAGTACAAATTTTGGTAATTGAAGTTCGGCTAGAAGCATTGCTATCCATGTCCATATATATACGGCGAAGAAAACTGTTGAGGATTACAATTTACACCCAACACAGTGACACAATTCCACGAACAGTACGAAATCAAACAAGAACACAAAGAAAAGACAGAAATTTTTTTAAGTAGTTCCACAACTAGAGAATCGCGTAAAATACACACAAGAAAAAAATCTGTGTTGTTTCTTTGCGTTCTTGCTTATTAATTTGTTCTCGTGCAACTGTGTGTGTTGGGTTGAAACCGCAGCAACGGGTATCACAGGCCTGGGTTTGGAGATCATGAATTGCACAAGGTTTGTGACAGACACTGGCATCACCAAGGATGATTTCCATCATGGATTTCAATCCGAAATTATTCTAGGTTCAATCGATTTCAATCCGTCTTGGTAACCCACTGTTGTCAAACTAAAAGGCAAGGATAGAATTCAGGAGGCACGGGCAAACTTATAGGCATTTTCTCTCAAAGAATTGCCTTGATCAGGAAAATGATCAAAAGGACTATAGTCATGATCAAATGATAATTACCAGAAACAGTTCAAAAGGAATTTTGGATAGAAGTTGATGCCAACGCATTATAGGCTACATAATCAGAGATCTTAATGCATTATTTAGGACAAGCAAGCAATTATCTTGTCTAAAACAACATATATTTTTACGTTCCGCGTGTATAATTATACAAAAAAAAAAAAAAAAGGCCATTTAAGCTTAAACCAAGACTATTTTACACACAAATGCTTCAAAAGCCAAACAATGTGCACATAAATGATCACATGGCTAAGAATTCAAAATAAACAAAACTTGAATTCATACATATGCGTGTAACAAAGGTTTTAAATAGCAGAACCGGCAACAAATTGGCATTTTGATTTTTATTGAGGAACTAGTATATACTTCAAAAATCTATAATTGCCTGGAAAAAAAATCGAATATGAAGACGTTATTCGATCTTTTGATGGCAACTCCCAACAATTTTTTGATAATAAAAAGTTTTTCATCGCTGTGTAACCATATCCATATCGGGAGTATCAACCGTTGCAGGTAATTGGATATGCATACAGTTTTCCAATGCCATTAGTATATTGGGTACAATAGTATAGTATACATTAAGGAAAAGAGCAATACTACTAACACAATTTTGGACACAATTGCGTTCAGATCCATTCGATGCACATGGATCTACCTGTATTGAACAATTGCGTCCATGTTGTGTCCTTTTTTTTTTTAAGGAAAATGCTCAAACTTACCTTGCAAGCAATCACAATTCTCCGCCTCTTTCCTCACAACATCAAGAACAGAGTCGATCAATTCAGCCCCCTCCGTATAATGCCCTTTAGCCCAGTTATTCCCCGCACCAGACTGCCCGAACACGAAGTTATCCGGCCGGAAAATCTGCCCGTACGGGCCAGACCGGATGCTGTCCATGGTACCCGGTTCGAGGTCCACGAGCACTGCCCGGGGGACGTACCGGCCGCCCGAGGCCTCGTTGAAGTAGACGTTGATGCGTTCAAGCTGGAGGTCGGAGGGGAGGTTTTCGGCGGGGACGTACTGGCCGTTGGTCTGGACGCCGTGCTCGTCGCATGTTACTTCCCAGAACTTGGAGCCGATTTGGTTGCCGCATTGGCCGGCCTGGATGTGCAGGATCTCTCTCATTGTTTTTTTGTTTTCTTGGGCTGTGGATTGGGAGGGGGGATTGGAATGGGGATATAGAGAGAGAGGGGGGGCGGAGAGAGAGAGACCCGACATTTTTTCAGGGACGGGAGCGAGATTCGGAGGTTATGTTTGAAGTGGAAATGGGATAATTGGGTGGCAATGGGATACGGATAGGATAACCGCTCCCAGAGAGAGAGAGAGAGAGAGAGAGGCTGGCGCACGTAAAAAGGGTCCCAGGTTCCCACCGTTATTATAGTTAAAGAGTCCATTTATTTGGGCAAGGGGCAATAATATATATCTTTACTCACGTAATAATTATTCAAAACATCTCGTGATTGCGTTCTCAATCCTCATATTGTGCTCGAGCCCTTAGTCCTTGTAATGGGCTCGCGTTGTCAATCCTCGCTCTCGGAGGCTTTAATAGTCAGGGATGTGTTTCGAAGATACTTTTACGTTCACGCTCGCACTCGCAAATTATGTGACTTAATGTACAATGGGAGAAAATGGAATAAGTGTGTACACTTGGTGCCTCACTATAGGGCCTATTGGCTTCCCTATGTCCATAAAGATAAGTGATTATTTATTGATGGCATCGCCACATGATGTTTCAGGATAATTTCCGGCTAAATATCAACATGGATGAGTGATTATTCATTGATAGCGCCACCACATGGTGTTTTAGAACTCTTCCCCATTAGATATCGGTGAGAGAGCCACACTTTGTGGTGGAGCCCAGCCAACATGTGGTATCGTGGTACAATACATAATTTCCCCCCAAAAAAACTCCACCTATTAAAGAAAGATTTGCCAAAACCACATGGAATTTGTGTTACGAATTGACAGCAAAACTCGGAGCACGAAACAATGTCAAAAGAAGTTAATCCCAGAAGACCCAACTGAGTTGACTCAACATACGGTGCATTCTGAATTTCACTAATGCAAAATGTACGGTATAACGATAGATATAACGCCCGGTCTTCCTTACATCGTAAGTCTTTGATTTTCATGCAAAAAAGGTTTTGCCTTCGGGTTAAAAAAAAGGTTCCATGAGCTAAACCCAACCATAGCATTAAAACAGGAGAAACCAAATCCGCTCTTGCTTTTAACAGCGCAAGAGGTTCGCAAGAGTTTGCTACTAGTACAACATAGTACATACAGGCACTCTCTCAAAAAACCATGCCAGATAGTCAATGGACGCAATTCACAGAGCTCCATCTTTTGACAACTTTGCAAGGAACCATAGTCGGATCGTTTTCTTTCTTCTCTCTTCGCTTTATACATGAACCAGTTCTCTCAAAAGGAAATCATTTCAACACCCAATGTACCAAACTATCCTAAACATAACGTCTTCCTGTTCATTAGCAACGGAGAGATAAACTAACATTAGAAGCCCCTCCACACACTAACGTTGCTGAATCTGACTCTCGTTGCAATACTTTTTGAAGTTCAAACATTCTTCCACCAGATAATCACTGCCAAGATAATTAGCATCATAAAAAATAGATACCCCCCAAAAAAATTCCCTGAACATACCCACAAGCCAAAAAAAGGGGACAACTTACAAGAACCGCTCAGCCATTTCTGATGATTCCCATCTAGGACTCCATGGAAAATCCGTCAAAAGAGGTGATTTGATGGGTGCACTTGAAGAATTGAAATGCTATATGAGAGAGAGAGAGAGAGAGAGGGGGGATCAATAATCCAAAGTATTGAAAAAGTTTAACCAATGAATATATGTAAAATACGTCCTCCGAAAATATAAGCCAGCACTAGACACTTGGAATCTACCATTTCTTATGTGTTGCCCACCAGCCCTAACAGAATAGCAGCAACCCGTCATGAGGATTTTTAATTTGACTTTCAAATGCTCACAACTCGACCGTTGGTGGGACTTTGAGGGCTGTGTTGGATTACTTAGATTATAAAAGCATCTTTTTCCCTTTCAGAACCTTGATATGCATCATTTTCACTCTCCTAAGCAGTCAGCACTAAACACCTAGAGAGAGGTATGCGAGTGGATCATCCATTGCTTGGAGATTATCGCCATCTACAACCAGAGTTGAAGACCTTAGAAGGACTCTCCAAGGTCAAAATTAGAGTCCTAAGATGAATTCTGGAGGTGTGGGTCGGTTGCAATGGTTCAAGGAGACGACAAGAATAAGTTGGGTTATAAGTGGGTTCTACAAGAGAAGCTTAGACCCATTGAGTGTGGACTCAACAAGATCTCTTATAACTGCTATTGTTCGACTAGGTCCCATAGTCTTTCACCCCATTGGGGTTTTCCGCATCAAAAATTGCTAGTTTCTTTTTCTATTGTGTGATTGTGTAGTTTATTTGCCAGCTTTGATGAGGGATCTATACGAATTGGGTTTCATTGGTGTTGATTTAACTTAGTTTGCTATTAAGGCAACTGAATAGTGCATTGGTTGCCAGGAGCTTGATAAACTGCCTAATAAATTCCTTAGTAGCAAATCATGTTCTAAAAAGGGGATTCCGAATGGTCATTTCATAGCAAAATTTTCTTCAAATACTAAAGCGGGTTCTAAATATTGTCATTTCAGTTGAATGCCTTCTGCTGGGGTGAACAGAAAGTGTATGCAATACAACCAAACTCTAGAATGACAGACACTTGGCACCGCGAGACATCAGAAACTAGCTTGGTCATCAAGGCTAACCGGTAAGCCTGAATCGCTAAACGGTCAAAAGACTCAAAACTGTAAAATTTATAGCTTGGTCATCCAGGCATTCATCCAAATCACATGCACAAGAACTAATCCACAAGTTTGGCTGCATTCTTAAATTATTGATTACCTGAGAACTTTGAAGCATCAGGGCTGGATATTGCTTTGGGAACTGGAGTGGAAGGGAAAAATGTACCTACAGTAACCAGACTTCAAATCAAATGAGAAATATTCTCGATAATGTGGCATACTGGCATATTAAAAATTAAATTCCGCATCAAAAGGGAAAGAAAAATGAGAAGGAACACTAGAACTGTCTTCGTTTTGGGTCTCTAGACCCCATCCTTACTCTTTGCGCCCCAATTATTAGTCTCCTCCTCTCTCTCTCTCAACTCATTACCCCAAAAACCTCCCTCAAACCTAAACCAAACAAAGTCTAAAAGTCTTGAACAGCGAACAAACCACTTGTCTGATGTTACGAGGACAGGAAACTAAGACCATTTATTCTTGAAATCTGAAAAGACTTGGTTCTACTTAAATCTGTTTACACCCATGGTACCACCCTTCCCCTGCCTGCATTAGTCTACCACCAAACATTTTACCGGGTGCACTGCAATATTTTCCCAGTGTTTTTGCATATCTAGTGAGAACTTACTCCGCAATCTGTTCAGTTGCCAGAAGTGAACCATCCACGACAATTTTATTTTCTCTTACCATAGTAGGAGGGTGTACTTCAGCGTTATCTTCTCGTTTCTTACATGTGAAATCACAAAGATCAAAAGATAGGACATAATAACAACTGCAAACATCAAATCAGACTGCTAATGTTGGTCCACTAAAACCCAAGAGTGAGTCCTAGATGTATGTTAACTGAAAATGTCTGCAACAAGGAAACTATGTTACAAGGGTAGGAGTCAAGGCATCCGATCCTTCTAATGGTAGAACCGTAGGAGTCATATTTCCAAGGTCATAGAGACACGAAAACATCTACAAGCCTCTGTATACTTCCTTCATGTTCTAAGTTAAATAGTTTTTAGAAGGTGGCATAAAGCATCTCAAGGATTATATGCAAGTACCATGCATATGTTTGTGGTAAACTTAAGTTTCTAGACATTGATGGATGAACATTAGAATAATTAGATACACATGTCAGACAAATCCATTTCCTTGAATCCCTTCCTCAAGTGTCAAAGTCAGTACATTCATATTTAGCTGAGTCAATGTTACATAGAAACAAAGAACCAAAACACAACACAATTACTTCTATTAACATGTAAATCCGGATAGAATGGGGGTATGCTGGCACAATGTGCTCGGAACAACAGAATCAGTAGAGATGCTTCAACAGGTGAGAAAAAAGGGGGAAAAGTAAAGACAGAAAACCCGTCCACATAAATCAGATGGACATCCTAGAGAAAATTTCTGTTATATCCCTTCGACTTTAAGCAAAAATTCACTTTGGTCCTTTACATTTCAATTTGGACAAATATATACTTGCACTTTGAAATTGGTTTCAATGTCATCCACATATTAGATGCCGTTTGTTTTTTAACGGCAAATGGAGGTAGATTTGCCATTTCACTCCCTCAAAACTCCATTCTCTCTCTCCTCTCCACACCAAAACCAGGGGCCACGTCCAGACCCAAAAGCACACCAAGCAGCTTCGGCACCGGCAAGCACAAAACCCCACTGGTTTTTCCCCCAGATTTGTTCATTCCCCTCTCTCTCTCTCTCTCTCTCTCTCTCTCATCAATCTCCACCCCTCCCACGAAGCAACCCAGCCAGTGCAAAACCCAACTGGTTTTTTTTTCCCCCAATTTTCATCACATACTAAACTCAATGGATTATTTTGAACTTGGATGTTGACTCTCTCCCTCTCAAAATTAAACAACTCATTCAATGTTCCCCCAATTAATGAGTCCCCAGTGGACTAATTCAGAGCATAGCAGGTGGGCCGTGGCCCATATCAGGAGGAGTTCTCTTTTCATTCCAAAAGACAACAAGGCAAGTACTGAAGTAGTACGTACTGTGAGAGAAGCATTATCTATCAATGGGTAGTGTTTCTCAAGAATGGGTTTGTGTTTCTCTTCTCTTCTTGAGCATTGTTTTGCAATTGAGTGCCATCTCTATTGGGTCTTAGCTATGGTGACGATTGCGGCCGGTTCGGTAGAAGAGGTTGCGGTGGCGGGTGGGGTGGACGTTATGGTGGCAGTAGGGGCGGTGGCGGAAGACCTGGAGGATTTGGTGGCGGCCGAATTTTTTAACCCATATCAAGATTTAGCTTCCGCCGCTGACTGCGGCCGCGCCGGAGTTGATTGGTGAATGATCCTGGTTTTGGTGTGGGGAGGAGAGAGAGAATGGGGTTTTGACTCCTGAGGGAGAAGTGAAATGACAAATCTACCCCTAAAAAACAATCATGTGCTGGGTGCATGACCATTTGCTGTCCCAAAAACAAACGGCATCCAAAACATGGATGACATTGAAACCAATTCCAAAATGCAAGTATATATTTGTCCAAATTGAAATGTGAAGGATCAAAGTGAATTTTCGCTTAAAGTCGAAGGGATATAACAGAAATTTTCCCGACATCCTAAGTAATGAAGGCATAGCATAACATGCCACATAAAAATCCCAAGTCATTTTAGCAGGCATCTGATTGACAAAAGTATGACTAAGTTGTTGAATTTAATTAAAGGAATCAGAGTCCTCCTGTAAATAGGAATCGATATCCTACCAAAAACGTAAACACCCCAGAGGAACCCAGAAATGTTGCCTTTCTGCAAAAGACCTGGCAAGCATAGCAGAGATAAATCAGCTTTTTGCTTAATCCAACCATATAGTAATGAATATACAAGGATTCGTACTGGATCAGCTTCCACTGGCCGTCCAAAAAGGGGAGCTAGTGCCGCAATAAACTTCCTTCTGACATCAATAGATGCAACTCCATCTACAATCTTCAAAACAAAATAAAATAACACCTTTCAGACTATGGAAAACTTAATGAATTGCAGACATTAATGGTGTACACTTGAAAGCATCACCACTAAAGGAATGGCTGGTAAGAGCAAAGTTGATCAAGAATGCCAGCTAACCTGTGTCTGAAGCATCTCTTCTAAAATGGGAAGATATTCGGCCATGCACCTTTCAAGAGAAGAAAAAAAGCCAATCAATATTTTCTAGTATGACCAACATGCGTATATCTAAGAAAAGAGTAAGTGCAAGAGAAAGACCTGCATGCTAATTACTTACATTCCATCCAACCATGCAGGAAGCCTGAAATCTTCAATGGAGAATAGAGCCTTAAGTTCAGGAGAAGATACCAATTTTAATCGTGGCGCTGCAGAGGCAGACATATATTTTCTGCCAACAGGAAATATAACCTGCACAGCATCAAATCCGCCGAAAATCATAAGCAAGCGAAGGCAACAGAATCCACAAACCAATCAATTTAGCTTCCGGTGGGAACTGGGAAGGAATTCAAGAGGGGACAAATGATATGTGGTTACTTCCTCATATCTGGTTACTAATCCACTTGAGATTGTCAAAAAAGAGTGACTAAAGTGTCTCAGTAATTTGATTAAGATGGATTGCAAGGACTATTAAAGAAGTGACATGTTTAAGGAAAGGAAAGTAGGTTTTATATAAGGAGACTAAAAAACTCAATTCTTTGATGTTCCATATTTGAATTGTGGAAAACAAACGATAAGTAGTCTAATTTCCAATTTTAACTCAGAAAAAAAGAGAAACATGAGAAAATCTCAATTTTTCAAAGTTTTTGCCCCTTCAATTACAAATTTTTTGACCATTATCAAAAGAAGCCCCACGCTCCATAAGTAAAACTTCATCAAGTTTGCTCTCATAGTTTCCTTCTACTACCAAGGAGTTTGTAAAGCTTGTCCTTTGTCATTGTTCTTTGGTTTCCCTTTTTCTACTTATGTGTATGGGCCTGAAAAATTACAACCAATTGTTTTTCCAATTAAAGGTATATGAGAGTAACCTGTAAGAATATCTTCTGCTGGTGTCGCCAGGGGCACCCGGTGACCATTTTATTTATATCCATATCCAGTAAAGGCACTGCAAATCTTACCTCTTCAGTCTACACTACATTGCAAAGGCAAAGAAGCAAGTAATACAGTATAAACCAAGCTGACTCTCATGCAATCATTTAATTTAAATCGAAATATTCAAGGATGTCTGTTTGAAAGTACCTTCTCAACACCCGAGGTCATGTACATTTCGATTCCCTGCATCGTACATGACCAAGGTTTAGATAAAAAATCTATTGTCTCAAAAGTACAATCAGAACAACATCAATAAAATGGGGTTTAACCAAGACAAAAGAAAAATGTCAAACTAGGTTGAAATACATTGAAAGCAACAGGTATTCATGCAGTCCATAACGTTCCTAGTACCCAAGAACACATGAAAGAAAGCATTAAAGGGCAAAGTACTAAATCATGGGATCACCAGAGAAACCAACAATACCAAGCTTTAAATGGGGTATCTGTAATGAATGAATCCAGAGAGGCAGGGAGAAGAATAAGTAGCAAATGCCATTTGACACAGAGAAAGAAGCACCAATCAGTAGCTCCAAAGCTGTTTCTTTTGTTTTGAAGCAAAGGGCACCATATGTCAATGATGGACCAAACAACTTTTGATTACTACCCCCTCGAAGGTCAAAACAATTTATGGACCATATAGAGATCGCAAAAAGGCCATTTTGGTAGGTTTATGCAGCCAATTGCTCATCGTAAAGTCATGGGCACAAAAGCGTTATTATTCATTGTAACAAATATTTTTCTTCAGGACCAATTTCACAAGGCTCGGTTTGGTTTGGACCAATTTCACAAGGCACAAAGTGCACTTATATCATCAAGTCAAACATTCCAATCTCAAGGTGTGGCTAAGATTCCTTTTCTTGTAAACTATGCATTGTGTAAGGACTAAGAAAGTACCTCTCTGGGAAAAATAGTGCTGAGTTCAAATTTCACTCTCTCATCATCAACATCTCCAACACGCTTCCTCTGGTAGGTCATATATAAATCCCTGCACACAGAAAAGATGAAAAGCTTAGCTGAACTTTCCCAACCATAGTGAACTCAATTAATTAGTTTCACTTTTTTTGGAAAAAAACAGTAAACCTGAGTTCAAGAATGAGAGACAACAGCCGAGTAGGGTCTTTGCAATTCCAATCAGACAAGCTGTTCTTTGGGGACTTCAAATCTCCTTCTTCACCAGACACAGGAAATGGACGAAAGCTCTCATCTTCGGGTCCAAAGATGATGTCTGGAGCCGTTAATGGATAAAGTGCATTGTATATAACATCCCCTGCATTCAAATCCATCATAGGCCTTTTGTGAGTGACTTAGCAATAGATGAAGAGCCTCTCATGTTTTAGATTAGAAATGAGGTGAGAAATACGGAGAAAGATAACTCTCATGTTTAAACAAATCTGTTTGTCACCAAAAATTGTGAGAAATCAAATTTGACCTGGATGTGGATTCTAACAAAGACCCCTCTTTCCCATCAACATACAAGTACAGAGTAAATAAGTATCACCCAGATCACTATCCTTCTTAACTCCTCCAAATGCGAACGAGGGATTTTATTTTCTTTTCCCACCTCAAGAGACACCATAACCAGTTACTTTCTTTCCTCCCCTACTACACCACACGAACTTTGAAATACTAAAAAAATATCTACAATTTTATTATGGAAAATGCTAATCAACGCCCACTAGGCAGTGGGTGGATAATGTGGATTTTTTTTTTTTATCAAAATCCAAGAAAAGCACACGTATTACCGTGAATACTCTTGAGATGCCTATTAAAAACCTAACATATTTAGACTGATGTGTATATTATTCACTGCCTAGTGAGCTAAATGTATTGAATTAGTAAGTTACTCCCAAAATGTTAGTCCTCTATTCCATTTTGGGATGTCCCAAATTTTAGTCCTTTTTGAAAAGCCAACAAAAAAATTAAAACAAGTTTAATGGAGGGATTCAATGGGTAATAGTGGAAATGAAAGGTCATTTTCAACGGGACATGCGTTTAAATGTTTTTTCCCTTAAAAGGTTGGAATCCTCAAAATGGACCAACATTGTAGGACGGAGGGAGTATTTGGTATTACGTGTAAATTATCCACACCCACTAGGTGCTGTTTAGCAACACACTTTTATTACTGCGTACATAAATGCAGATACAGGAGAACAAACAAACTGACATTTGATATAGTCGAGGCAGAAGGGAATGAGTAGGGTGAACCGATCAAGCAAGCTGTGGTTCTTAGATCCAGACCACATCTGTTCAACCTGATTACATCAAACGCAAACCAATCGAATTCCGTGACCTATTTTTTTTCAAAACGTATTCATGCGTTTGTAAAAGAAAAACGAAACCCTAAATCGAGGATTGTACGATTTGCTTACCTTGATGGGGAGAGGAGAGTGAGTGAGGAGGTAATTGAGCTGCGCGTATATCAGCGGAGGGACCGTATCGATGGCCATGGTTGAGTTCCAGTCGTTGACAGTGAGGAAAACGAAGGTCGGGTTTTACAGTGAAAGATCCGAGTCGCGGGCACTGGAGTTAATCTGGTGAACAATTCAAGAACACATACACGAACACGGATACGGACACGGACACAAACACGAACTTAATAGGTCATCCACCATTTGTCATCTAAAAATTTCTTAAATGAGTAATTGGAATCATATTTCTTTTCTACCCTTTTCCCACCAAATCACTCCAGAGATTAAGGGTGAGAAATTGTAAGAATTGAGATAGAAAATCTCTAACCCAGTCCCCTATTTTGGAGATTCAAAATATTTTTTATAGTTATCTAAAAGGTAGTTATGGAAGTTTTTACTATTCAAATGAAATGATTTTGGTTTTGTTGAGGTGGCAATTTAGTTTAGTTTAGTTTAGAGGGTGGAGAGAGAAATAGAATAATGATTGAAGAGAGGGATAATGATTGGAGAGAGATGAGAAAGTAATAATTTGATAAATAGGATTATAATTTGATAGAGAAATAGGATAATGATTAGAAAACAAAACAAAAACAAAAAAGGCACTCCATTTTTTATGAGTGTAAAATTAGAAGCTCTATAAGACAACTTTTGAAGTGAATTTATAAAATTGTTGAGGAGCACGGCTATAGGTACATATCCATTGTACATATCATGTATATATGGATTTTATGGGGTCCACCTCAGGTTCTACAAAAATGATTCGAATTATCCATTATTTTTAATTTTTTTTATGGGCCTTTGTGAAAATCAGCTCAATCCGATATCTGTAAGAATTTTTCCAGAGTGCGTAGGGACAAAACTAAACAATTAAGTAATTTTGTCCTTACAAATTCAAAAATAATCCTTACCGATATCGGATTGAGCTGATTTTTTACGGGACTTCATAAAAAATGTTTTAAAAATAATGGACTATTCGAATCATTTTTATGAAACCCGAGGTGGGCTCTACAAAACTCATATGTACATGATATGTATATTCTCATATATAACCATAGCTTTATTGAATTGTTGAGTGCAAAAATCACCCTTCGTTTTAAGTCTAATAATAAAAATATCTACTATTTGTGTCTTTATCTTACTCTATTTGTTTTCGAGTCCAGTCTCTTTAACATCTTTTTCCTTTGATGTTTAACTTATTATGCTTCAAACATTAATTATTTAGCCCTGGTCTCATTTCAAAGATGTTATGAAATATTGACATGGTGCATAGTTTTCAAAATAAAATTCGTGTACTAAACTAAAATTTGATTCCAATTTTGAACCACGTTTAATTGTTTTTTAATAGTTTATTTACAAAGCATTTGAATTAGTGAAGAGTCACATAAAAAAACTTAATATAAAATTTAATTTTAAACAAATTTAATTAAAATCATCAAAAGTCACCCAAAAAATTAAATCCCACCAATAGTCACTACTCCTAATTAAATACTCCTATGTGTTTATTCTACGGGATAAAAATATCTCATTATTGAGTCAATTAAGATCTAGTGTTTTCAAAAAAAAAAAAGTGAAGTATCATTAAACATAATATACAAAATTGAAGTTTCGATCGATTTTTGAACCAAAACTGTGAGCATATATATTCACAAATCAAACCATTTGATTTGGTTTTTTTTTTCATCAACTGGGACAAAACCATACTGCTAAAAAACCAAACCAAATCGGTCGCTTTTGATTGGATTTGCGGGTCGACGATTATTTTGCAAACCCCTATAAAAATGCAGAGTGCAAAAATCGATTTTCATTAATTTTTATTGAAATTACCGTACCCGACTATCTGATATGACCCACATTAGATCGCGGTACAAGGTGCTTGGACATTCAGAACACCTAACGCCAATCCGGGGTTGACTGTTGCAATTAAAAAGTATAGGGTCAAAAATATAAGTTTGATTGAAACATAGGGTTGAAAGCATAATTAACCTGCCTTCTATAATGGGTAAATTCGTCCATAAAACCTCACAGAAACCCTAATCAGAGAACCGTCCTCCCCTTTAAATTGCGGTCGCGTCGTTGGCCATGTCCATTCTTCAAGAGAGCATATCTCAGTCGGAGAAATTGATTCGGCTCTTGAAATTTCCTCTCAAAATTGCTCTAATTTGTTACCTTTCACGCATGTTTTCTAGTTTGATTTCTTTTTCTTTCTTTTTATTGGAAAATACGAACGGCGAAGCCAGATGACGATTTTGGATAAAATTCTCACGACGGTCGTCTGAGACACCTTCAAAAGTGTCTTCTTTGATGTACTGTTCCAATATTTCTGATGGTTTCGACTTGCGATTTCCTACGGTTTTTACTTACTTTCTCTTTGTTTTGCAATGCTGATTTCCATTACGATGGAGTGTGTGTGCGCGTGTGTGTAAAATAGTTCGATTTTGAAGTAGCTTTTGATCCCAAAAAACAAGATTTTGATGGAGTTTGTGTTTATACTCGTATATGTCGAAGATTTGAGGGAGCATAATGATGATGAATCTGAAATATTCCGATTATTTCATGAAAGGATAAAATCCTCCTACTCATTCTGAATGCTCTCTCTCTCTCTCTCTCTCTCTCTCTCTCTCTCTCTCTCTCCAATTTTGATTTCAGTTGGTTTTCTTCTTGAAATCCTTACTCTATTTTTGGTTTTTCTATTTGAAGAATGCGTTTGAAATTATGGTTGGCGACGACAGTGATGAGATGTGGGAACAGGCACGATGAGGATTAACATTGGATGAGGTTCAAATACCTATGAATTGTTCTCAAAACTTTTTCAATTAGTCCTTTTCATTCTGAGTGCTCCATCATCTGTATCTTTCTAGATTTTCCCTTATAGTGATTTGGTAAGGTTTTGTTTTTTTAGCAGAATTACACTTGGGATTTGTATTTGTATGCTTCTATGACTGGGAATGGTACGAATTTCCGATGTGACTGGGGAAAAAATATAAATCAGTGCAAAATCATTTTCCAGGACTCAATCGTATGGATATGTATATGGAGAATAGAGGATACTCAATTTAAATTTAGGAAACCGAATTTCATACTTGATCTAATAATTATGTGGAAAGGCATATTCGATGGAAGTGTCATTCGTACGAGTGTGAAATTGGAGGATAATCCTTTTTCATTGTTGAATTTTCAGAGTAGATAGGAAACAAGTGGAGGAGGGCTGGGTGAAATCGAAGTTTTCAATCTTGACTCATCCTATCCACTTATCCAGTAATCGGGATACTCTTGACGAATGTGGTTTGGATTTCTAATGCTCGTCTTTGAGATAAAAATGAAAGTTTATATTCAGTCTTGTAGGTATGGATAATTTGTTAGCATGTTGCGTTGCAGCGTTGGCAACTCTTTTGGGCATATTCTGGTCTAATATTGCAAGAGAGGCAGCGTCGGTAACTCTTTTGGGCATATTCCGGTCTAATATTGCAAGAGAGGCAAGGAGGAGATGGAAGTAGCCCAAATATGCAGATTTGAGAAGGAATGTGATCCTCTCTAATCTCTATTTACTGTTCCGGACAGTGTTTTTTTCTTGCACTACAATGTATAGTACGTTTTTTTCTTGCACTATAATGTATTCTTACCTGCAAGAACATGGTTGTGGGGTCTACATTTGTGAGACAATTTAGCAACTATCCCAGATAGACATTGGAGAGGAACCGGATCCATATGAGAAAAATAGATGCGCACCTGATAGGTTAAATGATGGTGTGGGTTTCGACAGTTTAGATTTTCAATGAAAACAGGGAAAGAGGACCTTTTATTCTCTACACTGATGAAAGAAAAGGACGACTTTTACAATATGGTTTTTTAAATTTAACCAAAAAGATTTGAAGGGCAGCTAATAAAAGGATTCATTAATGGTTTGCTCTTTATTTAGAACGCATATTGGAGGAATTTGTACACCAATTGGTTATGAAATTGATAGAACCATTCCTAGTGAAGTTCACCGATACCCTTTAGCTTTCCTTTAGTTGCTACTTTTTCCCGGTCCGCACCCAATCAGTGTAGTGAGTTTGTTTGTTTGTTCTGTCCTTTGACGAAATGGATGCTTTAGGCGAGGTTAGGAAGAAGACACTTCGCTAAAGATGGTATGTCTGTGCGCAAGAAAGGTCTTAGACTTTTCTCCTTCCATTGCTTGGCTAGGTTCGCTATGAAAGGAAAGGAAGGCATTCGTGCAGGTAGTAGAAGGCTGAGGTCCAGCACAAGGAGGTAACGTATAGTAAGTTTCTTAGGTGATAGCAATAAACCTGAAATAGTACGGACATTGACAACTTTAGGTGAAATATGTAGTGTTGAAGACAATCACGATTGAATCTAATGTCCATGTCATATGCACACCATCGATGCTGTAAACATAGTAGCAATCAATTCATTCCAATGAGACTTGTAAAAATGAGTTCGGAGGGGGTATTAAAGAGATGAGGGATGGAGAGGACTCCCAAAAATAAAATCACAAACTGATAGAGTTAGACTCAAAAGTTATCAAAATTTCATTAACACTCAAAACTGTGAACTAGACTTGGAAAACCCACATTGAAAGTCAGTTTTACCCAAACGAACAAATCACTGATAATAACACTATTGACAAAATTTTGACTATTTCAATGAATAAACCAACTCAGTTTTTACCCCAAGCAAATGCATGGTACATATACAAAGAATAATCGATTCGGTTATGATTGCGCTCCAGAAGTATAGAACCAATACCGCAAACAAAATTAGCAGTAGCTTTTTTGAACCATGGCCAGATCACTAAATTGCAGAACCATACCAAATGCACATCGCCTTACCGATTTTTTTTAAATTTTTTTAGCACCCATAGTTTGCGTCCCATTTCTCAATCCAGTTCCCATGCCTGCAACCAACCAAGAAAAGTATCTTAGTATTGGATGGCGAGAATTTAGTCAATTCACTGATTCAGCTCTCATTTTCCTCAAGCAAAATTTGCTCCTTTTTTTTTTCTTTTCTTTTTTTGTATTATGAGAAAATCTTGTATGTCATTTACTGTACACGACCCTAATAATGCCTTTTCACACAATTTTTGGAAAGAATCAAGATTGTGCACAATTCTTCTTTAGTAAATTTTCTGGTTAAGAATAAGGAATATTTGTAATGGGAAGCCTCTATAAAAGAGAGAATGAATTCTTTCTTTAGAAACATTAGCTATATAAATAAATCTTAAATTCTGATCACTTAAGTATATCTAAACAATTCGAACAAAGAAAATTTTCAATTGTTGCCAACTCGCCCCTCCCCATAAATAAAATAAAACCGTAATAAAAAATAAAAAATGCACTCAAGGATAGAGATCTCCAATGCTCTAAAATGGGGTGAAACTTTTTATTCTTCCAAGAACACGGTCATGCAGTGTGCCCCACCAATAATGAGTAGTCACCCACCTTGTCCTATTTTCTCCTCATAAGATAAATACATGATTGACCTGTATTGGTAAGGCACAAAAGATGGGTACATTCTTCTACAATAACATTACTCCTAGCTACTTGATGTTTTTGTTTACACCGTTTACTCTTTAATTTCAAACATAAAATGGACTTGTGAATTAGAATCGAAACTTTCGTATTAAACACATGAAACCGCTATCATATTCCTACTAGCATATTGTTAAGTACGGCAAGTGTTCTAACCTGGATTTTGCCCTCAGAGGAGCCAGCAAAAAGCATCTCTCCATTTGAATCTGATGCCAATGATGTAATTCTGGCATTTCCTCCACCGGGCATTTTGATATAAGCAAATCTTGTGACTCTCTCCTTTAACCATACTTCAATGAACCCCCATTTCGAGGCTGTAAAAATGAAGTCATTGTTCACTGCCATGCAGTGAATGTCTAGTGCTGTAGAGAATGACCCTATTGTTGCCTTTGTGGACAGAGAGAAGACCTTCCAAAAGAAACAAACGTCAGCCATCTATGCAAATTCTTGGTATATTGGGCATCAGTGTCATTCATTCCTCAATTTGGTCCTTTGTCGATTTAGTTCCCAAACAAATGAGTTTCTCCTACTCTGTCCAATACTAACTCCTGGCATGTGTCTTGGTTGGTTTGATGCCACAACTTGAAATTTAAATCAAGAACCAATTTGTCATTGTGAAAAAATGACCGTGTGAATTGAGCAAATTATTTCAGTTAAAGTGCAGTGCGAATTGGGAGGACAGGCCTAAAAGATTGTATGACTGCATGGCACTTTACACTAGTTAACTGATTCGCATTGGTCCTTGGACTGTATCGGGAAAATTGAATAACCAAGAACCAAAGCTGAAGTTGACCCATTCTTTAGGGTGCAAATTGTAGTCCACTGTCTTTAACGGTGAATGGCCACGAAGAGTTGAAGATAAGTCCATACCTTCCCTGCTATGCCATCAACGGAAGATCCACCAGCAAATAGAAGACCATTATGGATACGTAGAGAATGTATATTTTGTTTCCCTAGCAATTTTTTTGCACCAGCATAGAACACAGTGGATGTGTATGTGCTTAGATCCACCTCCTGTGATTTCTCCGAAATTTCAGGACTAATGAAAATATATGTGTGCCTTATTGGTACACTATTATAGTTGTGTAACTTAGCAGAATAAGCTCATGGAAGAGATTGGTTACCTGTATACTGTAACCAGTGCATCCACAGTATAGTTTAGCGTCGGTCATGGCAAGGCTTTTAACATTTCTGTTGAAGTTGATATGCTTTGGAACCCCGGACCAATTGTATATCTGTGCTAAAAAAAGTGTTCAACAAATCATTTCATTAACGAGTCATATGTTAATTTCCTGGACTGTTGAAATAAGTTACCTTAACTCCAGTTCCTTGGGTGGAAAAGCATGCAATGTTGGAATTTGCCGTTAACTCCAGGACTGCATCTTTCATGTCGTGAATCTGAAAGCAGTGAATGGCTTCCTGTTTGATTGCCCATACCTGTAGATTGCAAAATTAAAGACCATAGCCACTTTGTGTGAAATAGGAAAACAAGCAAATGAGCTTTCAATGTTTATCAAATAAATAACACCCCATGATGTGCTTATCCATGAGATATAAGCAATGTAAACCAAGCGGACCCTGCCTTTCAAAAAAAAAAAAACACGCGGACCCTATGTGAGAATATCAAAGAGATGCAAATTAGACTTCTCCATTATTTTTTTAGATTACTTTTCTTTTCCCCCCTTCTACCAAAAAGAAAACAAAAAATTGGAATTGCAAAAAATAAAAGAAAAAAAGAGATGGTTTTACCCGAATCGTTTTGTCCATGGAGCCACTGTACAGTTTATCGTCTGACGACGAAACATAGAGGCATGTGACAGCTTTTATGTGTTCACGCACTTCCTGAAGCAGTTGTGGAACCCTCGTACCAGCATCCCACACCTAAAATGCACGATGAAAATCACTTTCCCGTCATCAACTGATCAACATATTAGCATTTAGCAACTTCAACCTCTCACACTGAAGGAAGTACAAAGAAATGAGCAAACGCCTAACACCAAGTCAAGTATAAACGCTGCAGCAGGTTTCTGTTGCTATATGCGTGTTTGAGTGAGATAGAAAGAGATCAACTAGATGCACACCTTTATAGTCCCGTCAGAATGACTGCTTATTATACGGCCTTTTACATGTAGCAGACACAAGACCTCACCATTTGCACAAGAATCTAACTCAGCCGCTTCAGCACAACCCCACAGCCCTGACTGAATATAGACCAATAAGAGTACAAAATAAGGCTTCTACTTTCATTGTCAAGAAGAGAAAATGGTAAGAAAGGTTATTGACTGACTGCGTCAACGGATGGCAAGTTCATCAATGTTTTCAGTATGTCATTGACCATTGTGGAATTCCTCTTTAGCTTTCTCAACGTTTTGTACATGCACTTGGCATACACCCCCAGTTCATTTAGTGCACCTGAAAAGAACAGACTCTGGGTTAGGCAAAGTTTAAGGTCCTTACCTATTGATTTGCTCTCCAAGAGTAATAGTCCGTCTTTTTGGCAGAAGATATTTTCCAGACGACTTTACCTGGATCAGCAATGAAGTTTTTCAAAGCTAGTGTTGCCAAGATTTTCTCCTCAATGTTTTTTGACGATTGCAGCACATTTAAGAACTGGCCAAGCAAAGCCTTTCGGGCAACGTCTCTTACACCAGTATCAGGAAGACAATAGAGCATGTCTATGAGCCAAGTGGCAATGACAAGGCATGATTTTGCCATGGCTATGGAGTTATTCTCAAGACACACTTCAAGTGCTCTAAAAATGGCTCCTTTTTCATGGTTGCAAAGTACAAAAGCTACCCTTTTCTCCCAAGAACTTGTAGCTTTCTCCTCATCTTCCTGTACACAGAGTACATGAGAGGATTCGTGCAGAACAAATCTTAAAGAACAATTGAAGAAATGCTACAACTATATGGAACTACATAAATCCGTACCATTGTCCCTGTCAATGCAATTTCATGTGTTTTTGTCCTTTCTGCTCGCATCAAAGCATTGTACGGTTGATCAAATCCGGCAATTTTGAGTAACCAGGCTTCAATGTAAGGCTTCCCTGAGGGAGTCAGACGCCCAGAAAGAGATAATAGGGCATCAAGTGCTGTGATTTGAGAATTAGGGAAGTGTTTCTTGCAAAGTGCTTCAATTAATGCCTCTATAGCTTCTTCCCTGTAAATGCTCATCTTTCGGGGTTCAACCTGGAAACCAAAAATCATGAACTTACAATGGATGCATTCCGTGGCTTGTGCCAAATAAGGTTTATCTTATTACGAGTTATTATGGTTATGTAAGAATTGATAGGGCAAACCAGGAGATCAAGCTGAAGAAGAAGAGTAGCAACAACAGGTTGCTGTTCCATTGGAGCCATTTGTAGATAGACAAGAAAGCTGTGCATAGAACTAAATGCGCCTTCATCCTTGATCATCTGTAGCACCTGATTGCAGAATGTTCTCCTGAACATCATAAAGTCGAACTTAGTCTTTTTGTTAAGATTGGTTGTAAGCAGAGAATAGAACTTGTTGGATCAGAAGTATTATCATGTCAATACAGAATACGTAATGAATATGGAAATCTACTTGAGAGAGATAGAGTAGCCTCTATTGGATACATATCAATTGAAGTCAAAGCAAATGGTGTATATAGTCAGAAACATGATTTTGTATCAATCCTTTGTATGCACCTAATCAAATAGTTCAAATAATTAAGATGGGGAGAGCTTTGAAGTTCCCCTCTGTATGACCTGAAACTTTAAAAAAAAAAAAACTCATACCTGCTCAGTTGAACTAATTCGGATAGAAAATCTATACATATGCCCCTCGCGCTATCATTTCCAGCATGAAACAATTCCAGAACATGAGAAAACTCAATTCTGCTTGCTATCAAGTTCCTGCAGCCCTTATCCGCGTGAATACAGCACAGCAGTATGGTTAAAATGACCTCTCTTCCTTCCACCCTATCCAAGCGCACAATTAAGGCAGGAATTGCATTTGCAGATATGACAGCCATAGCATTAACAGACCTGCTGTTCTCGTCTCCTCCCAACAATATCTGCTCAAGTATTGCTAATGCAGCATCTTCTGGATCCATTACTAATTTATTTTCATCTAGGTCTTCGTTTCTTGTTAGAATAAGTTGGACAAGGGACGGTATAAGGTCATGAGACGAAAGTTGAGAGAATGTTGGCCTCAATTGGTATATAAGAACAGAAGCCTCAGTTAGACCATTTTTTAGCAGAGAAGCCAAGCAATCAAAATCACGATCTACATGTGTAAGAGACTCAGCAACCCTATCGTCTGCAGATATTAATTCAGAGAGGATGCAAACCGATGTTCTGAGAACTTCTGTCTCCATAGAAGCTGACAGAATTTCCACAAATCCAGTTATTATCATTGAGTTTGCAAAATATGAATGAAGCCCTGCATCGGATTTTGAGTCCTTCCATATCCTGCCAATTGTCAACACAGCTGCTTCACACTCTTTTAAGTCCTCCGAAGTACATAGACATGTGATGTAGGGTTTTAAGCCATTGATCATTGTTTCAAGAGCAGCTTGAGATATCACACTAGTCGGAGATGTCACCACAGGGGGGCGAGGTAATCTTCTGGTGTTATTGTTATTAGATTCATCCCTGGTCCTAAGATTGTATGTACTGAAGGTTCTAGAAGGAGAGGACCCTGAGAGATTTCCTTTTAAAGTGGAAGAGCCAAAGGAACTTCTTGGTGTTTCGGAGTTTGAAAACTCCTGAGCAAGGTCAGGGTGTTGCTCTTTCCAAGATGTGATTAACCTTTTCAAAACGTAGTTTGTTTTCGGCATGGAAGTCGCAGATATAGGCTGCCGGGTAATGGGACACGTTGTGTTTCCTCTTTTCAACCATTCCTGAATTGCTTTTCTTTCGTATGTCTGACCTGTTTCAAGTGTAACTGGGTCGCCGAAAATCTGGCCGGTGATGGGACAGACAAAGTCTTTTGGTAGTTTTGAATGAGGAGTCGGCTTCTCAGACAGCTGGAGAGAAACATAACTCGGGCTTCCTTCATCACTTTCATCCAGATAACTACAATGTTGAAGAAGCTTTCGAATTAATAAATGGTGCCCTGGTGAGGATAGACCCGTTTGGATTGGAGAATTGGAGAGAAAAAACATGAAATGAGATTCTCCTTCCCCTCACCACTTTTTTGGTTAGTCAAGGAGGAGAGAAAAGGAGGGAAATGGAGAGATTTTATTTTCCCCCAAATTCCCACTTCTCAAGTCACTCTATTTTCTCTCCTGCTCATACGAATAATAGAGAGTACACAACCTTCTCTTTTCTCCCGACTTGATTAGAGAAAACACAATCATTTCTTATCCTTTCTCTCCCATAAATTGCCAAATGGACCGTTTTGTTTACAAGGCTAAAGAAGAGAGGGAAAATATGGTGAAGTCGAACAAAGCAGTGGCTTCTTGTAGAGAGTACAAGTAAAGTAAAATCAAACAAAGACAAGATTACCTGTTTTCAATCATTTGGCTAGTCCCATTTCCATAACTCATGGTGCGTCTGCCGTTTTTCATGCTGCTTTTCTGTTGATCCTGAAAATATAAGCTACGTTGAGTACAATCCCAAGTCTAAAGTTTATACAAATTTCCAAATAAACAATTCAAATGAGGTTAACCACTTGGTGTTTGAAATACATACCATCGTTTCACCATCTGAGTCTCCAGGGCTAACGCTGGAATCATTATGGAATTGAGGAGACACGGGCAAGGAGGACAAAATTGGGGCAGCTCTCATACGAAAAGACAAAAGGCGTGACATAGAAGGAGCTTCTTTTTTAGAAGGCGGGTCTGGTTTGGGAGAAGAAGACTTTACTGATCCACTTTCGGTAGAATAGTTAGGAGAGAAGATTGTAGGAGAATACATTCGACTATTCCCTTTATTTGGCTGTAGGTTTGGGCTAGTTTCCTCTTCCTTCTTCGTTACAAAGCTGTTAAGAGATACTCGTTTACCAGAGAGAGTGTCAGAATGTTCATAAAGATCACTCTCCTTGTCAGAATCTTCTTCATTTTCCTCAGGAATGCCTTCCTAACGATAGAATAATGATGGAAGTTTAATCAACAGAAATAAAGAGCATAGCTCATAAAACACATGCACCATAAACCTTGATGAAAGCAATGAATGTGCACTGTTTTAGGACTAATTCTTACTTGTGGAACCCACATAGCAGTCTCCTCCAGGTTCTCTGAGAAGGTGGAAGTTACACTTGATCTGCTTGTAGCCAAAAGTTTGAAAGGATACTAATATTTCAGAGTCTTCGATTAAAGATGTCGATACTATACATAAAAAAAAGAAAGAAAGAGGGACAAAAAAGAAGAGAACAGAAGATCCTAGACAAAAACTACTGCGACTAAGAAGGTGTTTGTCAAAACTTAGATTCGGGTAAAAGCTGATTCTTCAAAGTAGAATTTGAAAGCACCAAAATCGCAGCTTCTCAGAATGTTTTAAGTTGTTTTAGGAGTAGAAGCAGAAATAGCCAACACACTAGTATACATTCCCATACAAAAAATTGCAAAAGCTGCCCCCAAAAGCTTTGACGGACACCTCCTAAGTGCAATGACAAGAATTAAAGCTTCAAGCAATTAAGAGATGAGGCAGACCCGGAAGCTTCTCTTGCATTCTCTCTATATTTGAGAACTGGGGAAAACCCAGCACTCTTAGGCAAGATGGGACCGAATTTAACATAATCTGGGATTGACTGGCTCACTTCGTGCAAAGGAGTCATAGGCGGCTCAACAATTGGCATCATTGGAATGGCCTTCCTGCTAGTGCTAGAATCAAAGGTCATGCAGTCTTTATAGTATTTTGCATAAAGCCTTGTATTTTCATCCAAGGACTGCCCATAAACCTGCTCAAGCTTCTGCATTTTCTCTGTTTGATCCGGCCTCATTGATAACATCAAGGATTCACTGAAAAATTGATCAAAATCCATCGTAAAGGACAAATCAGTGGAATCAGGGATAACATCCATCACGAGTCTGTGTCTCTCCTCCGAATACCACCCAACAATTGAGCTCATGTGTGGAAGAAATAGAGTTGTCCACAGCTCAGGAGCAAAATCAATCCGGGAAAAGAAAGGGTCAACTGTAAACATCTCAAGGACATGAAAAATTGCATTGTGGACATTGTCTCGCAATATCCACATATAAGAAAGGTTGAGGTGAGCCCAAGCAGAAAGATAGAAATTAGGTACCCCAGCGGTTTTATGGCTAGAATTCAACATAGCACACACTTGTAACATCTTCTCCGCGTAATCCAATCGTGCGAGCTTAGCTTCCATATTGGATGTGTTAATTGCTTCTTCAAGAGCATCAATGCCCCAATCCAAATTGGCTAATACCGCTTGATCAGAGTACCGGATTTCCTTGTCTTTATTCGAGGTTTCATCTTCAGCTGCTAATCTCTCTGCACATTGTTCCTTGTGTTGGGTTCTCTGTTCTTTGTCAACCAACCGATCCTGAATGAAACTGCCCACTGTGGAAGTCAGAAATCGAACGATATCCATGTCGTCCATTGCATACCTATAGCTTCCACTTTCAGCCATGTTTTTTCATAGCTCAGCTTTGAAATGGTAATCTAACTCAACTCAGTTCTCAGGTATTCATTCGCTTCTCCTTTTAGCTTCCTGGTATCAGTTACGAAAACCCTTTCAGCTTTGAGATGTTGCATTGAACATTAACTTTCGACTTTGGATTTTCGTGAAAAATTCACACACTACCCTTTTAAAATATCTATTCTGCACATTATCGTTCAAACACATTCACAGTTTTTTATTACAGCCCAAAAATGTATAATCTACAATCAAGACTTCAGAATCCAAAAAATATTTGTCTTACGAAAACCCCCAAGACGAAAACCAGACTAGGAGGACAGAACAGAATCAACTGGTTTTATCAGCTGTGGTCAAACAAACCAACAGCTGAAGCTCGTTGAGTGAATATATCAAACAGATAGCAGGGAACAGAACAAAAAAATAAGCAACAAATTCCTAAAAGCCGAAGTTCATTTACCCCCAACTCTTCGATTCAAGAAAACACTAACCAGTAGAAATTTAAAACCCCGAGTGGCTATAACTCTACACAGATATAGTCAAACAGGGAAAAGTTGAACAAGAAAATCAATAACAAATTTGAAACTTTGATGATTCTTTTCCTACTCATATTGAATAACAAAAAAAAATCATCACTAATAACCGAAAAATTCAAACACGTATCTGTTGAGCAATCAGTCAAAACACGACAAACACAACGTACAAAAAAAAAAAACAATCAATAAAAGAACGCAAACAGAAAAAAACTAGTAAAAGATTATCGTTGTTCTCTAGTTGTGTAATTGAATACTTACACCAGCTTCCGGTATGTATTGAATTAAAAGAGAGTACAATTACATCTGATGCTTACAAAACATGTGTTTATATCACCAATCATGCTTCGCAAATCCAACAATAATGTATACATGTGCACATACAGAGAGAGAGAGAGAGAGAGAGAGAGGGAGGGAGGGAGGGAGAACAGTGATTACAGTGCCGACTGGAAAAACAGATTGAAGAAAGACTGCTGACAGTTTCAGACAATCCTTCTGAAACTAGTCATGAACGATACATTCATGGTTACTCCGTATTTGAGAATATCGCATGACAAAAGGTACGACCAATGAAAAACTCTTCTTCTTTATCAAAAACTAATGTTGGCTGGAAACACATATTGATGAAAGACTGTTTGACAATTTCAAACATCTTCTTCGTTATCGAGTCGACATCAGTGCAGCTTTGCTACCCAATATTCTAGAAATGAGAGAGAGAGAGAGAGAGAGAGAGAGAGAGAGAGAGAGAGATGCCGGCCTGGTTATTATTATTATATACGTTATGGAGTATAAATGTTAATCATTGGAAGGAATGTTTCTCTATTGTGAGAGAAAGCACCCTTTTTTTCTGTTCGGTTGGCGGGAACGGCCGGGTTGTGCCCGGCCCAACTTTGAAAGACTTGTTGGGTCGTTGATTGGAGCTTTGTTATTGGACCTTTAACTAGGGCTAAGCCCATAACCAAGACGATTTAGGCTATGTTTGGAAGTTTATTTTTTTGATAACTCAAGTGTTCAGGTCAAATTATCCACAACTCGACTAATTTATCAGGACTAATCTCATCGGCCATTTGCGGGGAGCCCAATTAAAACAAAAACAAATTTCAGTAGGTTCTGGCCCCAAATGAGCTGATAGCACCTGAGAGGTTTCAAATATGAGACCTTGTGAGCTAAGTCACATAAACGCGAGTGTGTGCGGGAGCGCGGCCGTGAAAATGTCTCTCAAAAAACCTCCAAAACAACAAAATTAGTGAGTGTGAGGCACGAGCGTGGGCCAAAAACTAAAAATGATTTTCAAAAAATAAACGACCGTTTGCAAAATAAAGACGTGAATTTGGGTCGCCAAATTTGGAGAAACATTGGGTCAGTCTCCATTTGAGGATCTTGCTGCTATTCGGAGTTTCAATTCTCCGAAATGGACTGAAATTCCTACTTTTGATTTTAAATTTCAATGCTACCATGTCCTTTGTTCATTTTCTTTATATAGAAAAAGGATTTATCTTTTATGAATAAAATCGAATCGTCATCAAAATTTAAACCATTGATAACATCTTTGTAAGATCTTTCAACTTGACCGTGTTTAGACTTAAAAACTTTAATTTCGCAGAACTGTAAGAAAATGAAAAAACTGTGCCCAGCCTAATTCAAATCATGAGTCTTTGATAGGGAACTCATTGGACCTTTTACTGGAAATTGAGTGCTACATCAAGCTGAGTTAACTAGGGCCAAGCTCATAACCAAAAGGCCTTTGTTTGCTTATTTGTCTCCTTAACGGTGCTATCAATTCAGTTTCGTGTGATTGTAGACCTATGTTTAATTTGACGTAATTCAGATGTTTGTATTCTTATACTGTCTGTAGTCAAAAACTAAACATAAAAACAAAACAGAACAATAGATGTGAACCAAAAGTGTGTACCGCAGTTCGTAATTTGAGGTTCATGTCAAAATTATAAACCCGTTTAATCAGAAAATGCTAAACTGCGAATTCCTATCCACCTAAAGAACGTCCTATAAAACAAATACTCCTAGAATGAAAAGAAAAAAAAAATGACCGACTCTATACCTAGATGAGCATGTATATAATTTGAAGGGAGTTGGGGAGGGGGACTATGCCGAAATTGCTCTTCCACATCTATTGACATTTTCGGGAATAGGAAATTCATCCCTTGGAGATATGGTTGAAGGGTCATTTTCGCCAACACCCTTGACTCTAATGTAGAGCTCTTGTCCAAGATATCTACTCTCTGCATTCTGTGATCTCAAATTCCACATTCCTTGATTGTCCAAGTTTATCAGTATTGCAGTCCATGACAACGGATACACCTGATCAATAAACCACAACCCAAATATGTGAACATTTGCCTATCATTTGGGGAAATGATATTGACACTCCAAAAATTGATGGAGGCACTCCAAAATTAGTGTGCCACTTTCCTTTGTTTTTTGGAGGGCCTGCATCAATTTTTAGAGTGCCAATATCATTTCCCATCATTTGCTATGCAATAGTTTTTTCTATTGAAACTTGGGAAAGTCTAAAAGTTATGCAAAAATGAATGCAGAATAATGCGACAAATGATATTTTTAAACGAGACGTTCCCATAAACATAGCTTGTAACAGGGCATGTGGTGATCAAAGTTTGGATTTTTTCAATCGGACTTATGTAAGCAAATTAGGATTCACCTAATGGGATCAGATTAGATCGATTTATGACGAGCCTATTCACAAATCATCACATTATTTTGCACAAAAACGTGCAATAACATTTGATTTGCATGAAATTAATCGTGCTCACCTGGACCGTGGAGCGAGAAATGGCATCGACCATGTTATACGTTGCCTTCTTGCTCTCATCCCACATCCCAAGTCCCATTCTGGAATTTGGTTTGAGCCATTTTCTCCGTTAGAAGTCGTAACAAAAGAAAAAAGCTCAAGAGCGAAATACCATGAATAAAACACTTACCCAACAACGAAGAAATTGTACCCATCAGCATGCCACGTTTGGATGAATCTCATATTGTTCTGAAAAATCACTTCGACATACTCACGCCGTACCACATCAATTACCGAAATGCCCAATTCGGGGCGGCGATAATCCGGTGTGTTTGGAAAGAATTCAAGCTTAAATACATCACTAAGTTGGAAATAATCTGCTAACTTCAAAGGCGTATCGGGATACGAAAATGAGATTTGATTGACCGTAAACCGAATTGTATTGTTAATTAACCCCACACCATTGCTAAGAATCAGTGTACGATTGATGGGAATGTTGCCGTAATGGAAGGAACCCTGTGGATTTGGCCTAGCTGCTCCAACATCTAAATCCCACCTGAAAAAACACGTATTTATAAGATTTTTTAATTGTTTGAATAGTTATGGGGGAAAAAAAGTGAACTTGACTTTTTTGTTTGTCTTTATTCAAATTTTTTTAGTATTTGTTTATTTTGTGTCAAACTTTTGTATATTATGTTCGTCTCGACAACAACAATCGAAAAAATAAAAAAAAGAATGAGCGAAACTCATTAGTTTTTAATAAAGACTAAAATAAGTCAATAAACTGCCTTTTTACTTATTTTTGCCTTTATTAAAATTTTGGGTTTCCAGAAAAACTTTTTTACTTTTTTTATTGCTCTCATCGAAACGAACCAATGTGTAAGTTTAACGTAAAACTAACATATGCAAAAAAAATTTGAATAAAGACAAACAAAAAAAAGTCAACTTTACTTTTTTGGCCAAAACTTGGTCTTATTCTTAAATAAAAATTCAGACTAATTTATAAGGGTTAAAACAGCGCGGCTCCAGAAAATTTCGCTAGTAAGCATTAAATAATCAGATACAATAGTTTAGTCGTCCAAGGCTCGAGTAAGCATTAAATAATCAGATACAATAGTTTAGTCGTCCAAGGCTCGAGATTGGCTGTCTCACAGGGCTTACAAATTTCTTTCACATATGTTAAAAAAAATAAATAAATATTACAAATTTCTTACTGCTTAAGCGTTATGTCGGTGCAATATATTTGCACCAACTTTTGCTTCTATTTTTAAACTAAGATGGTGGTTAGTGGCTCATTGTGAAAAGCATATCTATTTATTTTGTTGAAATATGTACATAACTTTTGTTCAATTTAAAGTTACAAAATGATGTACCTTATGGACTTAGCTTGCTCGACAGAGTACATGTAATCGTATAACATGGGCCCCGTAGGAATTGGGCCGAGGGGCACCCCTTGAAACCCAGAGTATCGAATGATACCGATACCGAAAAGTTCCGCCGGAATGAAACGGGCAGAGGCGACCATGTAGTAGGAGGTGCCGTCGGAGGACTGGTTCTTATGTGCAGTGACTAAGACCGAATATGATTGGCCCACGTGGATATCCAGATTGTCGTGGTATCTCTTGGCAGTGTAAGATCCTTCGGTCTCCACCAGCTGCATTTGGTGGCCCTGAATTCTGAAGTTTAATGTGGTTTTAAGTCCTACGTTTGAAATTCTTAGCCTGTACGTTGCCCCTGTGAAAGAAATAACAGTAAATTATAAATTGAAAAAAAGCACAACCTAAGCTTTGTTCCCATTCATGTTAAAAAAGCGACCTGAATTCTGGAATGATAGGTCTTGGATTAAGAAAAGATCATGGGATGATCCCAAGGACGGAACCAGGATTTTACCTTAGCAGTGGCGAAATATATACTAAATATATACTAAAAACATCTAGGGGTGGCGAAACCATATAAATTGTACATAATTTTTTTTTTACATATAATAATTATATTTTCTAAAATTTTTGTCGTGGCGATCGCCGCCACTAGACCCCCCCCGATCCCATCCTTGGATGATCCCGACACTATCATGCGTACACATTCATATATGGTCCATGACTGAACATATAGACTCTATATAGTGGGGGTCCATAATTAAGTGCGTGAAGTCTACACCCGAAGACAAATAATTACTCCAGTTTAGGACATGTGCCAAGGACCATGATTGGGAACAAAAACAATAAACGAATTAGACTCAGGGTTATTATTCGTACAAACAGGTCATTATGATAGGTAAAATTGATTTCAATTTTTTATTTTTTTTATAACTCAAAAGATATATGGGGCCACGCCTCGATTAAATTTTAAAAGACCAATTTAAATCCACTAATTAGGTAATTTACCTGGCTCGAAGTCAAAAGTTGTCTGGTTGGGTCCAAGCCCATTGATAAGAATTCCATCAGGCAAATACAACAAATCCCCACTGTCCAGTTTAGCCCTCATATCCTGTATCAAATCTTCCATTCATCAATCAATTCCAAATTAACACAATATTTCATACATAGTAATCCCGCTTGACACTAACCAAACCATCTTATCATCGTGAGCGTATCTGTGTAAACTTTATATCCATCTCAAAGTCAATTGGCAATGTGTGAAGAGGTCCTAAATATTATTAAATGATCACCCATTTCACTTCCAAGCAATGTGGGATTCTATTTCCTTAACATCCCCCCTCACGTGCAGCCGCATTTGAGGTCTGTCACGTGCAGCCGCATTTGAGGTCTGTCACGTGCAGCCGCATTTGAGGTCTGTCACGTGCAGCCGCATTTGAGGTCTGTCATCGTGAGGTGTGGATTGTTAATTTTTAAAATGTGGGGTGGAACAGGCCCCGCTTTGATACCATGTAGAAACTTTATGTCCATCTCAAAATCAATCAACAGGCCCCGCTTTTATAGTTCGGTTATCCAAACCGAACTATAAAATTATTATAGGAAGGTATTATCCGAAAAAAGAAAAGATTCGGTGTGATTGGACATTCTTAATCTCACGTTTGAATCACTTTTCTTACTAAAATAGACAACATGTACACATAAACGAATAGACTGCCAATTTGCTTAGCAAAAACAAAAAGTGACTAGAGACGTACTGCTAACCGTAAATGGCAATAAGCTAGAAACAAACACAGTGCTTACTTGATGGTCTGCATTGTACCAATCCCCAATAAGAACGTCAAATTCGGCACGCGGCTGAGGAAATGGTACAGCAATTATCTCCCGGTTGTTCACCCGAATAGGACCATAACCACCCGCCGCATTTTGAAGGAGAAGGGACGGGAAGTAAAAGAAGCTACCAATTTGATCCTTGACCTGAAAGCTATAGGTCCAGTTTTGCCCCGGCAATATTGGACAGTTGGTCCCCTGCACTCCGTCTTGCCATGAGTTTCTCCTCATCTGTACTCCATTCCTGAATTCACATAGGGAGAGAGAGAGAGAGAGAGAGAGAGAGAGAGAGAGAGAGAGAGAGAATATCCATAGTTCCAGTGAAAAAGTTTAAGTACTAATGAATATATGGAAAATACGTTATAAGCCAGCACTAGAAACTTGGAATCTACAGCCCTAATAGAATAGCAGCAACCCCGTCATGAGGATTTTTATTTTGACTTTCAAAAGCTCACAACAAAATTATAAATAATATGAGGAAACAAAAAAAAAAAAAAAACTCAAGTCATCGTCTATGTTCCTGTCCACTATACAAAATGTATTTTGGTACAAGTGATCTGGTGCCTACTATTTTATAGGGTTTTTTTTTATGCATATACCATCTTTTTATTTTCACGGGAGATATACCATGTGATTAGAAAGGGTTCAGTCAAATTGTTCCGAACATTAACATTCACAACTTCGTTCGTCGTCGTGTTCAACAGCGGCCCAGGGAACTGATCATTGATCACAATCACCTGACATCATAACACCACATCTCAAGCTACAACGACTATGAAATCGAACTTTCTATTTCCAAAAGGAGAATTAATAAGGACCTGTTTGGGAATCCCAAGAGGAGCGCGTGGTGAAAATGAAACAGTCCAGTCTAAGAGTTGGGGCGGGGACTCAGCATTAACCAAAACTGCTGATAGAATAATTGAGATCAAATGAAGAACAATGTTTTCCATCATCCGGTTCATCGTTAGTACTTTTTGGGCTCTGAATAAAACAGAGACCCTAATTAACTTGGACTAGTCAAGTCGACCTCCTTTTATGGGGAGAGAGATATACAGAGAGAAGGTGTCTTCCTGAGTTGAAGTTCTACATCTACTGAAATAGGGTAACACAAAAAACAAAGAATTTAGTTTACATTACCATCCCTTCGCAGTAGATAAGTTTTGCCCACTCTTGACTTACCATTATCAATTGTCTGTCAACAAAAAAAGAAAAAAAAGAAGAGAGCTTACCATGTCAAATGACAATGTGTTCTTTTTTTTAAGGATAAGCATATCGTACAACACACACGAAAAAAAAATTGTTTCTTCTTTCTTTTTTTTTTGTACGAAAATAACTAAATTTCTTAATTAGGATTGTACGAATCATAGAATTAATGCGACTTGTTTCTTTCTTTTTTTGGTACGAAAATAACTGCACATGAAATTGCGTCAAGAGCATAATCAACCCTTGCATTTACAAATACAAATTTTTTGCCTAGTCATCAAAATCGAAGTCAACCTTGGGCCAACTTATTGCTGCTAGTATTTTTTTCAGCCATTGGAGATTGTTCCCAAAGCCAAAAACCAGTTTCGGCATAAGAACAGAGCATCACATGCCCTCGAAGTTGATGGGTTTGTGGCTGATTATTGAAAAAGAAATAGTTTATGGGTTTGTATCTAATGCTCTTGTTGTTCTTTTGAGAAATTAACTACTTCAGAATTTTAAGTTGGTAAGTTTCAAAATTTTAAAACCACATGGAGTTTGCTTTTTTATTTGACAATTTGAAAGAAAAAAAAATTCAATTATTGTACAAATTAGAACCGGAATTATTTTTTACCAAAAAGATATGCACGACTCTGGTTATTCAGATATTCAATCACTGGGATACAAGTATATATATCTCATAAACTAGTTATTCAGATATTCAATCAGTGGGATACAAGTATATCAAGTATATCTGTCTCATAAAATGATGTATATTAGTATAGTTATCTACAAAACATCCTTATCCGTCTAAGAAAATATAACTATCAGTCTTGCACTGCAGATTTTTTTTTTTAAAGTTACTAAAACATCATAAGTCTTTGTATGTGTATAACTGATGAACAATTTTCAAAGCACTTAGCAAGGGAAATATGTTTGGATAAAACTGTTTTATATTGAAAATTAGGATATGCATGTCAAATTATTTCCTTTTACATTTGCTGAATATTGAATGCATGACATGCAGTAAAAAAAAATTACTATGAAGGTTAAGAAGCGTCTTGTCCACTAAACCAACCAGCGAGTCCAAAATAAGCTTCAAAAACTTCAAATAACGTTGTGAAGTAAACTAGTGATTGTTGACCCTGGGCGTGAAGTGTGCCCGTTGCTCGAGTAATTGCTTATTTTATTTTAAAGGCCCATGGCCTTCCTCAACATGGCCCAGACTCTAGCGGGTTTGCTGCTTACGAAGTGCATTTGCCCTTTTTCAAAGCGAACCCACATATTTCGAAACCCAATTTGTGTATATGATGGTCAAGGGCTCGTTAGCCTATTGTATCCAGAACATTTCTCCAGCTTGTCTGTTCTGCAACTGTCACGCTGAAAGTATCGCAAGCTTCTTTTACCGTATTTTCGTTGCTCGCAAAGTCTGGACTGATAGTGGATTCTCTTTACGTAACTATTTCCGACTCTAAATTTAAGGGAAAATGACGGCCAATGACGTGTTTGATAATTAATACCCTCTAAGGATATTTTCAGCATTAACAAATATTCTTAAATGTTCTTAGCATGTCCTTGGCGGGTATTAATTATCAAAACACGTCCTGAGCCGTCATTTTCCCTAAATTTAAAGATTGGCTCATGGATTGGATCAATAATGATTTGAAGCACAATTATGTTTGGAAGGACTGATTGTACGTATTCTTTCCCACACTGTGAGCCATATGGAAAAACCATAAACCAAATTAAAAGCCTTCTCCGATGAAACTTTCATGTGACAGTCCCGGCCATGCTCGATCGCAAAGACACGGCTTAAGATGATCATTCTATGCCAAGTACTTGATTAAAAATTAAAAGAAGTTTCTAGTTTATCAGATGTAAACAGTGGCGGATTTAGAAATTTCATAGAGAGGGGTCACTTTTCAAGTATAACTTTGGGAAAAAAAAATCACAGTCCAATATAATTAGAAGATAAAATGTGTAAACATTCTTCATTAAGGAAAAAAAGTACAAATTTAAAACATTATGAAATTTGAAGCATAACTTTCAATTTTTCTAGAAAAGTTTAATAATTGTGTGCCCGGTAATGGTATCCTCGTGATCTAAATCATAGATATTCAACAGTTTATCGAGAAGAGTATTCATACAATGAAATACCTAGCAATTAAATTAGGAATCAAAGTTTTAAACCTCACAAAAAAAAATAAAAATGCAATCGATATACTTTGATGAAATAGAGCACTGGACAAAGAGATATTTTTTATTGAGGAAGTCAAACACATTGATTGAGGGGTTGTTTTTTTTTTTTTTTCCCCATCTTGAGACTTAAAAGGTGACAGATTTGATATCTATCAATCAATCTATCTATCTATCTATCAATATATTATAGAAATGTGTCTGAGTCTCATAAGCTTTCAAATCCTCATTCCCAATTTCTTGGATTTTTCACTTTTTTTTTTGTTTATAAGAGAGAGAGAGAGAGAGAGGGAAACAATTACTTTATGTCACTGGACACCGTCACGTGATACTCTAAATTTATTTTTCATCACACGTTTTTCAATGTATAGAATGAGATCAATATTAGCGTGCATCGAACACGAGACCGGATAAAAAATTAAACTATTTTATTTTTTTAATCAACTAGCATTTTTGCCCGTTCGATACACGGGACTAAAAATAAACCAATGAAATTTAGTTTATCCTGTACATCGAACGGACACAAACGCTTGTTTTGTAAATGTCAATGGGGGCACTGGTACAATATTTGAGGGGCTAAATCAACTAAATATTAAATTAATAGAGATAAAATTGCAAGAGTAAAAAAGTTAGGGGGTCATGTGACCCTTGTAGACACAACGTAAATCCAACCCTGGACAAGGGTAAATCCAACCCTGGACAAGGGTCACGTGGATCTGCCCTTGCACATAAACCATCTCATCGCTATACTACTTCGCAAACACTTGCAACAAGTGACACAAATTGTTCAAGAGTTCCACAAATCTCAAATAGTGGTGAAAGGTGTACTTGTCCTACTTTACTTACAATCAAAAAGTGTTGCAAAACTAACACTATTAAGAACACCTTGATCGTTTATACTTGGCCTCTCAACTTCAGGTTCTTCAATCCCCTTTTCACGAGTATGTTCGACGGGTTCGGCTTTGGCGTCGTAGTTCCATGCGGCTCTTTCCTTCTTTTTTTCTATTGATTTTTCTTTTAATTTTGTTAGTTTTTTGTATTTTAAGACCGATAGTGTCCTCTTCTTATACTGTATATGTTTTGGTTGGATTTGGCAATATTAATAAAATAATCTGGTTTGCTCGAAGAGAACACCTTGATCACCCACGTCAACCAAAAAATACGTCCGTTAAGATGTCGGTATGATACTCATAAAGTCCTTTGGAACTACTAAGTACTATTTTACAATGCTTTGGTCAAATTAAATTTCGAGTTTTCCTATGAAATCTTAAAATAATCCTCTTGACTTCAGGAGGAGGGAACACGTCCACCGTCCTGTCAGTGGCAAACACGACACGTGTCCGGCGCCTAGTTGTCTATTTTTCGTGTTATGTGGGCCCACAAGCCACATGAAATCCAACCCCCCTTATCCAGTTTTCAAGTAAAGTTCTTCACTATATAGTTTCCCGTACACACGATATGCTAAAAGTCAGCATCAATTCAAGCCCAGATCCAAAATGGAAATGAATGCCAGCTAACCACACCAGTGATTTTGCTCACTACTTGGAGCACCGCCGCGTTCCGCTTAAATTTCTTTTCTACCGTATGACATATTGGTATGAGCTCCAACATACATGGATGACTAAAATCGTGGCTTTCGACTCGCTTTAGTATTTTGATACGGATATGTTAAGATGTCATGATCGATCGATCCAAATAATGTTTGATCATGAAAGACTGAAATCTAAATTGTCTCGTTTTAGTTCAAAATAAGGATTGAAAATACCAAAAATAGGAACTAGAGACCGTTCAAATTTATTCTTTTTTCCCTTTTGAATACAAATATACAAGATGCTGAAGTGATTTTTCAGTGCTCTTGTAACACCACCCTACGATAAAAAGGAACTTGAGATGCCTGCTTTCCCCACAAGAAATTTTTCGGTGCCGGGTGGATATATTTCACGTGGTACCCGCTCAGCACATCCGGACCTTTCAATAAACTTTTAGACGGCTCGAATTGAAACTCACTCTTTTCTCTCACCTCAACACTTCCTCTCTTCTTTTTCTCTTTTTTATCCATTGCATTTTTGAACGGCTCGGATGCGTCGAGCGGTACACCACGTGGTACCCACCCAGCACTGAAAATTTATCACTTAGGAAACAGCGTGCTTGTTGGGCCAATCTGAATCGTCTATATTTAACAATGGACGACTCAAATTTCATCTTAACGAAACAATTCTCAATCGTCCATTTCTGTTCGGCGGCTTGAGATAGCTTTAGATTCTTTCTCCCCCTCAAATATTTTTCTTTCTTAACACGACATGCTGACTCAGCACACGGCCAGATCCAAGTTGGAAATGGATAAGGCTAAAATGTTACCACACCACTCAACCATGGTTAAACTAACCTCAACTTTGTCCTCAGTCTCTCCCTATATATAGCGGCTCACTCTCAACGCACCTCTCACCTTATCCTCAACCTCAAAAACAACATCCTTAACCATACAAAAAATCCGATCATGATTTCCGCATCCGTTACCATCTTAACTCCTTTCCTCTCCGCCAAATCCCCCCTCAATGCCACGCCGCCGACATCCGTCTCTTTCCGCCAGCCGCTCCGCGTCTCCGCCGCTTATGCCGCCACTGCCGAGCGAACACCCCGCGTCGCCGCAGCCACATCGCTCTACGACGTCCTGGGGATCCACACTGGTGCCACGTGTCACGAGATCAAGACGGCCTACCGCAGATTGGCCAGGACTTCTCATCCGGACGTCAAATCCAACGGCGGAAAGGACTCGTCGGCGGATGAGTTCATACGCATCCACGCGGCCTACTCCACGTTGTCCGATCCCGAAAAACGCGCGGACTACGACCGGAATCTGTTAGGGCGGCCATCGTACGCAATGTCGCCGGGATTCTCCGGCCGCACGCGTCGCACGTGGGAGACTGATCAGTGTTGGTAGTGCTGTACTGAACTCTAATTGCACTGAAGTTCATGTAGTAGAGAGATGTACGTACAGGATGATGGGATTGTATAGAATTGCGTATCAGCTACGGTTCGAATTCGAACCCTTCTGAGTATGTAATCAGACGCTTTTTTGAAGTCTGAAGTAATCACCGTTTTATGGAAAAAAAATTTGCACTTTTAAATTATTTTGCGAGACTCTGTTTTATGAATTTTTAGGCTCTGTTTGTTTCAAACTAGTATCAACAAAACGGGACTCTTACTTCGCCGCCGTAGCTGTAATAGCAGAATTTACTTCTTAGCGATTGAAGAACAGATAGAGCTCAGGTCCAATTTCAATCCGACCCGGTTCGATCCATTTCGGGTTATCGTGGGCCCATTCGAAATCCATAGCAAGGATTTGATATTGGGGAAATTGCAGGAGAGTTTCCCAACCCGGACTATTTTTTTGGAATTAATAAGTCATGGAAAGGAAAATATTAATTCCTAAGTCATGGAATCTCTATTTTTGGTAGACTAATATACCCTTTTAATTTTTTAAACAGAGAGCAACACACGGTGATACAAGGAGCAATTTAGATCACACAAAGAGTAACATATATTGATACAATGAGCAATTTAGATAAGTGTTACTTCAAAAAAAAAAATAAGGAGGGACAAGATGCAATAAATTTTAATAAAAAGAACAACATATATTGATACAATGAGCAACTTAGATAAATGCTACTTCGAAAAAATAAGGAGCAACAAGATGTAATAAAAAGAGCAACATATATTGATAAAAAACATCTCCTCTGTATTTTCTTCTCCGACTCCATCTTGAATTGCAGAATTTCTTCCTAGCCATGATGCACAAACCCACTTATCTGGTACCGTCACCGTCACCCCCAATCTCCATAGCAACCACCACCATGCCTTTGATCTAATTTGCAGAGAGAGAGAAAGCTGAAAAATAGAGCCCTTTATACGAACGGAGATGAAATCCACACTACGTCGCGCCCCTTTTACGACGATGACTACGCCCCGTACAGAGAGGAGGGGGTGGGAAGTGGACGAAGAGTGGGGGAGGAGGAAAGAAGGAAGAATGTGGAGAGAGAGAGAGAGAGAGAGAGAGAGAGAGAGAGAGAGATGTGGCTGTGTACCTGGGTTTGTCCACTGGACCAGATTTGGGGTTGGAGATGCGGCAACGAGGAGGAAGTGATTTGGGGTTGGAGATTTAGGGTTTCACTTGAGGATGTGTATTTGTCTTTTTAGTTGTCTTTTTCATGTATGAGAAATTATTTTCTTCCATTTCATATTCAAATGAATTCCATAAAAAAGTAGCCTACGGATTGAGAATAAATTGCCCCAACCCCACTGTCCTTTAATTCCCCCTTGCTATTAGATATTGATGAGATTAGTAGGGCATCGATGGCTCTGTAAATTACATACAGTTGTCTATCAAAGAAACGGTCCTTAGGCCTCATTCCAGAATTAAAAAAAGGTCATTATTTTAAAAAAAGGTAATTTCAAGTTTAAAAATTTATGAATTTATTGAAATTTAAAATATATAATATAGATCTTATTTGAAAGATTTCGATTAGATCTTTTATATGATATAAAAAAAATTAATTTTTTTCATTTATATTATTTTTAAATTTAAAAATATAAATAAACTATTTATTTTTTAAGAAAATTTCTGAAATCAAGTGGCCTTAATATTTCCGCAGAGCATTTTTTGTTTCACCAATTGTGATTTCTGGGGCGGATTCAGGCCACGTGAACCCCCTGAAGTTGTCGGAAAATTTTGGGGTGAATCGAAACAGGCAGTACAAGATAAATATCTCAAATTATCAGTCGAGATCACGGACCACAAAAGCTTAAAAGAACTGGAGTGGGTGTAGCAATAAAGGCCAACACATGATGGATGTACGGAAAACTTATCCCCTGGACTCTGTTGTGTTGAATCAAATAGAATGGAATAGCGTGTCTAAAGTTGGGTATACCTTATGAATTTTTTCATTCGTTTGACTAATTTTTGCTTTTAACGACTTTCCTAAATAATCAGGTGTTTAAATTAATTTACACGCATCTTAGTTAATAATTTTGAGTATGGACTATCATGACAAATGCGGTTTCAAAGTTTGTTTTTATCAACTTGATTTTTCCTAATAGTATGTTTTTTTTTTATTCAAAACAAATTTCATTAAAAGCCAAAAATGACTAATTACAACGAATTCATCCGAAGATTGAGAAAGGGCAAACGTATAACAAGTGTCGGCCCAACCCCAAGAGGCCTGGGTCTTGGTCATCCCAAATATCCTAAATTTTAGGAGCTCTTCAATATTTTTACTACTTGGGTTGAGTATGACTCTTTCTAAGTCCAATGGAATAAAAAAAATGCCCAATTGGAGGTAATAAAATAGCCCAACTCATCATTCTATAAGCCTAAGTGCCCAACCCACCATCCCATAACCCAACCCACTAAATCCCCTAAATTATTTCCCTCAAACTACGTAATAACACCTCCATAAGTTAACAATACCGGTTAGTGTTGCCATGGGAGAAAGAAAATTTTCAAAGTTGAAATTGATCAAAAATTACCTTAGATTAACCATGTCACAAGAAAGACTAAATGAGTTATCCATATTATCAATTGAAAATGACTCGGTGAAAGAGGTGGATTATACAAATTAAATGCCGGGGCACACGCGATGCGAGTGCAAGTTGGATTTTCACAATATTTTTGTAAAAATTCTTCTCACTTATTGTTTGATCAAAATTTCGTAAATATTGTGAAAATTTAATTTACACACGTATCGCATGTACTCGACGTCTAACGAATGTAAAACAAAAGGCAATCCACAATTTCTCTGTACAATAATGGGAGGGGAAAAAGAAGCATGCATAAAGAGGCACGACACTTTATAGGAAAATAATTTATACTAGCATAAAAAGTACTCCTAAGAAGTAGAAAGGAAAAGTAAGAACTAGAAAAAATAAGTGGCAGGTGTGCCATTGCCTCTAGTACAGGGTAATTACGGAAAGTAAAGAAAGGTGGAAAAGGAAAGATCAAGTACCTGAGAATAGGGCTGCAAATGAATCGAGCCGCTCGTGAGCGGCTCGCAGTTCGACTTATTAGTGACTTATTTAAATTCGGCTCGAAAGTTAAACGAACAAGTTAGAGTCGATTTTTTCAGCTCGTTTTGTAAATGAACTGAGCTCGAGCTAAGATAAGCTCGGCTCGAGTCGACTTGCGAGCCGGGTATATATATTTAAGTTTAGGATTTTTATTATTAGTATTTCATAATTTGATCTTTTCCGTTTTCACTTTCCAGTCAACCAAGGGAGACGAGAGCACAATCACACCAGTATACCCTCGCTTCATAGGAAAATGAAAGACATAAACCTTCACAAACAAAATATTTTTGGTTGTATTAGGCCTATGTGAGGATATATATATATATTTCGTTGGTCTGTTAAGACTCATGAACAAGCTTGAGTTCGAGTCAAGTCAGGGCCCGCTCAGCTCTAGCTCGACTTGTTAAGTTTTCACTGAGCTCGAACTCGAGTTTGGGTTTGTTAAAAACTTAATAAACAAGTTTGAACACTGTAAAATTCGGCTCGTTTGCAGCCCTACCTGAGAAGAATGAAGAGAAGTTGCAGGTACGGAAGGAAATGAGGTCAAAGGAAAACTTCGGGTTGCAATTGGGGAGAAGAACTGAGAAAGTTGTGCACGTAGTGGGATATAACTGTTTTTAGGTGGTTTTTTCTATCCTCACAATTAACTGTTTTTGTTTTGCGTGTATTTTCTCTTAAGAGGGTATTTATGGGTAAGGAAAATACATGACAGGGGAGACACTAAAGTGGTGCTCCCCCTTTATAGATTAGAATAGATTTAATTGATACTTTTTGCTTCTAGAAATGTAATACGAGTAATATTTAAGTGATACTCATGCGTTATTGAAATAATATGTATTTGCTTATTTGAAAACTTTGTATTTTTGTGTTCGTATGTAATGATTAGTAGAATTTTATACTGGTTTGGCTTTTCTCGTATTGTGATTATTACTGTAAAAATTGTTAATTATTAACTCTTTAAAATTGTTAATTCTTAACTCTTTAAAGGCACTCTTTAAAAATCCTTAGACTGGCCCTGCGTACAACAATCCATCACAGAAGAAAAAAACTACGAAAAACAGGTGACAAAAGGGGCACCGACAAAATCAGCTTAAACTGGAGGATAGACTTTAGCACATCTCACTGCCTCAAAGGGTTGGGTCACGAGGGGCCCTCAATCTATCCCCTAGATGCCCTGGCTTGAGGCACGAACTCAATCATAGACAAACTAAACCGAACCGATGGAAATAGGAATAATCTACAAATAAGGAAAAAAACACAGCCACCATGGAAAAGCTACCACTAATGCACGTCAGCTAAGCCCCGACCGAGGAAGGACCACTCGTCGCCGAAGATGGAGGCACCGACCGGATCCCGAATCGGAGCAGTAGAGAGACCTCTCCGGCAAGCCCCCACTGACACAAGCAAGCTCCGGGCACGAAAGGACGAAAAAGAAATCTGCTCCTAGGCTAGCAACTTCGATCGAACTTGCCCACCACGGCGCCGATGGCAGTGAATCTACCTTGCTCAAATACTCCCCAAAGCTGAGAATGGAACTCAAGCTCTAGGGCCAAGCCCTGACCCTTATAAGGCAGATTTGGACTAGACCACACCTTATTCGCCCACCTACCACACCTACTGGGTCCTGGGGGAGACCCAGATTGGTAACACGTGGGAGACCTAAACCAGAGGAAAAACCTACTAGAAAACCAGACGAGGAAAAAACGAAATAAAAATAACCCCTCGAACACCACGCCCCACCATTATTGACTACCATTGTCGCTGTCGTCACCACCCCAATCCCAAACTGCCGCGACACTAGGACCCAGCCACCACCTCCACAAACCTACAGATCTGGACGGCCCGGAGTGAACCGCGAACGAGAGAGGCTGAAAGGCCACTGGCCACACATCACAAGAACCTCCAACTGAGGGGTGAAGGAAAAGGAAAGCTGGAACAGCAGATAGAGTGCCAGAAAGGATGCGTGAGGGAGAGAGGAATGTGGAGGGTGGGGGAGAGAGGAAGAGAGCCTCCCCCCACCCAAAACCTAGCCGCAGGAGTCTGTTGTAGAGAGAGAAAGAAGAGAAAAAGAGAGAGGAACTCAACCTTCCTAATGGTATGTTTGATGAGCCATATTTGGAGCACATTATTGGAGTTGAGGTGTCTAAGGATACAATAGGCGTAAGTCCAACGGGTTGGCCTAGTGGTTAATTTTTGAGATTTAAAAGTTTGCTCCCTCCCAAGGTTTTATATTCGAAACTTCTTAGATGCTATCAATTTTTTTAAAACCAGTCCATGCTTCAAGTGGGATCCTCGCTAGTGAACGACGTGTTTATGATGTCCCAATGTTAGTCAAAGTTCACGTAAGCTGGCTCCAGACACCTAATTATCTAAAAAAAGGAGAGGCACAATTGGCATAGTACTTTTATTAAAAAAATAAATAAATTGGCATAGTAGATGGCCTAATTGCAGAAGAAACACCATAATCTATGAAAAAGGGGCGTTTCCACCAACTAATAAGTTGTAAATTACAACTTTTTGTTTATGTCCTTATTCAAAATTTTTTTTTTTTCGCGTTTTTTTGTTTTGCGCCCTACTTTTATGTGTTATTGGGCAGCTTTTGGGTTTTTTCTCAACTTTCTTGGGCCTACAATTGAGTTTGGGCCATGCAGCCTTGGACTAGAAAGGCCTCCAGGATGTGGACTTGCGTAGCCTTGCCTTCCACAGCTAGTGGTAAGCAGAGAGAAGATCAGAAGAGCAAGACGGTGCCGATAGAGAAGTGAACAGTCAGTTTCCAACTTCGAATGGCTCACGTAATTCGGCCTCTGATGCACTGCCCGCGATGGCACCGCCACTCCCGCTCTCTCTCTACTCTCCACGATCTCCTCCGCTCGAACTCACTCCTCGCCGCCGCCGATAATGCCACCCGGCGCCTCTCGTCCTCCGCCGTCCCGTCCTCCCGCCGGTACCTCCATTTCCTTTCACCAGCTCTTAAGCGACCAAACGCCGCCGTACCGTCCGATTTGCGCGAGAGAAGTAGGGAAGAATCGGATTTCGACGCGAAGAAGAGCCGGAACGAGAAGAAGCGCGAGGCTCAGCGCGCCGTCCGTTGGGGAATGGACCTCGCTTCCTTCTCCACTCCTCAAATCAAACGCATTCTCAGGTACTTAAACTGAATTCCCTTTTCGCTTGTAGATATCCGGTTAGAAAAGTATGGAATCATAAGGGATGGAGAAGAAGAAGAGAGGTGAAGTGTAGAACAAATGGAAATTGGAATGAATACGGTTTATCATTGAACAAATGATTACATTAATACATACCAGATTATTAGGAGTTCACCTGTCTATCTGAATCTGAAAGCGTTGCTTGTATCTAACTGTTGTTTCTAGCTCTTCGACTAATCCTAAATACCAGCTTACTAACAGAGATAAACACAGCTGGCCCTGACATTTTGAAACCAAGCCCAAGGTGAACTTTAATACAAGTGAAAAGGGGAACTTGCCAGATGACGAACTACGGCAACTTACTTGGCCAAACAATGAGCTAGAGGTCCTTGCATGCTCTGGCCTCTAGCTCACACTTCCTTGCGTGCTCTAGCCTCTAGCTCATTGTTTGGCCAAGTAAGTTGCATAGTTTGTCATCTGGCATGTTTTTCCTGTTTCAATACAGAATATTGAAACAATCACTTAAAGATCAATCTTTTTACATTTTTAGTGACAAAAGTACTACTTATGCTTGTATAAGTAATTTGTTCTTATGTGATGGGCTCTGTTGGAATGAATTTAAGGTTATAGACCTATATTCAATGAATAGTACATAAGTTTTGGGGGCCCAAGGCGAAAGCCTGCATGAACACAACCATAACTAAATGCTTATAACAGAATCTCAGCTGGACCTTGAGCTAATTGCTTCTCCTTTACATAATCTCCATGGTCTTTGTTTGTTGCAGAGTGGCATCGCTTGAGCCAGAGGTGTTCGAAGCAATCATGCTAGTAAAGGTGATACTTCTATACAATGTTGTTGTTGGATGTGTTTTTTAAAGATGTTTGTTTGAGGTTTTGTGTTGTCTTCGTTTGTGTGGTATGCGAATTGAAGTTGTTTGTTTTTTGCTGAAGAAATTAGGTCGTGATGTCCGGGAAGGAAAGCGAAGGCAGTTCAATTTAATAGGTATGCCAATTGAGATCACGAGAACCACATTTGCTTAGTAATAACATGCCTCTTCTACTTGTGGAGGTTTGTGCAGATTACTTCTTAGCCACAGTGACTTGTGTTTACAAATAAATTCCCTAATACAATCAGTTGGTCGGGATAATTTGTTTAGTACAGTGAAAGACGAGTCAATTGTGGTGTGGTTTTCACTTTATTTCTCGATTTCATCGGCTAGGGTCTGTGCTATGCACCCGTTATGGGGTCCACCCGAAGTTTGGTTATTGTTCGTCTCTTCGAGTTGTTAGTACACGTAACAACTCATGATGATCGTACATCGATACCTATGTTTCTGAATGCATTTTTCTTGACAAAAGAACAGTTATAGAAGGGTTTTTTTTTTTTTTTTGAAGTGTAAGGTAATTGTAAGGTAAATGATCCCTGATCAAATAGTTCAGCAAACACTGAAACAAAGGCAATCTTGATGTTGTTTGACTTATCTTGTTTATTGTTTTTTTTGGCTTGTAACCTTTATGTTTAAACTTCGTGGTACCTTTTTAATGATAGAATGGTGTTCTCTTTATTCCAAACAAAAAAGAAAAGAAAAGAACATTCATTGGTGATCTGCAGAATTGATAGCAATTGGCTGTGATAGCATAACTTATTACATTATTCCTACTTCACGTCTAGATATAACTAGATAATTGTTCCTTTCCGGCCTATTAGAGCCTTCAGTCCTTTGGAAGACTATTACAACAGCTGCCTCCCCTTTGTTAGAATGAAATCGCCCCACTCATGGATGTTACTAATCTACTATAACTCCCAGAGACAGAAATCAAACCTTTTAACTCATTTATAGTGAGCCAAGTGATTGGGACGTAAGGCTCGGTTTGGTTTATAGTGAGCCAGTAGGCACCACTACATAGGCCCTGCCTTAAGAAGTGACAAGTGTCCTTGTCCCAAATCACATTCCATGCTGCCACACCATACAAGAGTTGTCCAAAAAGTGTCTTCCATGCCTTAAAGACCTGTTCGATGGAGCCTCCTGTGTAAACCACATTGTCCACAAAAGTACAAGTTATGGTGCAAACATCCATTCCAGCTTTTGTAATTGCTCGAAAGATTTTGGTGTACTCTACCTTCCCACCCATAGTTGAAGTAGCCTGTGAACTCAGTCTGGTGATTATGTTTAATGTGAGTTGTAGGGCAGAGATCAAATCCTGCCCTTGGGTACTAGCGGAAGTATTTATGGCGGAGGTTATTTCTATTGACCACTTCCCTAAGTTGGGACTAGAACACTCACGCACATTTCCCTACCTTTTCATCATGAGAGGCGTAGAACTGGCGGCAATTGTATTCTCCCTTTATGGAGTTCTTTGCAATAATTAGCTGCTCACCTATTGAAGATACAGAACAGAATATGAGTTTAGAGTGATTCATGTTAGAAAACTACTCCCACTTAAAAAATTTACGATGAAAAGGATGATTTTCCATCATTGAATGGACGTGAATTACTGATATTCCAAGCGAATTCTTCCTAATGTTCTATTTCAATGAAATGGGCTCTTACCCAATGGCAATGAGCTTTTATGTACAAATCAAAGGATATCCATTAGGACGATTACCATTTTTCCGGTTTTATTTATTTGGTCAGTTTGTCTCCTAATTGCTCATGACACGAACCTCACTAGGGGTGAATATAGCCTATGTAGCACGGACACGAATACAGATACGGACACAGATACGGACATGGACACGGGACACGCCAATTCTAAAAAAATGGGGACACGGACACGGACACGGCGGGGGACACGCCACGTGTATAAATAAATAATAAATAAATAAATGTACATATATATATATAAAAAATTATGACCCATTGCATATGAATAATTTCACAAATTGTATAAAATTTTTCAAAGGAAAAATTACAGTTTAACCCAAATGTTTTGAATAATTTCATATTAACCCCCAAAATTTTTAAAAATATTACATTTTGACCCCTAGCCGTGTCCCCGCCGTGTCCCCACCGTGTTCCCTATCAAAAAAATAATAAAAATTATTGGACACGCTTGTCCCCGCTGTGTCTCCGTGTCCAATACGTGGACACGGCGCCCTTTTGGAGTGTCGGTGCTACATAGAATATAGCCTATAGATGAGAAGCGCGAGGCACCTGATATTTAAAAGAGTTTGAGCTAAGAATTTGAATTCAACTTCTGAATATTCTATGTCCATATTGTTAAATCAATATATATTATGCCACACTGCGATCTCACCGTATGGAGGATCAAGTATGGGGTTCAATGAGTCATCAAACCAACCGCAACGCACCAATAGGAAAAACTATTTAGGTTGAGAAATATCATTAAAATTAGTAACTATTGCCCATCAATCGATGATTCAATATCTCTCACGGTTCTTACTTCTTATTCTTTATTTGTTGTATTTACGAGAACGTCGATGACGAGTTTCAATGTATAGTTTATATGATGTCCAACAATTCCACATGCTTATGGAATTAAGTTAGCCCTTTGAATCTTGTTAGGTAGACTACTAAGGGAAGCAGAGCCTGAATTGATGGATGATCTGATTCAGGCTACAAAAGATGGTGACCAGCGTAAGTTTCAGGCTTTATCTGGCCCAGAAACATTGGTTGAAGAGGATGATGAAGTAATAGAAGAAACGGAAGATGAAGATGAGGTACATTACTTGTTCATAGTTTGTGTTCAACTGGAGAAATTTGCGTCAGAGGGGTTGGGTGGGGACTACATAGCTAGTTCTTAGTTCTTACTAGCATCACAACCTAAATATGTGACTGATGAGCTATATAATCATTATTCGTGGGGGAGGTCTTAAGACTCTTTAACACCCACACTTGAGATGTAAAACCTCGGGAAGCTTATGACAGGCTTCACTTCTTCGGAGTTATTTGCAGGGTGCTCATAGTTACGTTGACAGAGCAAACAGATGGTTTGATGGCCTGATAAATAAGGATGTTGACATTACAAAGGAAATCTATTCGGTTCAAGATGTTGATTTCGACCGTCAGGTGAATTGAGATACTGCAATATCTATTTCTTAAATTAAAATCTGCAAATGCAGGAACAGTCATGCGAGATGAATCTGTGGATACAAAATGGCTTTTACTTTTATATTTAGTTTTCAAGTGCTGCTTGTTGTAATGAAATTTTTGTTGTGAATCACATCTCGAGTAAGGGTCCAAGTGCCCTCTGTCCATCTCTTATTACTGAAGTGAGCCTCAAACTGTAGTGACTTTGCGTTGGCAAATCTCTAGCCTCAAAACCTAAAAATTCTGTAGCCTCAAAAGTCCAAACTTGGCACCATTCTTCCTCTATCTCTGTAACACAATTCAGTAACCAAAGGATTTGCTGATCATCTACCATACCAAAGACGTCCTCAACTTCTCTTCTAGTGCTGAATGCTGATTGCTTCTATGGTTGCTACCCTAGGATGTTTTCTCCTTTCTGACACTGAGCTTCTGTCTTTCTTTCCTCATTATAACTTTGTCGCGTGTTGTCTTGAATCTATTTGTTACCTTATAAGTTATATCTTACACCTCCCTTAGGCTCAAGGAAAAGGAGGGCTGGTTCTTCAACAACCTATGCCAACACCACAAATCTGTTGTATTAATGTAATCTCGATGCTAAGTCATTGGAAAACGCAGTCAGAGACTCAGAACTAGTCACAAAGTTTGGGCCATACTGGCTGTTGCAGGCTTAGATGTTATTTCATCAAATGATTATTTCTGTTGTACATGCAAAGGAAGTCCATCCAAGTCCAACAAACTGTTGCATTTGAGGCCGTTATGCTAGAAGTCCATAAACTAGTCACTGCCAGCGCAATGTAGTCAAGAATGTTTATTCCTTGCACAGAGTTAGTGTACATGCAAAGGAAGTCCATCCAAGTCCAACAAACTGTTGCATTTGAGGCCGTTGTGCTAGAAGTCCATAAACTAGTCACTGCCAGCGCAATGTAGTCAAGAATGTTTATTCCTTGCACAGAGTTAGAAAGAGGGCTAGATGGCCAGCTTGATTAAATTCTGGGCCTGCTGCCAATGTGGAGAAGGAAGACTCCTTTTTAGGATATGTAGCTAAATGTGAGTAGACTAACAAAGATGTGAAGGCAATTATCAGGAAATTTGGTTTGACACAGGAAGAACTAAGAAGCCATTTTCGCCTTCAGGCTTTAAGCTTAACACTGTTTAGTATTTTTGGCTTTAGAAGTTTCAAATCCTTTTTATGGTTACGTCTTTGAAGGCAATGGCTGTGTGCTGTTCTGGGCCAATGGTCAACAGCTTTCTTGTTCATGTGCTTGGTTCTATATGTCTAGCTCAAGTTATGGTCTGTGCCACATTCAATAAAATGCATCTTCACTTTTGACCTCAGTACTCTTTTCTATCCTATGCTGTATGTATGTCTGAACATATTTGTTGACGACTGTAGCATTGTTCCTTAGCGTTCCATGTTTTCTTGTTCTTTTTAGGTCAAGTTGAAATTAGTTCAAGGGTACAAGTTACGTAGATGCTGGTTATGCACTCAAAAAAGTTCATCCTTTTTATACTTCTCTGTATGTTTGGAAAGAAGTGGTTTATTGATTTCCTCTGTTTATTATATCTTTTTTGGAATCAAGGGGATAGCAATGAAATTCTGAACATTACAACTAAAACAAGGCAAAACATATAATCACCCATCCCTATCAGGAAAAGACAACAAAACAAGCCCATGCTTGAGCAAAGAAACAAAACAGCAACATAGAAAAACTAATGCTGAAGCACATACAATGGGATACCCCAGTCTAGGCAAAGCCTCACATTTTCTGCGGATTGTGGCGAATTCCTCCACGACAACACACAAGCTTTGATATCTTCCATCACTCTACACACCAACATTGCAGAGTCTACACCAACTTGGTGAAAAATTCTACAATTTCGCTCCTTCCATATGTAATATGTAGTGGCAGCCAAAATTGGCTTGTAAATGGAATTCCTCAGACTGCCTTTTGCAATTACCAGATCCCCATATTAGCTCAGAAGTAGAGTCCAGCCCCTGGGAGTTACAACCACACATAAGTGTGATCTCATGTCATATAGCAGCTGCAAATGGACATTGGAAAAACAGATGGCCATGCAATTCCATTCCCCCAACACACAACACACAGTTACAATCATTTGTGATCCCCCAAGCATGTAATCTGCTTTAGGTGAAAGTCTACCAAGGATTGCCACCCACTGAATGAAAGTCCATCTAGGGACTTGTTTCTTGTGCCAAGCCATGCCATACCAATCCACCACCGAGCTCTACTTCGAATTGCCATCCAAGCAGATTTAAAAGAGTATAACCCATTTGGATTTAGGGTCCAATTGACGCTATCTTCTCTATCCTCATGAGGTAACAGAACTGCAGCAGTACCATCAATTATCTCTCTGATGACAGCACTCCTACTCCTTGGCCATCTTCAATTTCCATTGTCTATAATGAACAAACCTAGGCATTGAGAGATCTTGCTAGCCTTGTTTGATTGGTTTCTTTATAATTTCTCAGAAGGTTTAGTTTTCTCTACAAATTCTTCTTAATCTTGGCCTCTGGCAATTGATTCTTTCTAAAAGATATTATTGAGGAGCAACTAAGTGATGGTTTCTTATTTGTGCACTTGTTCTTCAGAAAAACTCAACCTGTGTTTTGTTTGAAATAGCTGGAATGTCTATTGCCTTCATCGCTGGTTATCGTCACCATCTCGTCTGACCTATTAAAATTTTCTCCTGGCAAAACTAGACGATCGCTACCCCATTGTACAAGTAAATTGCATGCATGCCCGTCTTGTTTGTGACTTTTATTACCTTGAACAGGAACTGCGAAGACTTGTAAGAGAAGTGCATAACGTGCAAGAAAAACTAGTCTCGTCAGAGAAGAATGATGGAGGAGTAGATGCAGCCCTAATTGGTGCCAAAAAGTCTCTCACGGGTTTTCTTCGGACCCTTTCAAAGCAATTACCAAGTGAGTAGAGTATCTTTCTTTCGTCATTTGTTCTGTTTTATCCACCCATAAACCTGATTAGAAAAGGGTATGTTCGGTGGTTTGGGGGCGAATGCCTTATAAGTTTATTTGAAACCCAATGTCGTTGAAAAGAAAAGAACGGTCCTTAGAAATTGAGGAAACACACATAAGAAGGTTATCATGTTGTAAAATATTATGACCCTTAGTAAAGTTGTAGCAGTTTCTAGTCTATTACGGCAATCCCCTATAATAATGGTTAAACTTGTGAATTGGGCTCGCCGTTTGCATCAACTGATGTGATGAAAAATTGAGGCGTGCACAGCACTCTTTTTGTGGAATCCTTCTCAATTTTGCTGATAGGAAACCGAATATAACAAAAAACAGAGCGACCGTTACATTTGTTTCTGCGGGTTTTTTTTTCTGCTGATGTTTACTGTTTTTAGACACCTCTTGGTAACTGACAGAAACTCCCATGTGATTGAAGGTTATTGAAATACGAATTGTGCTCTAGAACGCCAACTTGGGATTTTATCGTTTTCTACAGCTGCTATTGCTCCACTGTTTTCCTAGATTCTCATGTCATCTTCACCTATAGGAACAAAAACATAGCCCTCTTAATTACTGTCAAATTCAACTTGGGCACAACATCCAACTTGTGGCAGATTTTTAATCTGGTAATCAAAACACAAGTTGTGATACTGAAGATTCGTGGCTCTGATGCCTTTTCTGGCATAGGATTGTGTTCTGTTTTAGACTGGGTTTCCCCTATTGTTTAAACGGACTAAACGGGTTAAAGCTTACAAAAACACGAATTTCAAGACAGACCATTCTCATCAAATACATCAACTAAAAATTCATTTGGCGAAAACAACTTGTCTAAAGTCCTTAAGTTATAGACAAACTTTTTAGGAGAAACCCACCTTAGGTTTTGTCCACGTTTATAGCTATGTTTTTTCATATGAACATGTGCCCCAAAGGCGTGGATAGGCAGTTGAGACATTTCGAATTTGAGACCTTAGAAGGGAGCAAACTCCTAAGTCGTAGGCTCTGACCGCTAGGCCAACCCCTTGGGATTCACAATTAAAGCTATTTAGAGCTGGATTAAATTTACGTTCGTTTAAACAGCCTTTAAAGAGCTTTAGATGGGTGCAAAATCTACATCTTTTGCCGTACTTCAATGCTGTAGTGCTCTATAGCATATCCCCGATCCCCAATCCATGGAATCTTTTATCCCAAATTGTGCAAAAAAAAAAAATTGCATGGGATTCAATTTGAAAGTAGTAAAATATCATGGAGTATGCCCAGTTCTTTTGTTCTTGCTCGACAATGACACAGCATGAGAAGTGTTTCGTCTTATCTGCGGTCCCGATTTCTGTGATATTTTCCAAAGATTTTTTAAAAGCTTTTGCAAAGACAAATTGTTTTTCCCAAGGTAGTGGGAATGTCTTTTTCTTGCTTACTAATTAGGACTCTACGGCTGTGTTTTTAGACCATTTCGCTTACTGTGATCAAAGGCGTGACGCTTTATGAGAAAGAGTAGTATATATTATCCTCTGGTAGTGGAGACTCTCCATAGGGGTTTTACTCTCCGTTCCACTTTCTCAAATAAGTACTCAAAAAATAACGACTTATTTTTAAAGTTTAAAAATAATGGACTTATAAAAATAATTTTTAATTTTTTTTTGCAGGGTTTGATAGAAACAAGATTCATATTGCATATTTTTTTATTTCAGAAAGCCTATTATTTTTAAGCTTGAAAATAGAAAATAAGTACTTATTGGGGTTAAGCGGAATGACTTGCACCCGGTCAGACATTATTAGAGTTGGATTAATGGGTCAAATGAGGCATACTATGTTGCACGAAACATCATTTGAAAATGATAGTACTAAGTTGACAGAGTAAATACAAACAAACTATAAATAATTCTACGTTTGAGAAATTAAGCAAATTGGCAAATAGACCAATTTGTGGACTAACTTACTAACTTCCCACTAACCTTCGCCGATAACAAAAAAAAAAATCTGTGTCTTGCCGTTTGGAACTAAATAATTGTCTTTTTGCTCTTTCTGTCCCTTAGTTTTGGCTAGTTTTTTGTCAAACGATATTTATCGGTGGGTTAGTATTGTTAGATACTTAGAGATGGAGAAGGGGGGAAGGCTCGAACCCAGCCCAGATGCGTGGGACTACAAAAGAGGTACCAACTGCACTCCACTCACAATTGCAATTCTCTTTCGAGTTTGAAAATTGAATTAAGATGTCATGGTAGTTTGGCTATTTACCATGTACGAGGATGAAGAAAGGGGACAAAGAAAATCACTTCCCGTATACAAATCCCATTCCATTGACAGTTTCGTCCAAAATCGACGGATCCAGGTTTTACACGCGAGAGGAGCCGAACTGACACTAGGAAATTTTTATCAAACACCATTGCATCCTCATCATTATTTTTTTGCAAAATTAAGAGAATAATTTCAAGGAACAGAGTAAAATCACTCATTTAATAAGACAAAACTTGACTTTATTTACAATTTCAAAGACCAAATTTGTACGTATGCCCTACCTAAAATGGGCAAACTCAGTGTATCAAGCTCCCGCCAGTACGGGTTCTGGGGAAAAATTGATGTACGTAGCCTTACCCCAACAAGCAAAGCCGTTACCGCGCCTCGAATCCATGACCTCTAGGTTACAATAGAGCAACCTTACCATTGCGCTAGGCCCACCCTTCACTTATATTTTCCCATTCCTCGTTTTCCACCCTGATGGTGAGTATTTTTTGGGTAAATTCCAGATATGCCCCCTGTACTTTGGTCGTTTTTAACTTCACCCCCTCTACTTCATTTTTAATCACTCGCACCCCTTGTATTTAAGACTGGTTTGGAATTGTTAGTATTTCCGTCTAAAGTAACAAAAAGACTGAAAAAATATTTTGTTCATTTAAGAAATAAAAACAATGCTTTGTTCATTTATTAAAATCTGTCACCCTTTCTTTGAAAAATCATAACTTATTCATATAAGATCCAAAAATACTCAAACCAGTGCCCAAACTTGTGTAACATCCATGTGTATCTACAGTAAAAATTGAAAGATTAGTTATCAACCAAATATTCTTCAAATTTCAAAAGAACAAGCTGTTCTATAGAAAAACAGAGCAGCCAAACATGTCTTTGTAGAAAATCTATAACTAATTCATTTCAACTCCAAAAATATTGAAACCAACTCTCAAAGTTTTTTAACGTAAAGTATTATTTCAGTAAAAATATCAGATTCATAACTTAATAGGATAGTTTCCAGAAATAAAAAGAAGATGGCTCTGCTCAGATTTTGAAACATGTGTATCAATTCATATTCCGAAAATCATAACTAATTCTGTGTTGATTGGTTTTCTATGTTCTTGGTATCAAAATCTTCGTCTTTAAACGTACTTTAAAAGTTATGAAGACTTCAAAAATTGAATCATAGCAGAAGGTTTCTCAAAATACGAATTTGTGATGGTCCAGAAAGCTGTCAAGAAAGTTTAAGAAGTTACCGGCAAGAAAATAAGTTTTCCGACGAGAGAATGGTGACGGGAGGTGGTGGCTCATGGTGGAACTGAGGTGGGGGGGTGGAAGAACACCATCCTCCTCCTTTTTCTTCAAATTTCGTTGCTTCCTCCCTCAAAAATTAAAATACGTGTTTGACTAGTTTTTACTAAGATGATAAAAAAAAATGTTATAACCAAATATATTTACACATGCATGAGTGTAATTCTAGGTGTCAAATTGGCCATGCCATGTGTCTATAAGCGTGACATGTGTCCTTGCATGCGCAAGTGGTCTCAGACGCCCGAGCGTACGCGTAGCCAAGAAGCTGTCTGGGTTTCGGTCTCTAAAAAATATGAAATTCACACAATATCCTAAATAAATTATTCTAAGAATAACCCCCCCCCCCCCCCCATCATTCTCGAAATTTCAAAGAAAAATTCAGAACACAGAGATTTGAAATGGGTTCTGAGGGCTCTCACAGTATATATAGGATGTAAATAGGTTTTGAGGGCAATTTGGTCTTAGAAAATATGTTTTAGAAGGGAAAATTCCCGCCAACAAGCCATTACCCGCTTTTTCGTTATTTTGGACGAAAATACTGACAGTTTCAAACCAGTCTTAAATACAAGAGGTGCGAGTGATTAAAAATGAAGTAGAGGAGGTGTAGTTGAAAAACGACCAAAGTACAGGAGGTGTATCTGGAATTTACCCTATTTTTTTCGCAGATTGGTATGATTATGTTGACCATTGCCCAACTCTGTGAAAAATACTCCTATCAACCCCCATGCAAAAAGTCCTAGTGGGGAACAGGATAAGATAAAAAGCCCCACCAAAACCTCACCAGACGCATTGAATGGTGCTAATAGGATGGCTTATTTTAGGGCAAAAATCAACTACGGAGTAGGATTTTCCCACCATCATCCAATTGTCAATTTGATCCAAGGAAGTTTTGTCATTTTAACAAGTTGAAAATTGGGAGCGGAAAGAGCCAATTTGAAGCCATCAACTTGGTCTAATCGAAATTCTCTACTTTATCTTGATACAGAGGAAATAGAAAAAAGGGGAAAGGGTTAAATAGTAATATTAAATACGAACCCTTTATCGAATTTAAGTTGCATCCATTTATCCCAATCAAATGATGCTTTCATACCCTAATTGAAACAAAATATTAAAGTGTGAAAAATATACTACTGTAATTTGCATGCTTCCTATGATGATGTTCTAATAAAAACTAAAATAACTACTATTAAAAATTTATAGAGTAGACATATGAGTGGATGATAACGAGGGACGCAGGGGGCTGCTGCCCATGAAGGACACCAGCAAACTGCTGTGCTTAACTACACCGTTTCATGTCTACAATTTGCCCAGTTGAAACCCACACTTAAGCCCCTATTTGCCATTCCACAAAAATCCTATGTTCAATATTTATTTTTGATTTTCGTGGGGCCTCTTACAGGTCTTACAATGATGATTCAAATCGCAAGTTATTCTTAAAATGTATTTTTGTGGGTTCTTGAAAAAAATTAGCACAATCTGATATTGGTTAAGTCTGTTTTAGAATTGTAGGGTGCCCTGCGAATTCTGAAACAACCATTACCGTTATAGGATTAAGCTATTTTTTTTGACATGGTGATTGAGCTATTTTTTTAGATACTCATAAAAAATAGACATATATACACGAACAAAAGAGTGTTTAGATCAAGTACCCCACACACATCGGATGCCGTTAATTCCCGCGAAGGGCCCCTCTTTTTTTTTTTTTATAGAATTTTTGGACGGCTTGGATCAGCCGTCCGGTGACCGGAGACGGCCCGACGCGGCTGTCGGTACAATTTCCCTACATTTTTGGTTGGTATGTATAGCAGCACTCTAAAAAATATTTTAAAAATAATATGCGATTTGAATCATGTAATAGGACCCACAATTTTAACACATGTTATTTATTTTTTATTTTTGCAGGGCCCATTACAAGTCCTACAAAGAGAATTCAAACTGCAAGTTATTCTTAAATTGTTTATTTATGGCTTCCTGAAAAAAATTAGCTCAATTTGATATTAGTGAAGGCTGTTTCAAAATTCGTAGAACGCCCTAAGAATTTTGAAGCACCCTACAATTTTTGAAAAGACTATCGATATCGGATTGTGCTAATTTTTTTCAAGAATGCACAAAAAACTATTTTTAAGAATAACTTGCGGTTTAAATCATTTTTGTAAGATCCATAATAGCCCCAACAAAAATAAAAAATAAATACTGAACATGGAATTTTTGTGGAATGGCTAAACAGATGCTCAAGGATGGGTTCCAAGTGGGCAAATTCTATACATGAAACGGCGTAGTGCAAGCACAGCAGCTTGCTGGTGTCCTTCATGGGCAGCAGCCCCCCTGCTTCCGGTAACGAGCCATGTCTTCTATGAGTTCAGGAAATGATTTTCATAAATACGCTTTTTACTTTGCTTTTAAAATCACGATGTCTGTAATTTTAACACTAAACAAAAAATCTTGGACTGCATTTGTGAAAAAAAAAGAGTGGACTATTCATTTACCTTCGGGTGCAGGTAGGGTGAGACGCATTCTTACCCAAGTATGAACCCGATGGGGTGCGGTGCCGGTAGGGTACCGCGTGTGAGACTCTGTCGAAGATTCGGACAGTCTAAAGGTGTTTTGGACAGTCCAGATTTTAGAGAGAGAAAAAGAGGAGAGAGAGCGGTAGGATGAGGGGAGAGAGAAGGAATAAATTTGAGCCATCCAAAACATGTTTGGACGCTTTGGATTGCCGACGGGTACCACCTTGTGGTACCCGCTTGGCACCCAAAAACTACCGGTTGCGTCATTGAAGCTACTCTAAGCGAGTCAAAGGCACAATAATTATTTTGTTACTGAAATTTATCATGAAAGCTTCGACTCTTCGAAGTGATGAAATCTTAAATAGAGGCTCCGTTCCAGAAACCTTTTTAAAAAATTAGCAGTTTATTTCACATTTTTTCAAATTCAAAAATAATGTAAATGAAAAATAATTTTTTAAATTTTTTTTTGTGTCGTATAAAAGATTTCATTGAAATCTTTCAAACAAAATCAATATTGCATATTTTTAAATTTCAATTGACCCATAATTTTTGAGCTTGAAATTGTCTTCTTAAAAAATAAAGACTTTTTTTGGTTTCTGGAACGGGTCATGTTTTGCTATGGAGTCTGGATCCTCTCCGGTCTAATGGTTTGGACTGGACTGGACAAGACAGTCTAGATCGGGATCGTTCATTAATATAAGTTCGGATTCATTCAAAAACTCTTTCATGATTCACTCTTTCATGGAAATTTTTTTCAACAAATCTCAATCATTTATTGCAAAATAGACGGTTCGTACATACATAGACTTTGTCTTATCCAGTCCAATAACCATTGGACCGGAGAGTATCCATTCGCCTTCCTAAGTTCCTTTCTTGTAGGGCACAATAGTCAAAGAGAACAAATTTAACCTGATCACGAAATTGACCCTAAGACCAGAATTCAATTTTTATTTACCGAGAGAAAGGAAACGTGGCCAATTGATTTGTCAAACCTAAAATGTTTGCCAAGAATGACTCCTTCAATCTGCCTATACATGGAAAGCCACCAGCGGCTCTCTACTTCAGCCGCCAGCCGCCTGTTGACTATACCCAATTTGCACCCAAAAACTTCTCCTACTTCAGTCTCCTCATGGCAAACTCTTTGTGTGACTTTTTTCTCGTGGTATTTTTTTTTTTATTTTCTCATAAATTTATAAGATCTTGATATAATTCTTACATCATATTGTTCGGTTCGTCGGGAAGAATCACAAATGTGTAATTGTTTATATGAACAAAGATTAAAGTTGAAAAAAGTCCATATAATACAAAAAAAAAACCTACAAAGACTATATCTGTTTTTGTGGGTTTTTTTATTGTCTTTAGTAATCTTTTTCCATTTTTAGACTTTATATTTAAACTTTTTTTCCGATTCCTCTTTTCGAGCTGAATGATGTGAAGTATGAATCATATACAAATCCTATTAAAATTAAGAGCAAATAATTAAAAAGATCGTGAAAAAAAGTCACAAAAAAAGTTTATCCGAAAGGAGCCTAAGCACAGTAGTGTTTTCTTGGATTAGGGATGTTGTGCTGTAGGGATGCACTAAAAACATGTAACTTTATCCTTATTGGAGTAACACTGGTTAGTCTAAAACAAGTACATTTGTTTAGGCAGTTAAAATTGAAGCGAAATTTAGGCTCCGTTTGTTTGGGCGTAAAATATTTTTCGGTAAAATGTTTTACCTATTTTCCGGTGTTTGGTTGTGTAAAAAATTAGGAAAATATTTTACATGTAAAACATTTTCCATCAATTGGATGAAAATGACTTACCCTTAAATCTTCCGTAAGTTATTTTCCGAAATGAATCCGTTGCCTTTTACTGCTCAATTTATTCGTTCGTTAGTCCTGACCCACGTTCAATTTCAATATTCTCATATCGCTCCACCGTTTAAGCCCCCCCATCTCTCTACACTATTTTGTTGATTTCTAAAAATATTTTTAAGTGCCAACCAAACACAGGAAAATAAAAGTTTGAAGTTTATTTTGTGAAAAAATATTTTACATGGAGAACATTTTACATTGTAAAACATTTTACATCGAAACAAGCGGAGCCTAACTTCAAAACAATTTTTTAAAATAGAGACTAAATTGAGTCGTTTTGCAGTGCCCTAAAACATCTCCAATCTGTGCCTTTGCACTCTGTTTGTACCAAAGAATAGACAACGTGACCCTTTGTTTTTGCATGCATTTCTAAAACCCAAACAAATGCACTAACACTGACATAGGTGTGTCGCCCCACACCCGTTAATAGACAAAAAAACTGAAACAGAAGTAAAAAAAGAAAAAATAAAGAAAAAAAAGAAAGAAAACAAAGCAATAGAAAATGAAAAACAAAGAAATAAATATGAAAGGATTCCTCATTCATAGAATAGGGGTTGCATTTGATCTGAAATTGATGCTCATTCATTGAATCAAAGGGAGACACTTAAAATTAAAAATGGCATGTGGTGTGGGGAAGAAACCTAGGGTTTGGCCTTTGCTAAACTTACACATGCTTGAGGTAGGAAATCTTACAAATTGGGAGAGCAAGTGGCAATTGAATAGTTTGCCCTGCTCTGCTCATGAAGAACTGGTACAAGGGTGATGGATCCCTAAAGAATGCAGCTCCCTTGAACCAAATGGGTTTTGCCAACTTAAGCCAACAAAGAGAGAGTAGAACACTTCAAGATATATCCTAATCGCCACAATGAACCGAATGATCTTAATGTGAGCTACAGGCCCCACATTGTCTCGACTGGATCTGATCCCGGGAGTCTTCCTAGTCATAGGCGAGGGAAAAAGAGGTCGAGCTGGAGGGAGCCTTCTTCCTATGTGGGATTGATTTACGCTTTCCCCTCGACTTTGGACCTATCCGTTGTCCCTTCCCACATGTCAAATTTCACAAATGAATGCAGCCTCAACCAGAGAGATTAAACAGCGCCGTTGATTTTAGGCCGCCGCCGGCGCAGAACGAACTAATCCGCGATCAACAAGTTTTCCGAAACGTAACTTACGTAAGTGTATCTTCGATATGGAAATGGAGATGCGGGAAGTTGGGAACACAATCCATTCTTCCTTTCTTTCCTGCTGGGCGTGACACTCTGAAATTTCGAAAATAATCGAAATACAAATTAGGTAGCGACTCCTGATTTGATAGTCTAGAGGGACAAACTCATGAAACATTGTGAATATAACCACCACGTTTGGCGCAATGGTGTTTTTGCCAAACATATCAGCAGTACTTTTACTATACAAGCATTGAACGCTAAGACAATGAACATGCGTTTTTTTACTACAATGTGGAGGTTTCTTTTCAGTCATACTCCGTTAGACATGGCTGATTCAGCTAGATATTCTCTATCTCATGGATTTCTTTCTGGTCCTTGAGACGTGCACGATTCTTTAGATGTTCCTAGCAGCTATAAGCCTATAGCCTTGGAGCACTGTTGTTGCAACCGGATGTTCAGGTAGCTTGCGCACGCTCACGTTGACGAATTTTGGGACTCGAAAATTAATGACCGAGAAAACCCTCCAATGACCCTAAGATTTGAATTGTTTGGCCTCCGTGGATTCGAACGTGCGACTCACAGAGGCAACACTACTCAAACCCCTTGGTTAATTACTCTTTAGGGCTATTGAAATTTTTGTACATTTTACAAAAAATTGGTACTACAAGTTTTAACTACGGCTGAACCTCTCATTGTGGAGCCCCGTACATATACCATTTCTTTTGGTGTTTCAGAAAACGTGAGAAAGAGTAACATTGCATAATACTAGAAGGAAAAGTACCATTATAATATAGGATGAAGCTGAAGCCCAAACTGAAGAAATAAACTTTCTTTAGGGTGTTCCAATGAATCACCAGATGAGAAGAAAATACGGCTCGAAAGGCGATTATTGGTACTCCTGGAGTAGCATGTGGCATTGCCATGTGTCACTCTCAAATAAAAGATTACCATGACGCAATGTATGTCACAGTTGTCACTCCTTATTTCTCAATCATCCTATAAAAGTGAATAATAATGTCTCTAGTGATTAATTTGTCATTGCGTGAATGGTTGAGAGTACCACGTAGGCAACGCCACATGATACTCTTGGGATGATTCTGCATATCCTAACAGTAACAGCCATTGAAGTGAACTTATTTAACTACCCATTTTAGCTTATAGGGAAAGTTTTTTTTTTTAATCAAACCACAAACATAACATAGCTTATAGTGAAAGTTGAAGGATGAGGTAATTAGACTAGGACAATTATAGTTCAGCTGTCATGTAGCTAACAGCACTTTCTAGTCTAAAATCATTATTGATAAGAGCTACGAGTAATATTTTGCTTATAAGAGAAGGGAAGGCTGCCCATGAGACAGAAGAGAAGAGAAGAGAAGAGAAGAGAAACATCACTTATTACATTACCCCCACGTTCCAAATTTACAGAGACAGAAGAGAAGGCTGCCCATGAGTTTCATGCAGAAAATTTACAATTCAGGCATGTATTAGTAGATGATTCCGAACGCATCTGTATCCGAATCCGTTCATTTCGATGTGTCCTTTTTAGTTAGTGCTACCTTTGTCTAAAAATGTTTTTCTGATGATTAGATTGCCAAACCAGTTTGTGCGCACCTCGACTATTTCTGGAGCCCTGAAATCATCGTCCCGACAAACCCTCAAATGGCCCCAAGGTTAGGATTGTTTTGGCTTCCGTGAAATTCAAACACGTGACCTTATGGAGGACATGCTCTTATTTTCTTTCTCATCTCGACTCGGCCAAATCTCTTGGGATTCCTGTCTCATTATATTTGTCCAATCCACGAAACAAGTACATAAAAATAATGGTTTTTTTTCAACAAAAAATTTAAACTTTTTTAAAAAAATTAGAAGATCTCGTAGACATGCAGTAATTTTTTTTTGAAATTTTCTATAAAAGCTTGTACTATATTATTTTAAAGTTTCATTTTACGAACCATAGAAAGGATAATGGATGCTGTAAAGCAAGGCCAAGTGGCCGATCCGGCGGTTTATCTCGGCAATCGACGGCTCGGATCTTAACCGAGTAATGGACGATTCAGATTTATACACTCAAGTTCAATCCAAGCCGTACGTGCCGAAATAAACGGCCGAATTAATCGCTTGAAACCGCTTTGCATCCCCTGTTTTTGGATGGAGGAAGTTTTTGTTTTATGAAGAAAGAAAAGTCCTTTCATGCTTTAGCCTTGAGCTCAAAACGAATTGGTCCCACTATATAATTCCAGCTTAAACTTTACACTTCCCCATTCCCACGGATATAATCCTCCTCCCACCTCCACTGCTCTCGTCTCTCTCCCTCTCTCTCTATATATACAATCACATTCCCATGTCTCACAAAGAATCTCAATATCCCCCCGGCTAGCAGGGGAGAGGAAGAATTAATCTGGGTGTGTTCCCTTTTAAAAAACAAAGCTGGGAGTTGCCCCGCACCATTCCTCCTCCTCCTCCTCCTCTATAACATCCGTTACATACATTCACACATATATCTATCTGTCTCTCTACCTATCTATACACTCCAAAGTCCAAATGGCTCAATTTCGCTTACTATTCTCTCTCCTCTCCCTTACACTCCCTCCCCTCTTCATTTCAGGTACCACTCAAACAAACCCACAAACACTTTTGTTTTTTTGGTAATGCAGGGTGTCCTGAATCAACTTGCGCGCACCTCGAACTAAGTCTTATAGTCTTTTCTATGGCCGTTTTACACGCTTACGCAAGTGAGATGGCCCCAAAGTTGTTGACATGAAAAATTGAATCTGAAATGTTAGGAGGAAACAAATCCTTAAGTCTCCGGCTAAGATGACCAGCCTCTTGGGTTTACCCACAAACACATTGTCCTCAAATGTTTCCAATTCATTTTTCCAAATCTCATTTTTTGTGCTTGAAATGTCTTCGAATTTGCAGGAGTTTCATCAGGAACATTCACGCTACTAAACAACTGCGACCACCCTGTATGGCCGGGCATTCTATCGAACGCCGGAATCTCGCAGCTGTCCACCACCGGTTTCGTCCTCCAAACAGGCCAGTCGAAGAGCTTAAACACCCCGTCCAACTGGGGCGGCCGTATGTGGGGCCGCACCCACTGCGCCCAAAACCAATCCACCGGTGAGTTCTCCTGCGTCACCGGCGATTGCGGCACCGGAAAGATAGAATGCGCCGGGAACAACGCCCTGCCGCCCGCCACGCTGTTTGAGATCACCCTCGACGGCTACGGTGGGTTGGCCTTCTACGACGTCAGCTTGGTCGACGGGTACTGTCAAAACTACTTCCTCCTTAGAAACGTACAATTACAATTTCCAAATAAAAAGTAAAAGTAACTCAATGCTTAATTTTGCTAAATTTCTTTCTCTAAGTTGTATATTTAACTGGGGAAGTTGCTGTGCGGCATTCGAGTTGTCTGTTTGACAATCCAATAGTTTAAATTTCATATACGTTATTCGAGCATCTGAACCGTTTATTGTCAAGATAAAAAAGTGACCTGCTAGATTGCCGAACAGACGGCCCATATACAACACCGAACTCCCCCCGGGTTTATTGATAATGGACTACTATTATTTAAAGACAATGGAAGTATGATTTTAAATTATGAATATTCCTCTATTTGTAAATGTTCAACCTGAGCGTACCGTTTGATTTTATAAAAGTCACACTAACATGGAGGTTTATATTATTAAAATGTTCCAACAGGTACAACCTCCCGATGCTGGTGGTGCCGCAGGGTGGAAAGGGGGACAACTGCACAGCCACGGGATGCTCGGCGGACTTGAACGGCCTGTGTCCGTCGGAGCTGAGCGTGACGGATTCCGAAGGGGACGGCGTCGTGGCATGCAAGAGCGCGTGCGAGAAGTTTGGGAGCTCGGAGTATTGCTGCAGCGGTGCGTACGCTACCCCAAACACCTGCAAGCCGTCGTCGTATTCGGAGTTGTTTAAGAGGGCGTGCCCGCTTGCGTACAGCTACGCGTATGATGACAAGACGAGCACGTTCACGTGTGCCGGTGCCGACTATCTCATTACCTTCTGCCCTTCACCAAGCACCAGGTAAATTTTACTCAAATTTCCCCCCTACATTTTTTGGGTTTTTTTTTGTTAATTGGAGGTCAAGGATAAGCCTGTCAGTTGGGACGTTGTGGGTTGGCATGATTTGCGTGCTTTTCTCGCATTCCCAAGTTGGTATGGGGAGAGGGGAGATTCTTGCTCCGATCAAGATAAAACTGCTACTGCCCCGCTTATCGGCCATTTTTCGATCATTTCTCTCTTATATATGTAGGGGCTTATTTTACAATTAAATTTATAAAGTCGACATATATGTGAGAGAAAAGTAATCGGGGATTAGTAAAAATGTGTATAGTAACGTAAATTATAAATGGTTGAGGCCCTTTAGACTTACTCTACTCGTTTGCAAGTATCCTTTTTACATAAGTAAAAAAGTAGTATCATAATGTTAAAGGAGTAGCAAGGATGTTTTATTTATCCAAAAAAAAGAGTAGCAAGGGGAAAAAAAAAAACTGAAGTAAAAAAGTGAGATCAAAACTCTTTTGGGGAAATTTTGATGACGATGCTGATTTTGGCGTTTCATTTTTTTACGCAGATGCTCCATTTTTAATGTAAAATTACTAATAATTTCATGTACAAAGTGGAACACCTGCATACAAAATTTTGTAAAACATGAAAATCAATTCTCTCTTTGGTGGGTCTGGGTTCCTTTTTTTTGAAAGAGAGGTCTCAGCTAATTTTAATGCTCCACATGCAAATGGTCAGGAGGAAGTGACAATAACTTGTCATAACGTGGAGTGGCATTAAAAAAGATTTTTAGGAAGGTTCATAATTGCGTCACGTAGGTGCTAATGTATAGCTCAATGGCCTACCCTTCTTCTTTTTACCATATGCAGCGCAACTAATGTACAGTAATTATTCAGTGGTCTTGGTGATCGTACCCGATATTTTTATCCACTACAAATTTTTTAGAGAGTTTAGTACTCCTCCATCCTAAATTAGATATTAATATTTGATATTTTTGTCAATTTTAATTTCTTATATCTTTTAATATAGTTCTTAAAAAATATGCAATATGCAATATGGATTTTATTTTTTAATAATTTTCCGAATACGAGCATTGGCGGTTCTTTGTAAAAAATTTAACCATTTTTAGGCCGGTTTTGGTACGGGGCGATGCCCCCCTCGTAATTTTTTTTATCGTAAAAAAACTCATCTCCTCGCAAAATGAGGTGGAAAGACTAAAATTTCATTCTTTAAAGACTACTTTACAACGAGTTTGTTTTGGATTCGTAAACTTTATTCTTTTGCCGACAAGTTTTTTGGTGCCGAGTGGTACCCGTCAGCGATTTCAGCCATCCAAACGTGTGTTGGATAGTCTGGATTTTTTAGAGATAAAAAGAGAAGAGACAGTGGTGAGGCAAGGGGGAGAGAGGGAATAAATATGAGCCTTCTAAAACAAGTTTGGATGATCCGACGGTCGGGATCGCTGACGAATACCGTCACGGAAATTTCTCTTATTCTTCTATGGGTGGCAGTATCTATTTTAAGCAAAACGTTACACAACTCACCTTAAAATGTGTGCATTTTACAGTCAAGTAGTCAAAAGACTCAAAACTATGACTTCAGCTTCTTTGAGACATCTGGTCTGGGTCCTGTGGTTCACTAGGGTCCGTTGAAAATTTGCATTTTTTGTTTTTATTTAAATTTTTTTATTTGTTAATTTTTTTGAGAATTATTGTTTTGTCATGAAGAGATGAATCTAAAAAGTAAAAAATTACGATCAAAATGTAATTTTTTAAAATAAAGATGAAAATAAGTCAATAAGTTAATTTTTTCGTCTTTATTCAGAAAAAAATTGAATAATTTTTTATTTTTTAGATTCCTCTCATCTTGACATAGCAATAATTCTCAAAAAAATCGGCAAAAAATTAACAAATGTGAAAAAAAATTGAATAAGAACAAAAAATTAAGCCAAATGACTTTATTTAGCCGGTAGTCAGGATTTGCGAGGGCAATACAGTCATTTGGTACTGTCAACGATAGATACTGTGTATTCTTTTCTGGGTTTCCCCATGACGATGCACGTCTTTTCTTTTTAGTAGCAGAAATTGCTGAAAGCATCCCAAGTCCCGACACTAGCCTTGGAATGGGGGTTTTGGCTTTTTCTTTAACGGTCACTTTTAATTACCAGGCCTATGGACGTAATTATCCGGTGCTCCCTATGGCACTTCTGGCTTAGTTTTCCAAAAAATAAGCCCTAGGTTTTTCTTTTCGTTTTGTGCTGGTCCAAATGCATTTGTCAGTTGTGTCCAAATTTTGTAGATTGTAGATTTGTCTCGATGAGTGCAAATTTTTTCTTTTTTTGAAAATAACCAGTTTTTATCATTTTTAGCCAAAAAAGCAGAGCTAAAAGTGTTAAAACTTTGATATTCCCAAAAACAATTTGTGTAAAAAATCATAAGTTCTTTACTTATTTGATTCCTCTTATCCAGAAGAACCATTAATTAAAAAAAAAACACTAGTGCAAAACTAACCAATGAGAATTTTTCTGAAAATAAGGATGTATATATAAAAAAAAGAAGAAGCCCCCAAGGCTTGTCTTGGGAAACCTAGGGCTCGTCGTCGCCGCTGAGGTTTAGTCTTTAACAACTGATATCCCTTTTAGGGTACGAGAAATGATGGGTGAGAAATGACGGTAAATTCTATGTGATTTCAATGATCATTTTACCGACAAATCAAGAATTTTAAGGCTTTTCGTTCTTATTGCTAAAAAATTTCACATTTTTTAGTTTTGCGTTAAATTTTTGTACATTGTCGATTTGTCTCAATCAGAAAAGTATAAAAGTTTTACTTTTATCCTTATATTTGTCAAAATATTCAAGATTAGCAAAAAAAAGAAAAAAAAAATCAGCTTTTTAAAACGCATTGGAAAACAATCTGATGTGATTTTTATCGATCCCACAGAGGAAGTTTTATTTGTATACATCCATATATTGCATTATCTATTGTCGGTTTTGATCTCTATGTTACGAAAATGTCTAAGTTTAAAATTCCACTTTGATTCCGCAGCCAGAAGTCATCGTCGGGAAGTCAAACTCCGGTGGCGCCCGACTCGCCGGCCACCGCGACGCCCAACTCGCCGTCGTCCATCGACAGCACCATGGTGTACGAAGGCGCACTGGATTCCAGCAGCGCGTCATCGCTATCATCCTCGCCGTCCACGTTGTTCCTCCACGTGTTTCGATCTCACCCCGTCGCCGGTGCCGTCGCCATCGTCTCAGCTCTCTGGCGGTTGATGATATGATGACTCACCACTTCTAAACCACAAAAAAAAAAAAAAAAAAACTAACCTTTTTCTATTGATTAATCCGTCACCTTCCAAACACGGCCTTACCCCATCTGCCTTTGTCGGAATCTGGGTGTTATGTCACGTGTGGACCAGTAACCAGGCCCTTTCCTTTTGTATGGGCCTCGTGTCTCGGCCTGGGCCCATCGATTCTGGCCCATGTGACGAGGAACCGAGTCACCTTTGAAAAGCTCACGAGTCACTCTCAGGTTATCTTCTCTCATTTTTTATTATTTAAATAGTGTAGTTTGGGGTTGGGAATTAATTGGGAGTAATGTTTTTTTTTTTTCTATATATATAATATATATATATATATATATTTAGAATTAGAGAAAGGAGATATTCATTTATTGGTTGGGGGAAATTTTTATATGTAAAACCAATTCATTTGGTGCCAATAATATGAAGTCTGAATTTCATTTTACTACCATTTTAATTTGTCTTGTTCTCTGTTGTACTGTACTATTTTATAGAGCAACTTGTTCGGTTATAATCTAAAAATATTGAACCACTTATTGCTTCAGATAATATAAACAAGTGATTTTAATTTGCAATAATGGCGCGGATGGTGACGCAGATGTTTGTAAATCCCTGATGGGGATATACACTATAGTTTTGTAATCTCAGTAAGTGCAATTAGCAATATATATAGCCAATTTGTTGGATCGAAATCGGTTCGCGATCAGAAACATGACACGGCGTTGAAAACTATAATCTCGTTGATTGATGTACATATGCATCAAGTTTGATAATTTACCCGTCGTCGGCCGTTGTCATTGCTGACTACGGTCACCTCTGCTAATGCTGCAAAATAGAAGAAGCTTTGGACGATAAATCTTACTACTACAATTAAATTGTCACTTTCTTCATTTCAGCTAGTCCGTATACAACAAATTAAAGTCCAAACCATTACCAAACAATGTTGAAAATGAGGGAGATCACTCCCTGGATCTGTGTAGGACACATAAGGATAAGACTAGATGTTTGCAATATGAATGCATTTTTAACATATTTTTTTTTTTTGGAGGATGTCATGGTCCATGCTTGTCACACCAAATTATTAATAATTAAAATATCCCTTTTTAGTACTGATGTTACCCATGAACAAATAAAGTGTACCAAAAACCTATAAAGAAATTATGGTTGTGACTTTAGATCAGGAAATTAAGACCTTAGTGGTGTTGTTGCAATTGCCTGCCTTGTACTATTTTTGCTTATCCGTTAGGTGGTAGTACCATTGGTTTTTCCTTTGTTTTTTGGTAAAACACTGTGGAAAATTAACCTTGGAGAATGTTGATGATCCTATTATTGAAGAAGGTCCTGAGTTTGATATACCTCCATCTCCAGAAATTCCAACCTTTGATTCCTTCTCACATTCCAATATCCATACCCAAGGTTTCTCCTTTGATAACATTCCCCCATCAAAATGGTTGGATAAACTTTATGGAAGTAATTCCCACAAAATTACTCCATCTGGCCTTGCTCGGTTTGGACTTTGAGAGATGTTATTTGGAAGTAATGAATTGAAAGAGATAGATACAAAAAAATTTATCAAAAATCGTGTCTAGAAATTTTGAGACCTCAAAGCGAATAAGACCGCCAGACTGCGCAGTTTTGTTTGAAAAGAAAAGCCATCAGAATTTGACTTTACTGACCGACATGCATGCATGCTCTCAAATTCAATCATTCACAATGATAATTAAAATGCTTCAATGAGAATTAAAGGCATCGGAAAAAAAAAATCTTCATCAAGTGATATTTTGGGCGATTGTGAACAAATTCATTAGAACCCAAATCACATGGTTTGTGTGCGAGTGGATGCGCGGAGCACAAGCATGAGTGCGAAACCGTCTTACAAACACATTCCAAACTACTACAATTTGCAAGAGCGAAGATTGATAGGGCGAGCATAATACAAGGATTGAGAATGAGAGCGCATGACATTTTGAAAATTATATATATGCCGAAGGTTAGGATCGATGCTGCAAATGTAAATGTTGGAAGATTTAAAAGCTTTTCGAGATTTCAGGTTGTTTTCTAGATTTCAATATTATAATTTATGTTTGTGCTAGGTTAATATCTATGTTTTCTTGTTATGCGTACTTTCTTTATTGATTTAGGTTTCTTGATTACAAAGTTTTGGAGCCTATATAAAGGCATACTAGTGGTACAATATAATGAATATCAATTGAAAAAAAATCTCGTCAATTATCTTTTCGTACCTGTACATGCATTCAGGCTGCATGGCTCCAACATAATTTCCAATTACCAAATTATTCCTACATTTTTTTTTGCTCGCAAATTAGTTATAGGTCACCGTAATGCTTTACAGGACAACAATTTTGTGTATAGAAATGAATACTAATTACAGAGTATTTCTTCCCTGTTTTTGAAAAGTAAATTGTTCATCCATTTGCTTCTTCTCTGGAATAAATGTGTCGTTGCAAAAGGACTTAGAGCAATGCCTCCAAACCACTAAAGAATAGTATTACTTATAAATGATAACACAATTCAAATATATATGTCAAGATGTACCAGGATAAGGGGATGAGAATTGATAAATCCGTTTGCCCTGTTCTTTCATACGACCTTAAATTGTATCGAGCTACAGACCCTATACTTATATAAGCTACGGGCCGTAAATCCTAAGCTAGCTTAAAAGTTTTTTCCAAACCAAAAAATAAAAATATCTTTTACTTGCAAGTTGAATACGAAAGATATATACTGTCATAATTGTATTACCAAATATGTATTTTGTGTAGGTATATCCACCAAGAAAACATTTGAAATGTGAACAGGAAATTTCCTTTTTTTGATGCATACTTTTAATTTTTTTGATGGAAGCATTGGACGCTTCCGTGGCGTGCACGTTTTTGATGCTTTATTAAAAGTCACTTGCTAGGCATGATACATGATGTAGTAATTGGTGGAGTACTATTGAATTCAAAGTTAGCATGCAATTCAAATTGCGGCAGTGTCCCCTTTTGTATTTCGTTTTTTTGTTTTCTCTGTAATTTCAGACCGGTAGTGTCCTCTTTTGTTGTAATGTTTTCTTTATATTTATATATATATATTATTTGCATTTTCTGGTTTCAGACCGGTAGTGTCCTCTTTTGATTTAATGTTTTCTTATATATATATTATATCTGCATTTTCTGGTTGATCAGAAATTTTTTTGCAGATAGTGCATGTTTTTAAAGAGGACAGTGCCAAAGGCAGTTTAGAACTTGGGACAAGGAGTGGCAAAAAATGAAAAGAAGACAGGACAAATTACCAAAACCACCCCAATGTTTCTGAAATTACAAATGCCCCTCACCTTTGGAAAATTACAAAATGCCCCCTATTTTATTACAATGGACCAAATTATCTTTTTGTAGCCAGTGAAACGCTATTTCCACACCTCTACAACCTATCACAAATTCACAAGCTACAAGAGGACGCTATAGTCCATTAATTATAATTAAGATCTGATGATGTCAGATAGATTCTGTCGAATTTTCCAACAGCGACGTCACAATAAGGGAGTAATTTGTTAGTATGTGATAAAGGGTATTTTATAATTTCCCAAAGGAATGTGGGGCAATATGTAATTTGAAAAACCTCAGGGTGGTTTTGGTAATTTATCCATGAAATCATGAAAAAAAATAATTCCAAATCCAGTGTCCATTAAACAATGGAAAATTCTAAAATCAGCCAAATGGGCTGACAATAATAAGTATGTGAATGTGTATTAAATGGTGCAAAATGTACACAAAAATAAATATTTTCTAGTGTACTTATCGTCAACTTAGTGGTTGACAATAGCAAGACCGTAAAACAATACTCCGTAATGTCTTCTCATACATATCTGGTTTTTTTCTTTAAGCCAATTTGATTCCTTTGAACCAAGAAGGGAAAAGCAAAGAAAGCCCATGGGCTCAGACTTACCGGGTGAAACACCTCTTCAAGAAGAAGGTTCATTAGATCAAGCCCAAGAAAACACAAAGGTCCATATGCCAATCTTCCCTATAATACTCCTTCAGTGTAAACTTTTTTTTTTTTGCCATTCATTAAACATATTCTACTCTATTTTAGGAGACTTGGAAAATGAGAGAGGTGCTTACAGGAATCGAACCATGCATAAGAATATAAGAGAGGCACCAACTACACTCCACTCCACTTGCCAATGTAAACTTACTCTCTCTTCTTTTCTAGTGAAACCCAATTTGTTAGAATAGTACTTAGATTAGTTGTACACCTTGAAAGAGAAGTTGAACTCATCACCTCCTTTCTTGACACCTAAAGTGCACCCGTAATGACATTGAGCCAAAGGCTCCTTTGCAGCGTAAACTTACTTAAACTAAGACAATAATTAATGGTTATGGCATGCAGCAGGACTCCACAGAAACTAAACCTAAATCACATTAAATTAAGCTAAGTTGTTGTTGATTTAAAAAAAAAAAAACTTAAGTCTTCTATCCTAATTAATTGAGGCTAGCTAGCTAGCTAGCTAGCTATCTGAATCATATTGGGGGCGGATGGCGGATGGCTGGTTGGTTTCTACAGTAAGCGCACGGCAGATTCAAGTCTAGAAGCTGAAATTTAGGGCATTTATAGAGAGGACTAGCAATTATCCTGGAAAATGGCATGATGAATGTGCAGTTGGAATCAGACTCGTTAATTGATTGCGGTCAAACTGATGAATGAGGGTGTGCCTGGGAAACATCCTCAAAGTAACATTATTAACGATGCCAAGATGAGACTCACTTGAACGGGAACAACCTTATTCCACATCTACCCGTGATGTCAATCAATGTGCCAACCACCTTGCCCATCTCGGGACGGAACAAGAGGAACCTCTAGTTGTTATGGCTGATGCCCTTTTCTCCTTGAGGGAGTATTCTATTAGGGACTGCCTAGACTTTAAGGCAGATTCTAGACTAGGTTTTGTTTGATCTGTGTTATGTTTTATCATTCAGACTCGCACTTCTTATGCGGTTTATCTCTCTGTTTTAGTTTGAATGAAATTCCGAAGTATCAAAAAAAAAAAAAAATTGATCAGATCAACAAGTATAATATATATTCAATAATTTTACAACATCTTGTGTCAATTTTGGTCGTTCTCTCCCCATGGTTATTTCCATGAATTCATCTTGTGTCAATTTTGGTCTTTAAAAGATTAGTAAAAAAAAAACTTATCATTCATATTTCTTTTTTTTCACGGAACTTAATTATCATTCATCTTTCTAACTACATAACATGAGCTGATTTCTGGCAGTTTTGGATTGGAGAGTCCAGCTGATCAGATATTTACTGGATGCACCGTTTCTTTTACCATCTCACATTTGTGTATATTCATTGTTTTATTTCCACAGTTCATTTCGCATAGATTTATAAATTATCTTCAAACCCTTTATATGTTCATGTGATTGCACCCGGGCTTCTAGAGTATATATTACAGCACGTGCAAAAGATTGCACGCTCAGTAGTTTTCCCGTCGCTATAGTCTCGCCTAATAAGTAATTAGAGCAATGCTATGGACAAATCAAAGTTTACATCCGTTTTTACATCTCTTGATCAAGGGCAGACGCAAGTAATGGCAAGTGGGGTCTGGTGACCCCACTGAGTTGGAAATTACCCCAGGAAAGCTGCACAGTTTTGGGCTATATTGGTAAATTTGCTCCAAGAGATGTTATACTTTGCCCAAGTATCTCAACAATATTACAATTCTTGCCCTCAAAAAAATCCTTACATCTGACCCTCCCTCTCTCTCTCTCTCTCTCAAAACTTTGGCAAAACTGACGTAAAAGTAGATTTTGTATCATAGATATGTTTTTCTCCAAGTTTCACATCTTTTTGAGAGCCCGGAGTGAATTTTTTCGAATGACCCCCTGACAAATTTCACAATAAATAATTTACAACGATAAAATAAACATAGCAATTACTCCAATTGCAAGTATTTTAAATTATAAGTACACGAAATTAATAGTCATGCCATTAGAGCTCATGAAACAAATTCATACATATAAGACCGAAATCTAAAGATACCGACAGTGCACAACGGCATGCGGGTCCCACATAGATAATCCTAGCCGTTCAATAATTTAAAAAAAAAATGGAGTGGGCCCTTGAAAAATCAACTTAGTTGAATATATGTAGGTGCTCAAAATCAATCATCTAATTCTTCATTCATATTTGGCTCAGATTATCCGTATGGAACCCGCGGTGAGAATTGTGTGTTAGTATGTTCATCGTTGGCGTCCATAGCAATTCTGATATAAGACTTAACCCCAGTGGCATAAAGTTCTAGGTCCGCCCTTGCTCTCGATCATAAGTGATGGTAGGACTTACAAAACTAATTAGCCGTTGCTATTGCACCATGGCCACCTCTACTAATGTTGAAAATATAAGAAGCCATCAACGTAAATCTTTCGTATTGCAAAATCTTTCAATTCGTAACATTGCCGCCTCTAAAAATAGAAGAAACCATGAACATATATAAATCTTTGTATGAACGTAAATCTTTCGTATTACTACTACAAAATAAACTGTCAGTTTCTTCTTCATTAATATTTACTGGACCACGAGACCGAGCTTAGCTAGTCCAATACAACGAAATCCAAACCATACCAAACAGTGTTGAAAAAGAGGGAGACCATTAATGCCCTAGATCTGTGTAGGGCACATTAAGGATTTTTTTTTTTTTTTTTTACTGCGAAAAAGAATATTATATTAATAAAGAGATTAAGCATCAAGAATTGACAAAAGATCAATCCGAACAACGCCCAATATTAAGGATTAGACTAGATGTTTCCAATATGCATTTTAAGTATTTATTTTTTGAGGATGTCATGTTCCATGCTTGTCACACCAATTAATAGTATTCCTTTTTATTGATGGTTGTGACTTTAGATCAAGAAATTACAAACATGCTAGGAACACAATAATCCTAATACAACACTAAACCTCTCACACGTACGCACGAAAGTCAAGAAATTACAAAAATGCCAGGAACATAATAATCCAAACACAGTCTCTCACATATATGTGAGACCCACACACTTGTGCGTGTGAACCCTAAATGTATGTGAAAGATTGTGTTTGATATTATGCGTGTGTGTTGTTATGTATGTAGGAGCTGATCCTGGATTGGAGTCCTGATAGAGGGAATATTTGCACCTCTGCCTCACTAATAACTAGCTATTGCTCTCTCTATCCCTATTTAATAGTTTCTTGTTCAATTATACCAAATAAAAAATTAGTCATATTTTTAAATTGATAATAAATTTTATATTTAATATAAATCTTATTTGATAGATCTCAATTGATTTTACAAAACAATATTTTTAAAATTATATAAAATATTATAAATTATAAAATATAATTAATTAAAAAGTTGCATAACTGGCAAGGGAACTATTAAATGAGACGGAAGGATTAATATATTTATAAAAGGGCAAAGTACAACTTTGTTGACTTATTTGACCGGCGAGAAGTCTTTATTCTACACTGGATAAATACAATACTCCAATATACTTTTGAAGAAATTAAGACCATCGTGCTGTTGCAAATAAAAAATGTTAGGTGTTGCACATCCCTTGGGTAGAACTGTTAGGTTGCACATGCCTCTTTCTTGCTTTTGGTAAATTAACTTTGGAGAATACTCCCCGAGAAAATCTTGTTTACAGAACAGCTATAAACAAGTGTTTACGGAATTCACTCTCGATAATTTAAAAGTGTTTTGGACTGTCTGAATTTTAAAAAAATTATTCGCGTGAATAGTTAAACTATTCTAGCAAATAGATTTTTCAAAATTCGAACCATTAATTATCAAAACGGACTGCTGAAATCACTCCGATCCATAAAAAACTGCTGTAGGCTCCATAAATAAGTTTCTCTTCCCCTCATAAAATTACTTCATGGAGAACAACTGGAGTTTAGATTGGAAAAAGAAGAAGAAGCAGAATATGACTTTAGTGGCCGACATGCGCTTTACTTTCCTGACTTTGATGCCCGGTCTACCCTGAAACTCTTGGTTGACGCGGTTCTCTATCTTTATCTTCAAAAATGCTGGGGACAAAGAAAATTTATCCCGAAAGTACCTCAAAAATAATAATCAATGGTTGAGATTCACTTTGATATGTGTGACCCAATCATCAAAGTAATTGTCAACCATTGATTACTGTTTTCAAGGTACTTTCGAAGTAAGTTTTCTTTGTATGTAGCATTTCCCCTTTATCTTTGGTCAAGTCTTTGATGGTCGAGTCAAGCTGATCGAGGAACCCTTCCCGAATGGGGTACAGTCGATATCTTAAGAGGCATCGAGCTTCGAGATTAATCTTTAAAGCCACGTGTATGGTTTAAAAATTAACAGGTTAGCTGATACAGGTCGTATGAGAATTAAGTTATCAGAAAAAAAAATCTCCACCAAGTTGGATATGTTGGGAGATTATGGACAAATCCATTAGAACCTAAATCACATAATTCACGTGTAAGTACATGTGTGTGCACAAATTCGAGCCGAAATCGTCTTAAAAACAATTCCGAACTACCATTCGTCTTCCTGGTAGTTGCCCCCCACCATTCCTCTTCCTCCTCCTTAGAAATTACAGTAACATGCACATTCCAAAGCTGGGAGTTGCCCCACACCATTCCTCTTTCTCTCTCTCCTCTCTAAAATAAATATCCTTTACTTACATATATCTTTCTATCTATCTATACAGTCCAAAGTCCAAATGGCTCAATTTCGCTTGCTAATCTCTCTCTTCTCCCTCACACTCCCTCCCCTCTTCATTTCAGGTACCACTCAAAAGAACACACAAATACACAAATACGCCAATAATTAAATCTCAGGTCAAGACCACTTGACTAACCTTTTGGGTTACCCGGCCACAAACACATTTTACTCAAATGTTTCCAGTTCATTTTCCAAATCTCATTTTTTGTGCTTCAAATGTCTTTGAATTTGCAGGAGTATTTTCATCAAGAACATTCACGCTACAAAACAACTGCGACCACCCCGTATGGCCAGTCATTTTCGATACCGGAATCTCACAGCTCTCCACCACCGGTTTCGTCCTCCAAACAGGCCAGTCAAAGATCATAAACGCCCCGTCCAAATGGAACGGCCGTTTCTGGGGCCGCACCGGCTGCGCCCAAAACCAATCCACCGGTGAATTCTCCTGCGTCACCGGTGATTGCGGCACCGGAAATATAGAATGCGCTGGGAACTACACCCTGGCGCCCGCCACGCTGTTTGAGATCACCCTCGACGGCTCCGGCGGGTTGGACTTCTACGATGTCAGCTTGGTCGACGGGTATTGTTAATAGTTATACTACTAGTTTTACTCTTTTATGAGATTTTCGTGATCAGCTTATTCGTGGAAAACACGCAATTTCAGTTGTTTGTTTCGACAATTAACGGTTTAGATATGTTTTTAATTTTAAATTGGTAAAAAATATTATTTTTTACCGTTAATAGTTTGTCTTCAACCTGAATCGTTCAAAATATTTTTGAAAGGCCGAGACTGGCCTTCATAAACTTTATTTACGAAACTTCCGTAAATAAAGATTTTCCCATATTTTATTATTAATGAACTATTACTCCGGATTTGTCAGATCCCACGTCACCCAATTTGGGAATGATGAATTGGTATATAAGGGACTAGGAGCAGATACTTTATAACTTGAGATTTAACCTTTTGAGTCACGTAATTAGGTTAAGAGTTAAGCAGGTCAGCTGGCGCAGATCGTTACAAGATTACTTTTATCTGTCCCAAATTGTTCTCTACGAAAAAACGTACAATTTTGATATCAAAAATAAAATATTTTCGCGCATAATTTTCAAAATTTCCTTGCACCATATTAAAGAGCTTATGAAGTACTTTAATTTGGTGTAAAGAAACTTTAAGAGTAAATTTCACTGACCTCCCCTGAGGTTTCTGACACAAACAGATACCTCCACTGAGATTTCTGAAATAGCAATGCCCTCCCTTTCTTTTACTGACATTGTCATGATTCCCCCCTCCACCCCCAAACGTCAGAAATTTGACGGAAATAGCTTAGGAATGGTGATGTCATGGCTGTCTTCCTTTGAAAATGCCAATACTACCCTCTACCTTATATGGTCTACTACAACTCTTAGTTTTATATTATTTGTTAAATCTGTTAAAATATACTTCATTGTTTTTTTCCACATCAACTCACATTGTTATTTTTTACCAATATCAATTACACAAGTAATCCATATGTCAATTTTTATTTTAAAAGATGCATTGGCAATACATAGTATATATAGAGAATTCACTCAAATTAACTATGGTTTATCAATAATCCAGTTAAAGACATAATTACTTGTTAAATACATCACTTGAATCATACTTTATTAAATTCACCTTGCAAGATACTTTGTAAGAAAAATGGTCGTTCAAGTGGAAAACTGAACCAAATTCTTAGCTATAAAGGTTGTTTCCAATTTCTTTTCTATTGAGATTTAATGTACCCTCCATTTGGAATGCCTATTTTTACCTCTCTCTTTTTCGAGCAAAAGATCATCCCAGTTATATTAATATGGAAATAAAGTACGATGAAAATAACAAATAAAGAACAGAAAAACCACGTGAAATGAGCGCCGAGCCGGAAATAATTTTTTCTCATTTTAAGTGCATTTGTTTGATGTGTTCCGACCTATACCACAACATATGAGAGCATTTCTTACATCTACACTAAACAGTCATCCTTGCAAATGGTTTAATTAAAAAACTTAATTACTTTTTTGGCCTTTTTTATTTTTATACCACACGATGTATATGTAAAATTAGTTCAAAGTTGATCAATTGTGTTGATGAGAGAAATTGAAAAGGTGTAACAACATTGATCAAGGTTGAAAAACGTAAACTAATTAAAGACTAAAAAAGTTTGAAAAAGACAAAAATAATCTTTTAGTGTCTTTAGTGTCGTCTTATATAAACTTCTTTTTAACTTTCATCTATATTTTTATATTTTTTGATTTCCCTCGTTGAGATGATAGATGTGAAGTAAAATTATCAAAAAAGATAACTAAAAGTAAAATAGACTAACTGCTACCAAAAAATAATTTAGTCCAAAGGCCCTCTGATTATAATAATTAAGTACCTCTATAGCGTGAGTTTGAAAAATAAATTACTTTAATAGTTTTATTCTTAGTCTTACTCTCCATAAACAAAAATTTATTTGGAAAAAATAGGGAGGGAGAGAATGAGTGCAAAAAGGAGGCAGTACACATTAAACAAGGGCAATTTTGTCATCCTATTGTGTATTTAACACCGTTTGCAAGCAATTTAACAGAAGGGGGACTTGTGACAATGTCAGAAAAAGTAAGGGAGAGCACTGTTATTTCAGAAACCTCAGGGGAGATATCTGTCCATGTTAGAAACCTCAGGGGAGGTCAGTGAAATTTACCCAAACTTTAAAAATGATGCTTTGAACTTTTCGAAAGGAATGAGCAATTTGGGATGGAGGGAGTATTTAGAAAAAAATATTAATTTTAATTTATTAATTTTCGTCTACTTGTTGTAAATGTTCAACTTTAGTGTACCGTATGATTTTTTTTTTATCAGGAAAAGAGATTTTATTGTTCAGATAACCGAAATTACAAAGATTAATCAAGAAGGGAATGACTTCGGTGTCCCCGGTCATTTTGGAGACACCGTAACTTTTGGCATAACAAAATCATTATGAATATAACCAAAACCCATTACAAGCATAACAGAACCATAGCAAGGCATAACTTAGGCATAACTTGTTTGTTATGCCTTGGTTGGATTTGGTTATATTTTGGTTGGTTTTTTGGATATTCCTTGGTTATGCCTTGTTTGGGTTTTGTTATGTTTGTATTGGATTTTGGTTATGCTTATAATGATTTTGTTATGCCAAAAGTTACGGTGTCTAATCAAGAATAGGAAAAACGGCATCACAATCCACAACCTATATTTCAACTATGTTGACACTTAAGCCACCTGCTATCGATCAAAAGGAAAAAACAGAAAGTTGGCAAGAAGCCAATCAAAACCAGCAAAATCTAACAAAACGATCTGAAGCCCACAAAAAGACCCCAAAAACAAAACAGGGTAACATAACTGAAAACGAAACTGTAGCACTGCTGGAAACTGATGAAACTGGAAGAAAGCTGCACCAACTGGATCTCAGGATCAGTCAGGTGTGAAAGAGCATTGCATACAATAGTCACACTAACATGGAGGTTATTACGTTGTTAGGGGTTTGTTGGTCTCGGATAACTTTGGAGATTAAGTAATTTTAATTTTAATTTGTTCTTGTCCTTTTAATCTTTGTAATTTTGCGGAGATTAATAAATTTTTTTTTTTGCCGACCAAAAACAACATGGAGGTTATTACTATTTAAAATGTTCCAACAGGTTCAACCTCCCGATTCTGGTGGTGCCACAGGGTGGAACAGGCGACTGTAAAACCACGGGATGCATTGTAGACTTGAACGGGCAGTGTCCCTGGGAGCTGAGCGTGACGGAGCCCGAAGGGGACCGCACTGTGACGTGTAAGGGCCCGTGCGCGAAGTTTGGGAACCCGGATTTTTGTTGTAGCGGCGCCAATGCTAGCCCAGGAACCTGTAAGCCAACATTGTATGCAGAGTTGTTTAAGAAGGCGTGCCCGCTCGCGTACAGCTACCCGTATGATGACCAGACGACCATGTTCACGTGTGCCGGTGCCGATTATCTCATTACCTTCTGCCCTTCACCAAGCACCAGGTAAATTTTGTTTATTGAAACTGGGAAAATCTTGTCAATTTGGATAGCATGATCATATTCGCTTTGGGATTTTGGTTTTGGATTGGCAAAATTTGCGTGCTTTGCTCGCATTTCCAAGTTGAAATGGGGAGAGGGGAGATTCTTGCCAAAAGTGCTTCAATTAAATAAGCAGTTTTGATCGTCAAAATGAGCGTATGGTAAGGTCACTAGGATCGTACTAAATATAATTTGGAGAGTTCACAATAGGCTGTTGTGAGGGTCATTTTAGGGCAGTGGTAGAGCCAGAATTTTGACCCCGGGGAGCCAACTTAATAGACTTATTTTTTTAACGGAATGCATACTTATTATATTATAAGATTTTTGTTTTCCAATTCATTACATTTGTACATTGAAATAATTCTTTAAGCTACAATAAAAAAAATAAACTTGTCACGTGCTTATTTTTTATTTAAGATTAAAGAAATTAAAAAATAAGAATGTAAAATAACCGGATTTTTTATCAAATCAAATCATAATTATTAAGATTATAAGTAGAATATACAAATAATTATCAATAATATTCAAAATCAAGTATATACAAAATAAAATGTTTACAACTCGGATGCTCGAAAAGCCGGGACCGGAAGGCCCCGGCCCCGTGCCCAACATAGCTCCACCCCTGTTTTAGGGCCCTTCCTAGAATAGGGTGAACGAAATCTTCTCTCCTATTAGCTAAGAAGAGAGAGAAGGACCAATCTTAACCCAACCCAAGTTACTTTCTATGCTTACTTTCAAAAAAAAAAAAAAAAAACCGAACAAGTTAGTTGTTACTCTCTCTTCCTGAACATCGTTTTATTTTTCTCTCTCCTAAACAACGATCTATATTACTGTGTATAGGAGCAGACAAAAAAACCCCTAATATCTTCCCTCTTGCAATACCGTAATTCGTAATTTTTTTATTTTTTGCAATACCATCATTCATAATTTTTTACGAAAAAGTATTTGAACAAATTACTATCAATACCTTCGTTCATAGTTACGAAAAAGGATTAAAAAAGCAAGATCACAAAATTAGCAAATTCTTCACGAAGCACTCCGATCTCCATTCCAAAAACTGAGATATATATGTCCATTTCCATAAAAAAGCTATGATATACTTCCATTTCTCATGACTTTTATAAGTTTCAAAACTTCAAAAGACAAATATCAAGAGCTGAACTTCAAGTTTCAAAACATTACTTGCAATGCAACATTTATGTGAGACATGTCAAGTTTCAAAACATTACAATTCAAGTGTGCATCTAAACTAGCTTTATAACCACCATCCCCTATGCTTTCATACCGTCATGCCACATTAGCTTTCATCATACGAGACTGGGATGGCAACCTCGGCGCCATATTTGGTTGCTCCCCGGCCATGTGGGTCTTGGGTTGAAGTAGTATCATGTGTGTTAAAATGTATAAATAATAAAGTTGACACATTTTCTAATAGCTTAAGTTTTTAGATGAGTTGGTAATTAACAATCTAATATGGTATTAGAGCAGGCAATAGATCATGTGTTTAAACCTTATCGCATATCTAATATTAAAATATTTACACATGTTACGCCCGCTTATGAAGGAGAGCCTAGCTACACGTGAGGAAGCGTGTTAAAGGTATAAATAATAAAGTTGTTCCTCTCTCTCTAATAGCTTAAGCTTTTAGATAAGTTTGTGGTTAACAATCTAATAATGTGCATTTTCATCTTCTTCGACCTCCTTTAATGGTTTAGATGTTCTAGTCATTGCTTTCGTTGTGGAGTCCTCCCCTTTGCCACTTGAAAAGTTAAAAAATAATCTTCTATAAAGGCAAATAAAAAGAAATACTGTTATACTCCCTTCGTTACTTTTTAAATGTCCATACGATTTTGTATGTTATTTTCTATTGTTTATATCTCTTAATATATATTGCTAAAAATATGCAATATGAATCTTGTTTGATAGATCTCAATTATTTTTATAAGACATTGATTTTAAATATATGAAACATAATATACATCGAGATATATAAGCCATTAAAAATGGCACGCAAAACCGTAATGGACACTTAAAAGGGACGGAGAGAGTATATACTTGTGAGGTTGCAATTATATACATATATTCATAAAACAAATCATGTCAAGTTTTATGATAATCTATTTGGATTAAGCACTTTTCGGTCATAATTTGAGCTGATTTTATTGCAAATACCCTAAAAAAATATGTTTTAAACAAGTTGAACGGTTTTGATCATCAAAATATGACCCGGAAATGAGAGGTCCTCGCCGTAAGAAAAATAAGGGATCTCTCGTAGGAAGGTCACTGTATGCTTATCCTTTCTTTTATAAGAAAAACTTGTTTCCGGCTCTGCTGTAAAGAAGCAATTTGCAGCCAACCGCTAAACATTTGACACATCAGGCTAATTGTTCCTAGACAAGTGAGACAAAAAAAGCAGTGAGCAGCACCGAATCAAACCCCTTCCATTTTAACCATGGTCAACCATATTGTTGTCTAGCCTAAGAAATTTAGGCTGAACTATTACACCTATTACAAGATGCCACAATTACATCTCTAGTACTCCATAGTAAATCTTTCTTCCTTTTGGTTTTCTTTTTCTGGAAGATTAAAATGGTCAATCCTAATTGTTCATTCAATGCTTAATTGTAAGAAATTAAAGGGTGGATTTGGCTTTAAAAGTCAAATAGTAACTTATTTTTTTATTTTTATTTAAAAAAAATTATGCATTTGTTAATTTTGCGTCAAACTTTTGTCACTTATTGATTTGACTCGGCGAGATGAATCGAAAATATATAAATTGGGATCGAAACTCATAATTTTTTAAAAAAGACAAAAAAAAAAAGAGTAAAAAAAGTTTTTTTGACTTATTTTTGTCTTTATTCAAAAAATTATGAATTTAGATCATACTTTTTTACTTTTTCGATTCCTCTCAACGAGACAAATCAATAAGTCACAAAAGTTTAACGTAAAACAAACCAATGCAAAAAAATAAAATAAAATAAAGACAAAAAAATAAGTCACCTAACTTTTTAATCCAACCGACCCTAAGTTTTTAAATTTTTTCCTCTCTTCAACTTGATCAAGGAGGAGAAGGAGGAGGAGAAGGAGGAGGAGGATCCTAGTGCCTTAACAGACAACTTGATCATAATCAACGAAACACTCGGAGGAGAAGACGAACAGTGCTTCATCACTTTCTCGCTTTCCCTTCGCACCTCTTTTCATTTTGGGTTACTCGGCAATTGAGGGTTTTATCTGATAAAAGTAAATTAAAGGAACTTAACCATGGTTACAAATGCAATTATTAACTGCAGTTAAAGCCAAGTGTCGAATGTGGGTGGTTGGCTGCAAATTGCTTCTTTACAGCAGAGCTGGAAACACGTTTTTCTCTTCTTTCTTTTATATGGAGCCTTCTTCTTTTGCAGTTTATCCTTGATTAAACCTCTTTTTCTTTTGTTACCTTGACTTGACGTGGTCTTTTTGTTGGATCTCGCAGCGGTGGCTCATCATCCACATTTAAGGCTGAACTATTCTGTACGTTGGATGAAACGTTCTAATTCGCATGCACACCCAGAAGAAAGCACATCTGGAACTATTACTTACAAGTCTTTGTCAAATTTACGACAATCCACTACAATGAATTATGAGTGAAGGATTAGTGTCATTCAGAACTAAATCTCCATGAAGGTAAAAGACATCTTTATCTACAATTGTTCTAGCCCATCTCTTCAAATAATACCGAGACAAACTCTCATATTGTAAGTCATGAAATAACTCCAATGCATGTGAGCAAAGAATGCCATGGAATTCAAACTTTGGACAAGTGTATGATAACGAATGTTCCAAGCATTATATTTAAGTGTGCGAATTTTTTTCCTACCATCCAACTCTTTAACAAAATGTATATGTACCAAATGTGCCATAATCGTTTTCCATTTCAAAGACAAATCCAAAGTTTGTTGGTATTCTCTTTGAAATAAGTTGAACACCTTTTTCGTGTCTTTTTCAGTTGCTTCACACTCAACAGACCAACGAGAAACTAAGATTGGCGACGTTTGCTGTGTCTTATTTATGTAATTATTTTCAGCTTCCCTTTCTTTTTCACGCCTACTAGCTCTGGCCTTAGCATATTGATTTTATCCTTTTCTTTTTTGGGGAGTCCTGATTTTTTTTGTATGTCCCTTCACATGAACAAATAAGTACTTGTCACAAAATAGTATTTTGACTAATTTACTTTTGTTTGTCCTTTGCTTCCTAACACTAAAACTAGGTGTTCACGATAATGAATAACTTATGCAACACAATTCTTTGATTTTGTCCTTATTCAAATTTTTATCGCATTTTATGCCAAACTTTTATATGATATTGGATCGCCTCGACAAGAGGAATCGGAAAAGTAAAAAAATTATGACTTTTACACAAGTATTTTGAAAAATATCCTTATATTCAACTAAATTTTTGAGTTTTTCTTTGGATATTTTCAAAATACTTGTTTAAAAGTCATAATGTAGTTGGATATTTTTCAAAATACTTGTGTAAAAGTCGTAATTTTTTACTTTTCCGATTCCTCTCGTCAATACGAATCAATATCACATAAAAGTTTGGCGTAAAACTAACAAACGCAAAAAAAAATTGAATAATAACAAAATCAAAAAATTGTGGTGCATAATTTTTCTTGCATATTCCACTATAAAAAGTGTAAGCCTCATCAATTGTATCAAAAATCATTCCACTCTCAGGCTCAATAACCACAACCTTATCTACTGTGTTTTCTAATTCACTTAACCCATTACTCCCTTCATCCATTTCATGAGCTTTCTTATCATGAACCAAATTCATGAAATCTTCAAATTCAAATTCTTCCATCAGTTCTACACATCAAAAGGTATATTAATGACTATTATTCTACAACCCAAATTCGTAAATGTATATTTTGTGGTTTAGCTTAAAACCTAGGACGAATACAAGCAGAGAAATAAGAAAATTTATGTGAAGAGAATTTGAGGCAGACTTGGAAGATGAAGCCAGCCCTAATCGACGGGTTCAATTTCAACAACGACAAATTTCTTCGATCTTCTTTTGTCATCGTCGTTCTTGTCTTCAAGAGAGAAGAAATTAGGGCTTCACCATCTGAAGCTTGAAGCGAGGTCTGTTTGACGAGGTTAATTTCATCTGCGACTCCAACTAACTTGCTCACCCACTTTCGGGAGGGTGAACAAAATTGCACTCCATTTTAGGCTCATAGTGCATGGGTAGCAGAAAGTGTACCCCCACCTGTTTGTACCACAAATAAGATTTCTATTTTACCCGTCGATCAACTGACACGTGGCAAGGGTAAAATAGGCAAATGTGAAGATAGCATGGACTTAACTTAATAATTCTGAATGGAGGTAAATCGATGGTGAAACTATAAAAAGTCTTGTCCATCGATTGGCCTACACGTGGCGTGTTCTGTTGGCACTTTTGACCGTCGATCAGGTGACAAGTGTCAAATGGAGGTGGATCCCATGACTCCACGATTGAAGAAGACGGAAACCGCAATCAACGAGATAATTTTCTCAACGTGGGTATGATCGGCAGTTGAAGGATCCAAGGAATAACTGCCATATTGGAGGGAGAATTCAAATTCAATTCGAAGGAAGCCTATTTAAGTACAAGTTAGTAGCAGTTTCAGGGACAACACAAACAACGCCAATCAGGCCTTTATCTTTTCTTTTCTAGGAATAGAATTAACTTGTAATCGTCCATTCAATCATCTCGATTGATTGTTCTTCTACTTTGAGGGTTAATAAAGTCCATTTTGTTAATCTTCTTCCACACTTCATCCACTTCATTGTTTGTTTCCAAAGAAGTCCTGAAATACGGCAAGGAACCAAACTCCACTTTTCACACCCACATTCCAGCAAGCTTACGATACGATTTTCCCGTCGATTCTCCGTCGATTGGAAAGAAAACAAGAATTTTGATAACAATTTTGGCGCTAGAAGGAGGGCCCGTTACTAATTTGGAAGTAAGCAATGGCACCGAAGACTAGGAATCAATTGCCAACAGATGGTAACAATGACAATAACCCTGCCAACACCAATGGTGGAAGTGATTTGAATGGAGTCAATATTGTGAATCCAGACCAGAGAAGTCCAGAAGTAGGCCAACCAAATGGTCTAGAAAGTGAGTCACGTGATTTGGTCCAAAAATTTGCAAGAGTTTTAAATGATCCAGAAAGTGAAGTAGCCAAAACTCTGATGGCTATGTTTAAAGCAGCAGGGATTCAAAATCAACCAGCGGTGGAAGTCCCAGTTAACGTAAATGTTAACCTTGGACAGACCAGTGGATATGCGAACCGTAGTACTGCAATACTTTCTACGCAGGTATTTGAAAATCCAACTTTTGAAACTGTTTTTACTGGCATGAATAGAGTTCCAAATAATGTTAGTAACGGTCAAAATCAGAGCTTTTATCAAAGTATACCAACCACTGTCCCTATGGGAACAGAGACTGGAAATATTGGAAACAATGCCCGTGGGGGGCAAAACGTCTATACAAATCTTTTTAGGAATGAAAATAGAAATGTGCTAGGTATGGCTAATGGTGATCCAAATCTCTATGGGTATGATCCACCAAATGTAAAAAGACAAGATTATCCATATGGTTATGATATTAGGCCTGAAGCTTTTGTTCCTCCAAATCAAACTGGAAGAATTCAAGAGCCTTATTTAAGGGCTCAGCTTACAAATATTATGCAGGACATGTATGGTCCTGGATTACGGAGAATTGAAAAACCTATGTTTAGAAAACCATATCCAAATTGGGTGGATAATGTGTCTTTCCCTAGGCATTATAGAATCCCAGATTTAGTCCTTTTCAATGGAGAGGAGAATCAATCAACTATAGAGCATGTTGGGAGATTTTGCCTGCAAATAGGTGAAGCAGATTTGGATGAGGCTCTGAAATTAAAATTGTTTCCTCATTCTCTCACTAGAACTGCTTTCTCTTGGTTTATTAACTTGCCTCCAAATTCTGTTCATTCTTGGAGAGAAATGGAAGAACAGTTTCATACTCAATTCTTTAGGCATGCACCAGAAATTTCAGTAGCAAACTTGGCTAAAATCAAACAGAAGCCTTCAGAGTCTGTTGAACAGTATATGAACAGATTCAAAAAGATTAGGAATCAGTGTCATTTTTACATCCCTGAATCAGAAATAGTAAAGATAGCCCAGGAAGGGTTAGATTATGATTTCAAGAAACATTTTACTGGAACTGAATTCAGAGACTTATTTGATTTTACTTCCAAAGCCATTGGATATGAGGCTATTCTGATGGAAGGAGAATACAGGAAAAATAAATCACTTGGTACATATTACCAAGATATAGAGGGTGATGTCGAGATTGATGTCGCCCAAGTAATTGGAAAACCACCGATTATTTGTGATACTCTGACAAAGGCTGAGAAGCCTGTGAATATGCCTTCATCTCATCCAAACAGGAGAAATCAAGCGAATTTTAGACAATACTCATTTGATTTATCCAAAGCTGATCAGTTGTCCAATGAACTAATTAATCAAAAGTTCTTAACTTTATCACCAGGGCATATGATCCCGCCTGAAAAGGATAGAAAGGGAAAAGATTATTGCAAGTGGCATAATTCTTTCAGACACAATACTAACAACTGTGTTACATTTCGAAATTGTGTGCAGGATCTGATCCAGAAAGGCCTGTTACAATATGCTAAGGGAAATAAAGAAGTGATGGGGATTGATATTGATCCTTTTCCTTTGGTAGAGGTCAACATGGTGACTGCCAGAATGAAGAAAGGAAAAATGGCATCTCACATTGAAAGAAGGATTCAAGAAGAAGAGGAAATTATGGAAGGAGAAGAGGAAGTTCAGATGAGGCAGAAGTTTGAGAATTATTTTTGTCTAAGATGTGATGAGGAAATCAAAAAAGGGGAAGAGGTTATCGCAGAAAAAGAGTATAACGGTACCTATGCTAAAGGTTCTATTAGATTCAATACCATGGGAAGTAGTGATTTGCAAATTTATGTAGGACCAAAGTTGATTTTTGAAGGTGAAGACCCTGGAATTTTTATACCTTCTGAATCACTCAAATGGTATGGGGAAGATGATGGACCATTCCTATTTAAAGGATATCCTGTGATTCCAGCATTACCAGGGAAACCAGATACAGGCCTAATATATCCACCTTCATTTATGAATGGAAGGGGAAGAGGCTTTTATCCAAGGGGTATGAGATCAAGGGGAAGAATGCCTTTTATCAGAGGTGGATACCAAGGGAGAATGGTAATTCCACCAAATATGGAGCATCATGGATGGGATACAGTAAGACATCCCAAATTTCCAAATGGACGGGAATTTGAGCCCATTACCAATACTCAGAAAAGAAGGTTACAAAGGAAGATTTCAGAAAGAGAAAGGAGAGATCAACAGGTGATGATGGATTCAACCCAGTGGCCTGAAATGAGAACTAGAGCAGTTCCAAATCGAGTATGGACTAGGGAATCCACTGTACCAACTGTGACAGTGCCTAAACAACAGGTAAAGGAGGCAGAAAAACTTGGGGGGCAAACAATCAAACCAGCCATCACCCAAAAGCTTGGGGGGCAGAGCTCAAGTGTTTCTCCTGTTCTGTCGATTAAGGAGCAAAAGGCAGAATTCAAGAAGAGTTTAAAGAAAAAAATGGTAGAGTTTCAACAAGTATTGTTAGAAGATGATGAGGATGATGATCTTTTGTCAGTTAACAGTTCAGACATGATGAAAGAAGATTTCAAAGATGACAAGAATGAAGCAGACTCTCAAAAGTCTACCACGTTTGGTTAGGCATTGGATACAATTTAATTCGGGTCAGTTTCCCCTACTAGAGTTCATTGCAACATGATTTTAGTTTTGCCAAAAACTTTTCAGGCAAAACCTAATCAGCCTACAAGCCTAGAAGGGGATGTTGAAGACAAAGCAGATGCCATAGTAAAAATAAGTGAGCAAAAAGAAGACTCAGAAAAGAAGTCTATTCAAATTGAGAAAGATATAAAAGGGAAAGATGTGGTTATTCTGAGGACTCCTGAAAATGCCTTGGTCAGGCATTTAAAGCCATTATATATTATGGTTCACATTAATGGGCAACCTATTAGTAAGGTTTTAATTGACAATGGAGCTATAGTAAATATTTTGCCTTCGAAAATGATGAAGATTTTGAATAAAAATGAGTCAGACTTGATTCCAACAGAAGTGACAGTTGGAAACTTTGCAGGAGGATGTGCACCTGCTAAAGGTGTGATTTCTTTGCAATTACAAGTTGGAAACAGAAAAATGAATACTACCTTCTTTGTTATTGATTCTTCTTCCAATTATAATGCCTTGTTAGGCAGAGATTGGATTCATATAAATGGGTGTGTTCCCTCTTCTTTACATCAGGCATTAATATTTGTGAAACAAGGAGAAGATAAAGATATCGACGGTATGGAGATTTTCTGGGCAGACAAACATCCATTTAAAGCAGATACCAACAATGTGGAAGCAGGTCTATATGATGAAGACTTATGGCCAATCAAGGTGGAAGGTTCAGAAGTGAAATCGATGGGGATAAGCATTACTGAAAGCCAATTCCTTAAATACATTGCAGATGGTTTTAAAGAAATAAGTGGAGATTTTGTTAGACCTAACATGATACTAAGGTCTAGTGGTTCTACATCAAAGGTTTCCCATGATCAGTGACAATCGAAGCCATGTGAATGAAGAGTTAGCTACTTTAAAAGCTACGTTTAAGAGATTATTTTCTTTCATTGTATCTAGAAAATTAGAGGCTGATGAGCCTATTTCTTGTAATTGGGCAGACTGTGTAGTTGATGATAGTCCTTTGTCTGTTAAGGAATTAGCTATGGAAGATCTTAAAGCTGCTCCTGCTAAACTTGATGATTATAAAGCAGAAGTAAAAGATCCATTAGAGGATTTTAATGTAGGAACAGAGGAAGATCCTAGAATTCTTCATGTATGTGCTGCTTTACCTGATGAAATGAAGGATCGTTTGAAGTATTTGTTGTCTGAATTCAAAGATTGTTTTGCTTGGGATTATCCTGATATGCCTGGTTTGAATAGATCACTGGTTGAACATAAAATTCCTATTAAAGAGAACTTTGTTCCATATCAACAGATTCCAAGACAGATGACATCTGAAGTTCAAAAAGAAGTAAAGAAAGAAATGGAACGATTATTTAAGGCCAAATTTATTAGGCCTGTTAAGTATGTTGAATGGATTTCAAATATTGTCCCTGTAATCAAGAAAAATGGTAATGTTAGAATATGCATTGATTTTAGGAATTTGAATACAGCATCACCAAAAGATGAGTATCACATGCCTGTTGTAGACCATTTAGTGGATGCAACCGCAGGCCATCGATTTCTTTCCTTTATGGATGGTTATTCTGGATATAACCAAATATTTATTGCAGAAGAAGACACACACAAAACTGCATTTAGATGTCCAGGATATATTGGACTATTTGAATGGATAGTTATGGCATTTGGATTAAAAAATGCATGAGCAACTTATCAAAGAACAATGAATATGATTTTTCATGACCTAATTGGAAGGTTTATGGAAGTTTATATTGATGATATAGTGGTAAAATCACATACATTTGATGAGCATATGGACTTCTTAAGACAAGTCTTGATGAGAATGAGACAATATAAGTTGAAAATGAATGCAATGAAATGTGCTTTTGGAGTTACTGCTGGAAATTTCTTGGGATTTCTGGTTCATAAGAAAGGGATTGAGGTTGATAAGGATAAAGCAAAAGCTATAATAGAAGCACAGCCTCCAACAAATAAACAGGAACTCCAACAGTTTCTAGGACAGGTAAATTTTCTCAGGAGATTTATCTCCAATTTGTCTGGAAAAACTCTTGCTTTTTCCCCATTGTTAAAGTTAAAATCTCAGAAAGATTTTACATGGGAAAAAGAACATCAGAAAGCTTTTGAGTTTTTGAAGCAATCATTGGTAAGGCCTCCTGTTCTGATGCCACCAATATTTGGAAAATCTTTGAAATTGTATATATCAGCAGGACACCAATCGATTGGTTGTCTTTTGGCTCAAGACAATGAAAATGGTCATGAACAAGCCATTTATTATCTTAGTAGAAGATTAAATGAGTGTGAGATAAAATACAAGCCTATTGAAAAGCTATGCTTAACATTATATTTTTCTGCTATCAAACTAAGATGTTATATGTTACCATCGACGGTGCATGTAATTGCACAAACAGATGTCATTAAGTATATGTTAACAAGGCCTATATTAAGGGACAAACAAGGAAAATGGTTGCTGTCATTAATAGAGTATGATTTACAGTACGTGCATCAAAAGGCAGTAAAAGGGCAAGCTTTTGCTGACTTCGTAGCTAATCATCCTAACATATTGATAGAAAATGATGAATTTGAGATACACATGGTTGAGATAAAACCATGGAAGTTGTCATTCGATGGTTCCAAAACTGACAGAGGAGTTGGAGCAGGAGATTCACAATTGGTAATTCGACAGATAACAGGAGAGTATAAGTGCAATCATCCTTTATTAGAATTACAACTACAGAAAGTTAAAATTCTGATAACATATTTTGATGAGGTACATTTACAACATGTTTATAGATTGGAGAATAGTGATGCTAATCAGATGGCACAAATTGCCTCTGGGATTAGGATTCCAGAAGGGCAAAATGAAAAATTAATAAAGGTTCAAAAGAGGTTCTTGTCTTTCTCTAGTGAAAGAGATGGTAATGATTTTGATGTTATGGAAATAAATCTGGTTGATGATTGGAGGTTTCCAATAAGGAAATTTTTAGAGAACCCAAAGGAGAAAACAGACAGAAATATAAAGCAAAGGGCCATAAATTATGTTATCGTAGGCAATGATTTGTTCAGAAAATCTTCAGATGAAATATTAATGCTATGTATTGATAAAACCCAAGCAATGACGGTTATGGGTGAAGTTCATGAGGGAACTTGTGGTTCTCACCAGTCTGGAGAGAGAATGAAATGGTTACTTAAAAGATATGGCTATTATTGGCCAACAATAAGGAAAGATTGCATCTCATATGCTAAGGGATGTCAGAAATGTCAGCAATATGGCCCTATTCAAAGGGTTCCAGCTTTTCCTTTACAATCAATTGTTAAACCATGGCCTTTCAGGGGGTGGGCAATTGATATGATTGGAGAAATAATTCCTCATTCTTCTCAACAGCATGAGTATGTAATGGTGGTTACGGATTATTTTACAAAATGGACAGAAGCCATCCCATTGAAGAATGTAGCACAGAAACAAGTAATTGATTTCATTGAGGAGCATATTTTCTGTCGATTTGGTATTCCTGAAACAATCACAGTTGACCAAGCATATGTGTTCAATGGTCATGAAGTAATGACTTATGTTAACTCATATGGGGTTAAAGTCTTGAATTCTTCTCCTTATTATGTCCAAGCGAATGGGCAAGTAGAATCTACAAATAAAATTATTAAGAATACTTTATCTAAAATGATAATTGACAATCCAAGAGAATGACATAACCTATTGCCAAGAGTGTTGTGGGCCTATAGGACTTCAAAAAGGGAGAGCACCAGGGCTACACCATATGAGCTAGTATATGGCCAAGCCGCAGTTTTACCCGTCGAAGTTAATATTATATCTCACAGAGTGGCTAAGCATTACGACCCAAACAATATGGATTTCGAGGAAGCAATGTATCAAGAATTGGATGGACTGGAAGTGTCACGACCTCAATTTTCAACATAAATAAATAATTCATTTCAATAAATGATCCTCGCACAATATATATATATTATACCCAAAAGAGAATTTTCAAAAGATTATTTACAAACCAAGTTTCCCAAATTTAAACATTTACAACATTGGCACTACGGCCCAAATTCCATAGTTAGTTAAAGACAGGAAATTTAAGAAGTTACATAATATCTAAAATTAAAAGACTCCAAATGAATTCTACATTTTCATCTTTCCAAGAGATCATACAAAAGGCGATGGAATCACGTCTCGGCGGCTTTCAAAAGAGATGAGATCAAGAATGCACACCATGCACTTCGCGTCAAGGTCTTTGAGATATACCTGAAAATGATAGGTTGAGCTACACTAGCCCAGTAGAAACTTCTATACTCAAACTATATGTAAATGCGATGAAACATGCGATAAGAGTGAATGATTTTCAATGAACGATCGAAAGTACAAAAGGCACAATAAACCGACGAACGACTACGGAATTCAATACGTCTTATAGATATGCCTAGCCATTTATACATCAATCTAGAGGTAGCGTTAAACACACATCAATCAAAATGACAACGACAATTTCTCAAACCAATTCAAGTCTCCTCAAATGAATGCCACACTTGACTTTCCCATCCTTTACCATTTACCATCAAGCCTCTTGTCATAGAAGAAAATATTCCTTTTTGATTTTCACAACAATTTTGAGAAATACTCTCGACCTCTACGGGTCAAGCTCCGTTGATTCAAGTTTGAATAGCCGGAGTCCGTTGATTCTGCGCACGAATACCGGAAACCGTTGATTCGCTCAAGAATAGCCGGAGGATTTTAATAAAAATCCTTTTTCAAATAAAGACAAGTTCCTTTCTTTTCAAATCCTTAGTAGAGTCAGTTATTTATCTCTTTCTTTAACGGTCACCATCTCAAGCAGCAAACAGTTCAAGTAACAACGTATACTTCTGACATCAACTTCAACATTCTTCATTTTATGAGAAATTCAACTGTTTTACCACCCCATGCGTGACAATGAACTCTCTTTCTACCCGGGTTTCCGCCTTACCACACCTTGCGTAACGGGCCCTCTAGAGTCTCCGCATTACCACACCTTGCGTTGCAGGACCCTCAATTCAAAATTCAAAACTCACATAAACACATAAGCGTTAACAATCCGAATACAAGGAGAAAATACTTCCCAAGGTCACATACTTTCATTCATCATCATTCAATGTATTATAAACTCACAAATATGTCCCTTTGTACATCATTAACTACTTTAGGTTCACGTTATCCCTCAAAGTCTATCACGACGCCCTACGTCACGTACCAATCCCCCAACGACTCCCCGACATACCACTCGCTAGGCTTTAAATGAGAATCTATAGAACGAATACCAAATGAATCGAGAATGATCAAGCAAAACAAAGCACGAAGATACGAGTTACCCTCTTCCCTTTTGGACCACTAGGCAAACCCCTATCGACCAACCAGGTGCCCACGTCATACGTATAGCTTACGATATTTAATAACGACTCCATGGTACGTCCACCAATCCACCAATCACTACGTCACGCCATAACACTTAATAAGTCTATATCGATCATTAAGACATACCACAACATCTACTTCAATTAACCAAGAGCGTAAACTAACGTACGAGTATGCTAACCATTTAATTCTACACTTTTCTAAACTACGACGACGACCTAAAGTGATCGATTGGTCATTCAATCTTCCGAGGTACGAATAATCAAGTTTGGAAGTCATTTGAAGCTATTCAAAAGGTGTTTGATGTGTCGGGAGTTCAAACGGGCACGAGAATGAACAAATGAATCAAATCTGTCCGGAACAAAAGAGGGGTATTGATACCCCGACCGAGGTATCAATACCTGGCCAGCGTCTGGTCCAGAGAAGGGTGGGGTATTGATACCCCTTTTTAGGGTATCAATACCGCGGAGTTTTTCTGCAGATTTTCAGATTTTCAACAACAAACAACGAACCAAGCACGATCAAAGCACATAATCAGCCCATAAACACATAAAGAGAGTAAGAAATCCCTACCTCAAGCTTACAAGGCCGAAACCCAAGATCCACTAGCGAGCCCTAGCTTTAAAACTCGAAATCCTCCATGAATACTCCTCTCCGAACTCTATCCAACGAATCACGAGCTTGAAATCACGTCTAGGAGGTGGAACGGAGGTTGATAACCATGGGTTTTGAGTTTTGGAGTGAGTTTGAGAGAGGAGAAGTGGAGAGAGAGGGAGGGCCGAATGAGAGAGAGAGGGTCGGCTGGGGAGAGAGAGAGATAATGGAGATTTTTAATCTCCTACAACACCAACACCCCTTTTATATTAGCACCCAACCCAATTACACTTACACTCCCTCAAGATTCAATCCCTAATTCAAATAGCCACAAAATAAACTATATTCTCTTAATTAGCCAATTAATAAACATTTCAATAAATAAATAAAATAAAATAAATAAATAAAAAATTTCGGGTCTCTACAGGAAGAATCCAGAATAGATGCTTTAAACAATATACAAGCACAGAAGAAGAGTTTAGAAAGAGTCTATAATAAAAGAGTCCGTGAGAAATCATTTGCAGAGGGTGATTTGGTTTGGAAGGCAATTTTGCCTTTAGATAAGAAAAAGAAAGGGTATTTTGGTAAGTGGTCTTCAAATTGGGAGGGACCATTTCGTGTGTTGAAAGTTCTAAGAGGTGGTGCTTATCAGTTAGAATCTATTCTGGGAAATGTCCATGAAAGAACAATCAATGGAAAATATTTAAAAGCATATTTTCCATCCCCTTGGGAGTTAATCGACGAGTGAAAACATAAATCGACGGATGGAAAAATAATTCAGACTTAAACAGACCGTCATTAAAAGCCTATAAACTTAGGCTAAACTTTTCATTATAATAAAACAAGGTACATTTCCTGCTCATAAAAGGAAATAAACATAAATTTCCTATCTAGAAAGGAAATTTAGGCATTGATAGGGTTACCCTCGGCATCAATCCGAATGATCTCAAAATAGTGTGGGAAACTCCAAGTAACAAAACATGGAACTTTTCCCAAGCATAAGTCAGGAATGCGTGCTCTTTGTCCCTAGCCATTGCCTCTGCATCCATCTTTATTTTCTTATCTACTAATGGCCTCATGGCCATTACAATCTTTTCAGCTTGAGACAAGAGATGGGCTCTCTTGTGGTTTTTCTTCCGAAGCCAGTTCTGATGCTTCTTGAACAGAGCTTTTGAAGAATTTGGTGACAGTTCCCAATTGGAGTGGTTTAAGTCTAACACTTTGTCATGAAGTTTAACCACTTTGTCATGCTGAACTTCATAATCAACCCAAAAGGGATCATAGAAAGCAGCAGTGCTGGTCTTCATCCAAAGCCTTATAAGAGGCAGTGCTGATTTGAACCCATGAAGATGGGTAATAATAAGGCTACTCTCGTAAAATTGAAGGGTTTCGCATGCCCATAAGAAGTTCAAATAAGGGACATGTTCCTCCAGAATGTGAACATCCAAAAAGGCAAAGGCCGCCAATAGCTCTTTAGCTGTAGTTTCGTCAGAATCTCGATAAATCGAATACCCAACATGGGCTTGAGATAGTGGAGGGTTATACCTCAAACTCTCTAGCTCTTGAAACCAATCAGGGTTCTCAGGCAGGGGAGAGATATCAGGTTGGTCATCAGAAAAGCCAACGGGGAAAAGTGGCTTTCTCACCATTTCCTTCCAATAAGCTTGTTGATGTTTGGCCCTCTTGAAAAGGGACTCGTGATTCTCCAAGCTTGGCTTGCCACCTGCCTCTGCCAGTTGAAATGGCATTGGCCTATATGGCATAGAAAGTAGTGAATCCAGTAGCATTGCTTGGGGTTCCTCTCTGACCCAAGGAAATTGGTAACTGACTTTGACGTGTGAACGTCGAACACTTGAATTAGGATATAGAGGAGGATCCTCCATTCTAACGATCACCCTTTCGGTGGGTGGATTGAATCCCCAACTGGATGGGGGATTAGAAGGCAAAGGATCATCCCAGCCTGAAATGGCTGTAGTAGGAGAGAGTGGCCGATCGACGGTATCAAAAGAAGGCGAAGGGGTGCCTAGATCGATGTCCATGGTGCTAATTTGACTATCAAGATGAGAAGTCAATTTGAAAAGAGAAGAATCGATGTATAATCATCCCACAAAGGTCCAATTTATAAGGAAAATATGAGCAACGGTTCAGTTTCCAAGCAGTTAATTAAAAGCAGTTATTACCCATGATCAGTGCCCACTAACAAGAAGTGGAGGAAATGACGGTTGGTATTTTCCATGGTTTGTCATTGGTTTATCCAATCGGTAAAGAAGGAAATAGTTAGCCACAATTTATATCAATTACCAAGGAATAGAATAGCATTGGTTAGTAGCTTCATGATTTCCTATGAACTGACCCTACCAGTGGGTTTTGTTTCAAATTTTAAAAGAAATGAATAGGCAGGGTTGATTTTCCCTATCGATTAGGGACGAGAGTTGCTAAGAGATTCTAATAATTTAGATAAGTACAGGAATAGGACAAACATACTTAAAAATTAGTATCAATATTTCAAAACAAGAAGTGTAACAGCCTGCAAATAAGGCTAAACATTGCAAGAAAATACAAAATCCAACTAACAAGAGGCCTAAAACATAGAGGCCAAAATGATAAGCAGAGTAATCATTGGTTCCTGAGTCTAGTTTCTAAGAACAAATTGGAGAAATAGCTCCACTTGCTGTTCGTGGCATTATATTTTTCCTGATATTTCAAAAGATCAGTGCTGGCCATACCAATGATGGCCTTAGTGCTTTGCTCATCACAGGAGACTTTGGATAATTCTTGACTGATCAACGCCTTGCGTGCTAATAAAACCTTTTGTTGGTTATCAAGCTGAATCAAACGAGCAAGAAGGGCTTCCTTTTCATCCTCAATCTGTTGTAACTCATCTTTCAATTGATGTATATTGTTCCCCATTGTGTCCAAACTGGTGGAGATGGCTGCAAATTGATCAAGGGTATCCTGTTTGCTTTTCATCTCTTTCTGACAGTAGGCTGCTACTGTCAGACTTTCCTTTACAATTGAGCCAAATTCTTCAAGCTTGATTTGCTCAGACAATGGGAAAACTTTCTTGGATATCAGACAAGTAATACAACTAGAAAAAACTGCAGAGTGTGTAGTGGCAAGCTCCAACAGTGGAAGTTCTAGTAGCTCAAAAAAGGTTTTTATCTCATCTTTTGTTTCCTCACTAAGCTCAGAGGATGGTGGAGAAGTCAGAGATTCAGAAAACTCAGAAATGGACTTGGAATAGAACTCAGAGTATTGCTTGGTTCTAGTCAGCATAAGGTCCAAGTCAGAATTAGGTGAATCGGTGGGCAACTCAGCATCAGCCCCATGGGCAGGTGAAGAAGAAGTTATTGGAGTAGTGGGGATGAGGATCAACTCTGGAGTGAGGACTTCCCTTTCAACTTGCTGTTGCTCTAAGAGCTCAGTAGCCTCAACCAATAGTTCTACAGGCTCTGACACAAGTTCTTCTTGGATAGGAGAAGAAATTCTTGATTGATCAAAAGGAGTTTCCAGTGTTCTGTCTCCTTCAGTAGGAGAGTGAATCTCAGGTTGCTCAACAAATGTGGTCTCTGTTTCCACAAGGGGATCAATTTCCAGAGTTACGGGGGAATTTGGTGCTGAACTCAAGAGAAGCTCAGTAATTGGATCAAATGTTTGAACCTCTGGAAAGGTTGATTTGTGGTCCATGTCAGAAGTTTTGACATTTTCATCCAAAATTGGTGCTGGACATGTTAGAGATGAAGGAGCATTAAATGGAAGGTCAAATTGATCAATAGAAGAGGAATTGACAAGAATTAATTGGTTGGTATGTCAAACCTTCTTCTTTATTGCATTCATCATCTGATTGGGGCGCCAATTGCAGTCTTCTCCTTGTTTTCTAAATATGAAAGAAATAAATCGATAAAGAAGGAATGACATATGATGTCTATAGTCCAAATTGGCAGAGAGATAAATTGACAGAAAGATGAAATTTTTACCCTTTTAAATGTCACTAGTGTTTCAGAATCTTCAGCAATTTCTGGAGAACTGGCCTGTCGATCAGGCAAGTCAAGACCTTTCATTGCATCCGCCATCAGTGGAGGATCTTGCAAAGTACTTCGGGCTTGGGAGGTCTTGCTTCTTTTCCTTGAGGGAAGTGAGACCTCAGGTTGCTTCCCTTTGCCTTGGCCTTGTGGGCCTCTTGAGGCGTGAGTTTCCTCAGGGACTAAAACAATGAGAAATAATGAATAAATTTAGGACCCCATGTCTACAGAATAAAGAGGGATGATTTTATGAAAAGATACCTGACAAGGATTCTTCAGGGTCAAGTCTCAAGAGACAGTTGCTCAGATCTTTGTTAAAGATGGTGGGTTTGATGCAGTCCCAAAACAATCTAAATTCTGGGGTAAGAGAAGGTTCGGCCACAAAGCTTGCAAGTTGGAAACTGGCCTTGATGCCTTGAAATTGTCCAATCAGTTCTATGATTAGAGAAGTTTGGGTCACAACTGGCCTCGTCTTGGCTAAGTCCTTAATTCTCGGATGTGTATGAGGGACAGGGATTCCTTGTGATAAACCAAACTGCCTCGCACACTGATTTGGCATATAAATTTCGAAGCTGCAATTGGAGAAACGTGTGGTTGATGGGGAGAATCCTATCGACAGGAATCTCGATATCAAAACGCTAGCCCAAAATTCATTAACCGTTTGGGCTGGCACCAAAAATTTGAGGATGGGTTCAATCATTCGTGATGACGAGTACCGACAATCCTTAAAAGGCAGCCAGGTAGGATATTCCTCGAGAACAGGGCTATGGAAGGCTGTAAAGTACCTTTTGAAGGATGAATCCTCATGTTTGGGCTCATGAGCTAAAAAATATTCCGCGTAGCTCAAACACTTACCCCCATCTTTCCTTCTTGGAAAATAACTCATGGGTTTTAGAAATGGAAAATAGGCATACAGCCATGCCTGGAGAATCCAAAAAGGGCCACCACAGTTGCTGGTGATCTTGTTATTTGTAAATGTCCACAGCCCTTGATATAGTGTCCCAAGTATAAAGGGAGCCAAAGCAAGCTGGGCATCCTGAGCTAAGCAAATAGCCAAACAGACATATTCTTTGGTGATCTTTAAACCAGACACACATAGCACGTATTTGTTGAGCCAGTACAAATAAAATGCTACTTTCTCAGTAAATGATGGCTCTCTGAGATCAGAAGTGCAAAAAAGGGATATAAAGTGCGAATAACTCCACGAATTATCAGTAGAGGTCTCAAAAGGTGGATCACAAGGACGATGATCCAAGGCAGCGTTAACTTCTGCACCTATACACGGTAGACCAGTCAAATGGGCAATATCTAAAACTGTGGGACTCATGGGGCCGTACGGAAAAACAAAGGTATTGGATGAAACGGACCAAAAACAGGCGGCAGCAGCGATCAAATTAGGGTTAAACTCAAAAACTTGTGTGGATAGATCTATGGTTTCGTAAATTCCCATGGCACGCCACGAGAGGTGTAAGTATCCCCTCATACGGTCTACCCACTTTGTCCAAGATGGGAATACAGAGGGCCATGATCAGATTGTCCCTCTGGTATTCCAACCAGTGCGATGGAGACCTGGGAGCGAAAGGAGCAAGGGTTCATCAAAATTCACCGGATAAAAAGTTGGTAGTGAATCAGGAGGGGTTGGAGCATAAATAGGGCCCAGTATGAATCTAGAGGGACAACCAGCTACAGGAATAAAATAAAGAGGAAACTATGGTGCCTCCCGTAGGCATTGAGGATACCTTGGAGGATAGGACTCAGTCGGGGTTTCTGTTTTCTGAGAGCCCGATGTTTTCTTCTGAGTTGACTGAGAAGTCGACGATTTGGAGGAAGCTTTGGAAGCCATTGCTTTGCCTTGAGGAGCTTTCTTGCGCGCCATCAATTCAGGCGTTGATGGTTTCAAACGATGCCCTAATTTTTATAAACAAGAGAATATATATACGTTGGAAGAGCCCCGTGTGGTAATCACGCCTTTTGGAAAAGGCGGAGGAATTATTTATTCAAGTTAAATGGTTTTTTTAACTCAAACAAATAAGGGGGGCATTGTTTGTACCACAAATAAGATTTCTATTTTACCCGTCGATCAACTGTCACGTGGCAAGGGTAAAATAGGCAAATGTGAAGATAGCATGGACTTAACTTAATAATTCTGAATGGAGGTAAATCGATGGTGAAACTATAAAAAGTCTTGTCCATCGATTGGCCTACACGTGGCGTGTTCTGTTGGCACTTTTGACCGTCGATCAGGTGACAAGTGTCAAATGGAGGTGGATCCCATGACTCCACGATTGAAGAAGACGGAAACCGCAATCAACGAGATAATTTTCTCAACGTGGGTATGATCGGCAGTTGAAGGATCCAAGGAATAACTGCCATATTGGAGGGAGAATTCAAATTCAATTCGAAGGAAGCCTATTTAAGTACAAGTTAGTAGCAGTTTCAGGGACAACACAAACAACGCCAATCAGGCCTTTATCTTTTCTTTTCTAGGAGTAGAATTAACTTGTAATCGTCCACTCAATCATCTCGATTGATTGTTCTTCTACTTTGAGGGTTAATAAAGTCCATTTTGTTAATCTTCTTCCACACTTCATCCACTTCATTGTTTGTTTCCAAAGAAGTCCTGAAATATGGCAAGGAACCAAACTCCACTTTTCACACCCACATTCCAGCAAGCTTACGATACGATTTTCCCGTCGATTCTCCGTCGATTGGAAAGAAAACAAGAATTTTGATAACACCACCGCACGAATTCACCGCTCCATCCAAAACAACAAAATTTTGTCCCTGTTTGGTGCCCAATAAATGGGTATGATGATTGATGATTTTGTGGGGCTCATTATGGGTCCTAAAAAAATTATTCAAACCACGAGTTATTCTTAAAATATTTTTTATGGGGCCTAAGAATGCTGAAAAAGCCCTTACAGTTATCGGATTGATCTTTTTTTTTTTTTTTTGAGAAACAATCAAAAAATAATTTAAATGATACTAATTTTTTTTGAGAAACCAACAAAAAGAGTATTTTAGAAAAAAATTTAGCTCAATTCGATATCGGTAAGGGCTTTTTCAGAATTTGGAGGACCCCTACGAAATTTACAAAATTTTAATGATATCGGATTGAAATAATTTTTTACAAGAACCCATAAAAATATATTTTGAGAATAATATATACAAGTGATATTATATTTATACGTAAACCAGTTCGATCATTTGGTGCCAATAATCTGAAGTCTCAATTTCATTTACCATTTTGATTTGTCTTGTTCTCTGTTGTATTTATAGAGCAAATTGCTTGGTTTAACTAAAAATATTGAACCACTTATTGCCTCTGATAATATAAACAAGTGATTATAATTTGCAATAATAGCGCGGATGGTGACGCAGATGTTTGGAAAAAACCTGATGGGATATATACACTATAGTTTTATAATCTCAGTAAGTACAAGTAGCAATATAGCCAACTTGTTGGATTGAAATCGGTTCGCGGTCAGAAACATGACACGGCGTTGAAAACTATAATCTTGTTTTTTTTTTTTTTGATCCGCAAACTATAATCTCGTTGATTGATATATGTAATTATGAGAGTAATCTACATATGCATCAAGTTTGATAATTTACCCATCGTCGGCCGTTGTCACTTGTCACTGCAGGCTGCCGCCGCCTCTACTGATGTTGAAAATAGAAGAAGCCATGGACGGTAAACCTTATTACTACAATTAAATTGTCACTTTCTTCATTTTAGCTAGTCCCTATACAACAAATTAAAGTCCAAACCATTACCAAACAATGTTAAAAATGAGGGAGATCATGCCCGGGGTCTTTGTAGGGGCACATAAGGATTAGACTAGATGTTTGAAATATGCATGTATTTTAACAAATTTTTTTTTTTTTTTGGAGGACGTCATGGTCCATGCTTGTCACACCAAATTAATAATATTCCTTTTTTTTTATTGATATTACCTATAAACAAATAAAGTGTACCAAAAACCAATACACAAATTATGGTTGTGACTTTAGATCAAGAAACTAAGACCTTCGTGTTGGTTGTTGCAAATGCCTGCCTTGTACTATTGGTTTTTCCTTTGTTTTTGGTAAAACACTGTGGAAAATTAACTTTCGAGAAAGTAATTCCCATAAAATTACTCCATCTGGCCTTGTTCGGTTTGGATTATGATGGAGGTTATTTGGACTAATGAACTGAAAGAGATGGACATAAAATTTATCAAAACTTGTGTTCAAAAGTTTTGAAACCTCAAAACGAATAAGACCACATACTGTGCCTAGGAGTAATGAGTTTTGTTTGAAAAGAAAAGCCATCAGAATTTGACGTTACTGACCGACATGCATGCTTTCAAATTCAATCATTGACAATGATTCAAATGCTTCAATGAGAATTAAAGGCACCAAGTTGGATATTTTGGGCGATTGTGAACAAATTCATTAGAACCCAAATCCCATGGTTTGTGTGCGAGCGGATGTGCGGAGCACAAGCATGAGTGCTTACAAACACATTTCAAATTATTACAATTCGCAAGAGCGAAGATTGATAGGACGAGCGTACGTAATACGAGAATTGAGAACGAGAGCGCATGACATTTTGAAAATTATATATATGCCGAAGGTTAGGATCGATGCTGCAAATGTAAATGTCAGAAGATCTAAAAGTTTTTCGAGATTTCAGGTTGTTTTCTAGATTTCAATATTATGTTTCCTGTTTATGCTAGGTTAATGTCTATGTTTCCTTGTTATGCGTACTTTCTTTATTGATTTAGGTTTTTGATTACCAAGTTGTGTAGCCTATATAAAGGCATACTAGCGGTACAATAATGTATATCAATGAAAAAAAATTCTCAGTCACTTATCTTTTTGTACCTACACATGCATCGGCTGCACGGCTTCAACATAATTTTCAAATACCAAATTATTCCAACATTTTTTTTTTGCTCGCAAATTAGTTATAGGTCACCGTAATGCTTTACAGGAAAACAATTTTGCGTACAGAAATGAATACTAATAACAGAGTATTTCTTCCCTATTTTTGAAGAGTAAATTTGTTCATCCATTTGCTTCTTCTCGGGAATAAATGTGTCGTTGCAAAAGGACTTAGAGAATGCCTCCAAGCCACTAAATAATAGTATTACTTATAAATGATAACAATACAATTCAGATATATATGTCAAGATGCATAGGGATAAGGGGATGAGAATTGGTAATTCCGTTTGCCCTGTTCTTTCATACGATCTTAAATTGTATCGAGCTACAGACCCTATACTTATATAAGCTACGGGTCGTAAATCCTGAGCTAGCTTAAAAGTTTTTTCCAAACCAAAAAATAAAAATACCTTTCACTTGCAAGTTGCGCGCAATACGAAAGATATATACCGTTCTAATTTTATTCGCAAATATGTACTTTGTGTAGGTATATCCACCAAGAAAACATTGGAAATGTGAACAGGAAATTTCCTTTTTTTGATTTAAGTATATTTTTAATTTTTTGATGGAAGCATTGGACGCTTCCGTGGCGTGCACGTTTTTTATGCTTTATTCAAAGTCACTTGCTAGGCATGATACATGATGTAGTAGTAATTGGTGGAGTATTATTGAATTCAAAGTTAGCATTCTATTCAAATTGCGGCAGTGTCCCCTTTTGTATTTCGTTTTCTTCTTTTGCTGTAATGTTTTCTCTTTATATATATATATATTATCTGTATTTTCTGATTGGTCAAAATAAAAATTTGCGGCAGTGCATGTTTTTAAAGAGGACAGTGCCAAAGGCAGTTTAGAACTTGGGACAAGGAGTGGCAAAAAATGAAAAAAAGAAAGGACAAATTACCAAAACCACCCCAATGTTTCTGAAATTACAAATGCCCCATCACCTTTGGAAAATTACAAAATGCCCCCTATTTTATTACAATGGACCAAATTATCTTTTTTAGCCAGTGAAACGCTATTTCCACACCTCTGCAACCTTTCACAAGCTACAAAAGGACAGTGCAATCCATTAAATGTAATTAAGATTTGATGATGTCAGACAGATTCTGTTGAATTCTCCAGCAGTCACTAAGGGAGTAATTTGTTATGTGATAAAGGGTATTTTATAATTTCCCAAATGAGTGGGCAATATGTAATTTGTTAAAACCTCAGGGGTGGTTTTGGTAATTTATCCATGAAATCATGAAAAAATAAAAAATAAGGGAAAATGACGGCCAATGACATGTTTTGATAATTAATACCTGCTAAGAACATATCTTAACGGGTATTAATTATCAAAACACGTCCTCGACCATCATTTTTCCAAAAAATAATCCAAATCCGGTGTCCTTAAAACAATACTCCGTAATGCCTTCTCATACGTATCTTGGTTGTTTTCTTTAAGCCGAATTCGATTCCTTGAAACAAGAAGGGAAAAACAAAGAAAGCCCATGGGCTCAGACTTACCGGGCCTCTTCAAGAAGAAGGGTCATTAGATCAAGCCCAAGAAGAGCTATCGAAAACATAAAAGTTCCATATGCCAATATTAATTTCCTATAATAGTACTCCTTCAGTGTAAACTTTTTTTTTTTTTTGCCATTCATTAAACCTAATCAATCTACTCTATCCTAGGAGACTTGGAGAAGAAGATGAATGCTTACGGAAGTCGAACCATGTCCATGTGTGCAAGGGAGGATAAGAGCCAGAGGCACTAATTAACTGTACTCCGCTTCACTTGCTAGTATTGTAAACTTAATTATTTTCTCTTTTTTTTATGAGCGAAAGGCAATTTTGTTAGAATAGTTAGGTTAGCCGTACACTTTGAAAGAGAAGTCGAACTCATCACCTCCTCATGGTATTTCCATAAATTCATCTTGTGTCAATTTTGTCTTTCAAATTAAGATTAGTAAAAATATTGGATTGGAGAGTCCAGCTCAAATATTTACTGGATGCATCGTTTCTTTTACTATCTCAAATTTGTGTATAATTGTGAGCACGCGCCCCGAAAATCGCTCGATTTGGGGTTCCCTTTTAAAGACTGGGCGCGGCCCTCTTTTGGAAAAGCGCGGCGAAACGCCTCGATTCAGAGTCGCCACTCGGGTTTTAGCGGTGGGAACACCCAAGGAACCGAACTCGAAAACGTTTGCCACGTTTGTTTGACTTTGAAAAAGGCGTAGACCAGTCCGTCGTCACCTTCGATATCTGAGGTTCGGGAGCCAGGTTACGAGAGGGGAAGGGTTTTATGGCACCCCCTCTCGCCCAATCCGGAGATCGGTCTCTACTCGGGCATTTTGTAAAAACATTTGCATTTTTCTCTCATTTTATCATTTTTTGACCAGTTAGGGCGGGGGAACGATTAATGGGGACGAAAGCGGTAACAGGTTTCAGTTTATATGACAAAATGTTTGTGAATGATTTGATTGCAATGCTAAGCATAGATTGAGAACAAGCACTGAGCAGCCTGAACAAACTGGAATACGCTGCTAGGAAGGAACGTGAGCAGATTCTGCCAGCATGCACTGGCCGAGCCACTGCATGGTGATCAGACCTGCGCACGCCACTTTCAAACTGGCGTACTCCACTTGTTTGGTTTCTCAGTCTTTGTTTGCAACCCTCTGGGCTCTAGAGAAGGACCAGCGCACACCCAGGACAAACCACGCAGTTCAATATAACAAAATAGACACAGTTACAGGCAGAATAAATGGCTTTAGGCCATGAAAGAAAGCAGAATACCCCAAAACAGTGTGGGGACAGAAAACAGGCCTAGATTAAGCTTAGATGCAAGGGCCAGCCACTGAACCCTGAGGCACACTGCCGTACGCCAGTTCATGAATACCGTACGCCACTTTGCCTTGGATTTCAGTGTTTGGCTTTGCATCATCTGGGCTCTGGAACATGACCAGAAGGATCCCAGGGCCCTTTATATGACATAAATGAACATGTATGGAATGCGACCACTAAACAGTCCTAAGTATAGGAAGCAGTAAGTTGGTTATTAGCATGCAAAGGTGATTGACAGGAATGAAACTAAGTAAAAGGGACGATCCATGATCCCCACGCCAGTATTGCACGTACTACCATAACTGGCGTACGGCACAGCATGACTGGCGTGCGCCATGTGTCGCCTCAATCGTCTTCTGTATTTTATCGGTTTAAGGCCAGGACTAGTATTATCTACTAGCCTGGGCCTTACTGACCCCCCTCAGGAGTTGAAAACAGAAAAGAACGCAAAGGTGGTATACCTCTTGTTATGGAGGCTTGAAGGTGGTTTTGGACTTTGGAGGTTGGAGATGGAGGCTGAGATGATGACTGGATGGTGGTGGGGTGTATGGAAGTGGGTTGCTCTCCTTTCTCTTTCAATGGAGGAAGAGAGATGGAGAACTTGAAGGAATGAGAGAGAGAGAGAATACCCTTCTTAAATGTGGCTAACCACTTGCAAATGAATGCAAGGGGGTATTTATAGAGGGGAGAGGGACTGAGATCAGTTAAGGCCAGGCCTTGTTTGGCTGGCCTTAGGGGCAAAGGAGGCCTTCCATGCATTAAATGCATGAGACTAGTTGATGGAGGTGTAGGAGAGAGGGGGAACGCCCCTGCCGAAAGTAATCATCAGGGACACTGTGGCCGACGTCAGGGTGGCACAAAAGTCCCGCCCAAGTGGCCGAATAAAGTTGATTTGACTGGGTTAGACTGGCGTGCGCCACTGATTAACTGGCGTGCGCCAGTGAAAGCTGGGCCAATGGTCGATGACTGACACGTGGCAGATAACTGGCGTACGTAACCAATGTACTGGCGTATGCCAGTTGGGTTTTGCTGGGGCCGTTTGGCTCTGGTTTGAAGGGTTTAAAATGGGCTTGAAAGGGGTTTGGGACGCTCAAGGCTTTAAACACACCCTTGTCCTCGATCTGTTTTCGACTACAATCATCATCGGGGAAGTAAAAGATCGACAAATAACGTTATCTGGACAGTCCAGAATGGGGTGTCTACAATAATCATTGTTTTATTTCCATAGTTCATTTCGCATTAGATTTATAAATTATCTTCAAAAACCCTTTTACGTTCATGTGATTATATATTACAGCATGCGCAAAAGATTGCACGTTCAGAAGTTATCCACACCACAATAGTCTCGCCTAATTAGTTAGAGCAATGCTATGGACACATCAAAGTTTATATCCGTTTTTTTACATCTCTCTCATAAGTGATGGTAGCAGTGGTGGAGCCAGAATTTTTACGGGGGGAGGGGGCGGCTTAATAGACATATTTTTATCGGAATGCATACTTATTATATCATAATATTTTTTCTTTCCAATACATTATATTTGTACATTGAAATAATTCTATCTTAATACAGTTAAAATATACCGATCATTTTGTTTCTTTCTTTAGATTACTTCAATTATCACGCGCTTATTTTTTATTTATGAAAGACATTGAGAAATGTGAATGTAAAATAATCGGTGTTTTATCAAGTCAAACCAAAATTATTAAGATTATAAGTAGCTATACACGAATAATTATCAATAATATTCAAAATCAGGCATATACAAAATTAAAATTTTAAAACTCGGACGCTAGGGGAGCCGGGGCCCCCCAAGCCCCAATTAACGTAGCTCCGCCCCTGGATGGTAGGACTTACAAAACTAATTAGAGGATCCCGCAATCACTTGATTCACTTGTGAGAACATGTACAAATGAACGTACACACTTGAATGCGTTCCTCGCATTTTTAAAAGTTTAGGAAAAGTTTAGTAATGACAACAGTTACAAAACTTAGCTAAGAAGTTAGATAATAAAAAATAAAAGATGTTATTTTCTCTATTCCATAATTAGGATTAAAAAGGTTGCTGAAATGGCATTAATGCATATCCAATTCCAATAGGAGTATATATAAATAAGATAATGTATGCATGCATGCATAGAATGAAGAAACAAATTTCAATCCGACTACAAATTCTGCACCAATACTTTTGCGGTGGATATATGCTTCCTTTTGGATTCTTGTGCAGAGATTTTATTCTGATAAGCTCTCATGCATATAATTATAAAGGGACATTTGCTTTTTTAATTAAAGGGGAGTAAGTTAGTTAACTTTCATTCATGTTGCCCTCTTTATGACGTTGGTGCATGGGCATGCAAAAATTGACTTGTCCTAATTGAGTTTTATCTTTTGGTTCTCCTGTTGACAAGGAGAGATAAAAATTACTATTTATATGTATATATATCTCACATTCATGCGTAAAATGTTCGATGTTATACATATCTCACATTGTTTGCGTATGTAATAAGTGATAGCTAGCTTGACGTAATGTTAGGATCTCTTCGCCTGATACCGGCCTTAACTTATTTAATTAATTTCTTTGGATGAAAATTAAGTTTTTACGTGGTATCAAAGCGGGTCAATAAAGAGATTGCATGGTAATATGTTTCAAATGTGATTGCACATGAAAAGATGCATGATGCTAGATAATATGAGTCCCCCATTGGTTGAGTGTGGAATATGAATGCATGATCTCACTTAATATAATTTGGAGACCTTAGATCTCCACCTAATTATGATAAATTAAAGTTGGATCTAAATTTGTATATATAGATTTCCTGAATTTGGCTCTTCGATCTAATACCATCAAAGTGACCCTACAATTTCGAAATTCTGAATTGTGCAACAATATTGTGGTTGATACTATATAGAGAATAAATCCTTGAACAATATTTCTTCCATAATAGTAATTAGTTTTTCTTTAGATTACATCACATTTGCCTTCTTATATTTACGCACCACGAAAACATAGGGGGACATATGCCATGGCACCGGCCGAAGGCCAATTTTGGTGAGGCCGGGGTAAACATTACCTTCACTTTTATTAGTTACTTTTAATTGTAGGTCCCACCAAACTTAACCTCACCGCGTGAAGCATTTTCCTCAGGCTATGTTTAGATAATGCATGAATGAATTTATAAAGGAATTTGTCTAAGGATTATTAACAAAACGGGAAAAAAACAAAAACAAAAAAAAGGGCCAAAAGTACTATTAATGGAAAAGTAAACGATTATCTATATCCTTTTGGATCGATCTTTACACGACAGATAACATGCCAGCCTTATTCATGGGTGGTTCAAAAACTATATATAACCAGTAAAGGCAAAGGAAGGTGGTCTCCTTTTTTTGGAATTTTAGCCATGGCTTAACAAAGATTATCTTGTTTTACGATGACTCGATAAAGAGAGTGATTTTAGCATGTCATCATTCTATTTAATCATTAATTCGAAATAAGTGTCAAATTATGACCTGCTGGTGTGCACAATGTCGCTGCGCTCAGTGTAAACTCTTAAATCTAGAACAATGGTTACAATGTTGGACACTTATAAAAATAAACACGGATACAAAAAAAAAGTGAAAACCAAGATTTCTATCGTTTGGTCCAAATTGACCATATGCATGGGGCAAAAGAGATAAGTCTATTGTGAATTGTAGAGATCTCGAAGAAGTATTGTACCATTATTCGAGCCCTTTCTGAAGGATCGATACTGCGTATAGTAATATCTACTATTTCACAATTCGGTACTGTTGTGAAATAGTTGAAGCCGAAAGGGAAGAAAAAAGGGGAAAAGGGATTCAACCCAGGCCAATTTCGTGATCCAACCTAGCTCTAAGTACTTAGCCGTTTTGCTGATTGTATTGTCCCACAAGCTAGCTTCCTGTTTAGCATATATGCCTCAATAATCATCGGGTCTTAATGTGCTTCACGACTGCAACTTGTCCATGGGACTAGTGTCGATACCAACCGACACCATCGAGTCACCTGTCAAGGCCTGCCTGTCTCATGCCTTTGTTTTCACCGATTGGCAGAAGAAAGTACCAAATAAAGGAAGGGAATAAAAATAAATCACATGCAAGATGGCCATGCAATTAATTACTTGACACATAACACCAGTATCCAAAAATCTTTAGAAAAATCTCATTGTTCGAACCCCACACGTATTTATACTTTGTGGGTCAATCAAATGCCACCTTAAATTCACACCTTTGCACGTCAGTGTGTTGTCGTTTTGTCCTTTCCTTTCCATCCCTTTTTTGCATGGTCGATACAACGCGCTTTCAAGAAAAATGCTTTGAACACAGATGTTCGAGCACATATTCAGACACAGATACGTGCGTACATATCCGATTGATGCCCGTGTATCTCACTCTCATCCACATCGTGTGAGATCTACGTGCATTGAACGATCTCTAACACAACTACAATATATGTGATTGATATAATGATATCTGTGTCTATAAAAAAATTCATGAACCGTCTCCGTAATTTGAAAAGCCATAACAAAATTTCTATCCATTTTTTTCCCTCGCGGGGAAGAAAAGTTGTAAACTTGGGTCACCATTCGAAGTGCTTACTCGACGTATAACCTTTTTTTATAAGATCTTATCCACATGAACATCACCATACTTGACGAATGGTTATATATACAGTAATAGAGAGAGAGAGAGAGAGAGAGAGAGAGAGAGAGAGAGAGAGAGAGCGAGCTAGTGTGTGCGCTAGATTTCAAAGTAAATTTGCAAACGATCATCTGCTGGTGCTGGCAAGTGATGACACATGAAAAGCTGTCAACTTTCCACATACTGATTTTCTCTTCTTTAGGCAACACCTTTTTTTATGAAAGAATAATTATATTAAGTTTTAATTGTCTCATTTTTTTCTAATTCTCTGATAACTTCTTCCATGTGATCCGTTTCTACGTCACATGCATTTACAACTTAATTACAAGTTCATTGACTCTAACGTAAACCAAATACTATTAATTAAAGAACAACAACAAATGGTTGGGGAATACTACTTTTTTGAGAGACTTTCATGGAATCATGTTTCCAGTAAATTAGTGTACGTAACTACGTATTATTATTATAGGTAATATGTTTGAATGAGTGGGAGCTTCTTCGCATAATGCGAAGAATCCTTTGAAATGCCTTGCGCTTTTGCTTTTAATTCTTGCACTGCTCTTGTGCTTTCTGTCTTCGCTTTCGCGAATTTTTGTTGGTTGGGATGGTTTCAGAGACACTTAATTTAACGCTCCCGCTTCACTCACGCACATGAATTATTTTTTTGAACAGCAAAAGAATTTTATTAATCTTTGAAAATAAATTACAAAGATTAAAAGGATCCAAAGCATCAAGCACTCGGAACTAGAAGGGAAAATAACTACCCATAGATGGCAAGAAGCCAACTAATGCATACAACCCCAAAGAAGAAGCACCACGAATTATATGATTTAGAGAGGGAGTAACTTTGAGATATGAGTTGAATGCAACCCCATATTTTTTCATTTTTTTAATGAGATGGATATTTGACATTTAAGAAAAGAAAGCCTCATGGACAGTTTATTTAGAAATTGGACCGTTTAATTCATTTCATGAACAGTTTCATGGACAATCGATCCTGTATCCTAACATTTCTGTTAGTATAAAATAAATTATTAATTATGAAAACAAGATGTTACCAAACATGATTCTCCAGTCTCCACTGACCAATTTTATTAATTCCACATGTCGTTGACACCTGAAAAAAAATGCCATGTGTTGCTGCTTTTTCTTCTTTGTATTATTGTATATACTCTGCATATATTGTAGGGCCCAATAATCTCAAAATATATATTCAGGTGGGCTAACCCATTGGCCTTCTTCAGCCCATGATTTCACCAATATTGGGCACTCACTAAAAAATGCTCTTTCTTGTTCTTTTTTTTTTTGGTAAAAACAATTTCTCAAAACATTTGATTTTTGGTGTTTCTAGAAACTGGGTAGGTGTTTTAGAAAGCTTTTTGTAATCTTTTCCGGAAACAATTGGCGAAAATCGGAAACAGAAATACGTGTCTGGCCGTCAAATGAAAACATTAGGCAAAACCTGTTAATTTAATAATTGAGTTTTTTTGACTGTTCGGATAATGCAATACGTAAGTCTTAAAGTCAAAAGATGTCAAATTTTTGTCAACAAACTTGACTATTTTGATTCAGAAATCAAGTTGCTTGTTTTGTTTTATCGGATCCTTAAGAATCCTATTCGAATTTAAAGTTGTGTGGACAAATAGAAATGTAGAATATGGCTTAGATTAATTCTTGAAGGAAACTATTTCCCCAAACATGCACGTTAGTTAGGCAGAATCCTTTGATGCAGACAGAAGTGGGGTAACCCTAAAATCTTGATTTTACTGAAGTAATTAACATCCCATTTATGCTGTGATCAGGGGTGTTTTGGCTAAGTGATAATCCAAGAGGATTACTATTCTTTTGTCCTTATTGAATTTTTCCATCTTTGTTAGTTTTGAGTCGATTTAGTTCTTTCATTATTGACTTGTCTCGACGGGAGAAATCTAAAAAGTTAATAGTTATGATGAAAGGTTAAAAAAATTCACTAAATAAAAGAATAATTTAAAACAGATAGATTATTTTTGGATTATTTTTGTCTTTACACATAAATTTGAAGATTTTTTGTCATAATTTTTTTGCTTTCTAAATTTTTTCCGACTCTCGTCAAACCAAGTAATGGAAAACTAATAATGGCGAAATTGTGCAAAATAAAATCATCGTGCTTAAAATGAGGAAATTAGAATCTTTCGGTGTCCAAGAAAGCATTGACATATCATTCCACTTGGTTTATGCATCTTTTCACCAAGTTTTTCACGGCTTTTACCCTCTCTTTTTTGTCCCTTGGAATCTCACCAATTGAAATCTGAATTCAAAACTGTAACAACTTGAGCCAGTTGACCTGCTAATTCTTAGCTTAACCACATGGCTTAAAAAATTAAACTCATATTATACAATAGCTGCTTGGGTTTTCTTGTATATTACATTCATTTCAATTCTCCCACCGATGTGCGACAACCAAATGGGTTGGGATATCACAATCTTCCAACCTTAAAATAAGGAAACCCTACCAAATGTAGGTCTTTGGTTGTAATATCGTTTCCCCGTTTCTTTTTAATCTCTGTAACTTTGGTTCTAAGATTAATAAAATTTCTTTTGCCAATAAAAAACTAAAGATAAGGAAACCCAAGCGACTATTGTTTAACTAGAGGTTAACATTTGAACCATGTGGTTAGGCTAAAGGTTAACAGGTCAGCTAGCTCGAATGGTTACGATAATGTGAAAGAACTCAAACATTATTCGCCAACTGTCATCCGATGTAGCCAACCCGTACTCTTTATTCTACTTGTTGAGGTCCTTTCAATCCAAGTAGGAATTTGCAGCTTATAAGGGAATGTTGTCCTTGAAATTTGATTAGAAAATAAAGAAAAAGTGGATTGCTAATTCCATTTGTTACAGCCTCATGATTATTTTTTGATTTGTTGAGCTTGAGACCCTTTCAACTTGTAAACCTCTAGATACCAACTCTCCCATGATAGTTAATATATGTCATAGAAGATGCCAAAGGTAAAAATTTATTGAAAGATATCCCATTAGGTGATACAATTGTTATACAAGCAAAAACTTCATTTAACAATACTATCTGGGCTTGAGTCGAACGACCGACATATTGAGTTGCCGTTTATTTCAAAGCCATACAACACGTAAAGCTTTCAAGCAAAATATAATGGAAAAAAAAAAAAAAAGAGCCTAACCGTCCAAACTAAACCACAAGATTAACGCATCAAAAACAATAACGGATATCAAATTAGTTCAGAAAAAAATCAATAATTTGAAAAAATTAAAGAATTATTTTTAGCCATTTTAAATTTACTATACGAATGATGGCAGACAGCGGTCTTTAATTTTGGTATATTTTACCTACAATGTAGCGAAAAAAGGACAATAACTGTTTCATTTTTTGACAAAAATGAAAAGTAGTTTTCTCTTCTATATTTTATAAACCCCTTTTTAATGTTCTTTTCTTCTCTTCTGTCCTTTGGAATTCTAATTTCCGGCCCCTTTATTCTCTAGCCCATCACTTGCCTTTGTTTTCCTAGCTAGGGGCATTGAGTAGAAACTCACCAAAGTGCCATTAAAAAAATAAAACCACACCTTTCTTATCTTAAAGTTAAGGCATCACAATTCACAACCCTCCGATTTGGTCCAAAATTTGGCACTTTGGCAACCGTAAATTACGTCCATTTTGTCCTCACTCAACTGTTTCAATTTTTTAACGTCCAAAAAAGCAAAAAACTGTTTCATATTTTATTCCATTCTTCCTTATCAAAACTTCTATAACATAAGCGAAGGATTTGGCCAAGCAGGCATGAGTAATTAATCTTTCACGAGGTCGAATGTTCGAATCTCGTATAGGTCACACGTTACAAACCTTGGGGCCACCAGAGGGTTTGTTCGGCCGTTATTTTCAGGGTCCCGAAATTAGTCGAGGTACGCGCAACCTAGTCCGAAATCCGGTTATTAAAACAAATCATAGTTCCTGATCAAATTTTGATGATCCGAGCCGCTCAATGTGTTCAGAACGTGATTTTTAGGGCGCCCGCGAGAAATTTGCAAAAAAAATTACCGAGAAGGGCTTGATTTGAGCAATTTTTTATTATACCGTTTAATAAAGTTCAATAAAAAACAATCCTGATGAAACCCTTTCCAGTCATTTTTTTTGCTGATTTTCCACAGATACCTTTAAAATCACGTTCTGATTACATGGAGTGGCTCAGATCATCAAAATTCGATCGGAAACTTGGGGAGATTTTTTTAGAAGTTTTTCTATATATATATATATATAGTCCGGATCAAGTAAGGGATCCCAGACGGAGGGTTTCGTGCAGACTATGATCTCAACTGATGGATCGTATTTTCAATGGTCCAAATTTTAATGAAACTTTTGCGGGGAAAAATTAATTGTGACCGGTCATAAACCATCCGCAGATCCAAACCATTGAAAACATGATCCAATGGCTGAAACGCGAGGTCCGCACGAAACGCTCCGTTCAGGATCCCTTACCTGATCCGGCGTGCATATATATATACACAAAGAGATCTCCTCAAGAAGGTTAACGAGTGTCTTCCCTTCAGCACTTCTTCCCTATCCCCTGCCCCATCCAAATTCACCGAACTCTCAGAATTTTGGTTATTTATATGGGCTGCAAATCTCAACCCAAATCCCCTTCCTCTTCTCTTCTCTGTCATTTCACAAAACCTTCCATCATCACCCACTCTTGTTCTTCTTCTTCTTCATCTCCTCCTTCTTCTATCATCTTCTTCAGATTACCATTGGGGAAAAAACCCATATCTTCTTTTAGTCCATATTGAATTCTCACGTTAGCAGATTTAAAGATTCTGTTTTCTCTGTTTTCAAATGGATCCGATCCTCTCATACCCTTCCCCTCTCTTCCTCAGCCTCATTTTGCTTGTGATCACCAGAGGTAAATTTTCAAAGAAAAAGAATCAAATTTTCATTTCTCGAATCAAGATTGGCTTAGTTATGACTTACGAGTAATGATTTATGTGTAAATGTAATAAGGTGAGAAATGTAGTACAGTATTTACTTATTGTAATGGGTACCCTTTTGATATTTCAGGCATTTCAGGGGCTACATTTACCTTCATAAACACGTGTGACTACACGGTATGGCCCGGAATTCTAGGTAACACTCAATTGGGTAGCACCGGGTTTGAACTCCCACCGAGCAGGTCGGCAGCCCTCCAAGGCCCACCCGGTTGGTCGGGCCGGTTCTGGGGCAGAACCGGCTGCAACTTTGATGCCAACTCAGGTGTAGGAACATGTGCCACAGGTGACTGCGGGTCGAACCAAGTGGAGTGTAATGGAGCGGGTGCAACCCCGCCTGCAACCCTGGCCGAGTTCACACTCGGGTCGGGTAGCCTGCAGGACTTCTACGATGTGAGCTTAGTTGATGGGTATAATTTGCCAATGATAGTGGAAGCAGTTGGCGGGTCGGGTGTGTGTGGTGCAACCGGGTGTATTTCGGATCTGAACCAGCAATGCCCAACTGAGTTACAGGTCGATGGTGGGCAGGCGTGCAGGAGCGCTTGCGAGGCGTTTGGGAGTCCAGAGTACTGTTGCAGCGGAGCGTATAGTACTCCGGACACCTGTCAGCCATCTGTTTATTCACAGATTTTCAAGGCAGCATGTCCGAGGTCGTATAGTTATGCTTATGATGACGCTACCAGTACTTTTACGTGTACAGGGGCGGATTATGCGATTACATTTTGCCCTTCTTTGACAAGGTAATTAATTAAACGATGATTCATTTATTCATCTGTTGGTTTGCCTTTTCTTTGAGGAGATTTTATTCTTTTCTCTTACTTACAAGTCATTTTCTCAATATTCTCTTTGAATTTTAGCTCCTCTTTCGTCTAGTTATTTAGCCACATTGTAGCTAGGAAAGTGTCAAAGAAAAGTGCCCATCGAAACAAATAATAATAATTTCAGAGATTGCATTATCTTAGTACTGCATGTTAATTTTCATTATTTTCATTGTGTAATCATGAACATTTTCTTGGAGTTCTATGTTTTGGATGCACTTTATGCTCAAGCATCTCCTTTTATCTTCTTTCATTTTGTTAATTAAGTTATACTTATGCTATATGTTCTATTCTAATATATTCACCTTCTATTGTCGCAGCCAAAAGTCTTCAAGTTATTCATCAACACCAACACCACCGACAACGGGAACACCAACAAGCGCGTCTCCAGTCACAAGTACTAGTACAACAAATGGATCCGGGTCTGGATCCGAATCAACAAATAACCAAACGGTGGACTCATGGTTACCCAGTTTTATAGCCGAAGACTCGTCAAAAGCCATTTCTAGATTTAGCACCCACTCCACATTGATTACCACCTTGATCACTCTTCTAATCTTCTCTTTTCATTGCCTTTAATATGGTGATTAAATCACAAAAAAGGCCAATGAAATGATCAACATTGTATATTAACCTCGATTAACATGAAGCTTGTAATTAGATGCTTAGTATACACTCTATGTGATAGCCTTTTATTGCTAATTTTGTTGCTTAAAGTTTTGGAAGATCTGTAAGCGAAATGAATATTAATGATCAAAAGGAAGAGCTAGCTTTTATGGAAATGGTGTGATATGCTAATTTTGTTGATTGATTTAGAAAGAATGAGATAAAGTATAGTGTTTTGCTTTGATGTGAATCTTTGCATAATGGCTGGTGGGGTGCCCCTAAGGAAATCCCACTTTACTGGAATTGCAAGCTTGGTAGTTAGTTATGTTGTCAGTTTGGCTGCAGAAAAGGATTTGGAATCATGTTACCAATGGCCCCACCATGATCTTCTCTTCTTCTTTTTCTTTTCTTTTGATCAAATCATTTTCTCATTCGATTCATGATTTTAGAAATGAGATTTAATCAAAGCAATTAACAAAACCAAGAAATACAGAGGAAAAATTCTTACAGAATAATATTTGTTTTTTTATTCCGAAAAACAAAGTAAATTTCTTTCACAGCCCGAAGGTATTCATCAATCACCTAAACACAAGCACATGCACAATATTGCAAGGTCAAACGATACATACTGCAATGAACCATAAAAGGAGTTCGGATACAGGGCTAGTTAGTAGGTAGAAGATCATCAAGGGAACCTAGCTCAAACCATAAGAGAAAGAGCCCAAGTGAAATCGACTACTCAACCACAAAATGGGTGAGAAAGTTCCACAAAGAGAGAGAGAAAAAACCTCCACATGGCATCAGAAATTATCATTTTCTCTGCTAAAACATGATCTTGGATGAGATTTACGAAGGAATTTATCATTTTCCTGAGTAGAATCCAAGATTTCAAGTTACTTCCATTTCCCATATATGCTTAGAGCTCCCCACTTACGGCCAGATTGGGCAAGTTTTGGCTTCATTTTCACATTAGCAGTGCTTGCAGGGTAATAAGGGCTAAGAAATATTTATTGCTTTGATGCTACAAAACATGGGATGGCTAGGGGACGAGTTTGTATCGAATGCGTGAGAGTCCGTATTTGTTGATCCGAAACAATAAGCAAGTGTACCCCTAGTTATCAGTTCGATGATCTTTGAATTAATCTACATTCGATCAACTTTTCATAAACCTTAAATTTATTATTTTTATGGTCCGATCCCACCATCTTTTAGTACGTCGAATACCCTCTTTATCAATATAAAATAGGTTTCGATCCGATATAAGATGAGAGAGATACGAGCGTTTTATAGAAATGATTTATTTTTCAACTAACTGTGGGTAAAATAGTCATATCTTTTGATGTAAAATTTTTTTTGGATCAAAACTACTTGAGTTAGAAAATAGACTCAACAGACTCTTCAACGGTTCAAACCTTGTGAAAATAGGAGTTTGGGAGTGTCCGGAACACGCTCACGAATTTTGACGAATTGTGGGATTTTAGGCCGGCGCCTTAGGCGCAGTTGAGTGCGCCCGGGGCGCAGTATAATGCGCCTCAGGAGCATTGAAGGTCCACAATTTGTCAAATTTTGCGGGCTACTTTCGGACACTCCCGAATTGTGATTTTTGCAAGGTTTGAAGAGTTAAAAAGTTTGTTGAGTCTACTTTCTAACTCAAATAGTTTGAATCAAAAATTATTTGTAAATGAAAACATATGACTATTTTACCCTCAATGAGTCATAAAATAAATCGTTTCTGTAAAACGTTCGCATCTCTTTAATTTTAAATCGGATAAAGACCTATTGTGTATCGATAAAGAAGATTTTGAAAGTACTAAAAGATGGTGGAGTCCAATCATACCAATAATAATGTTTGTTTTATGAAAAATGAGTAGAAAGCATACCACTAAAAAGATTATGGGAGCACTACCATCCCTCTGCCACCAACGCCAAAACCCCTCCCCCACCATCACCACCATCTCTTCACAACCACTACCACTACACTTCCACACAACTACCACCATTGGCACCACACCTCAGCCCTACCACCTCCGCCTTCATATAATGCTTTGTTTGGTTTGTGTTTTGAAATTTTTTTTGAAAAATAGTAGGGGTAATAAGTGGAGAGAGATAAAGAGAGAAATGTTGGAAGTAAGAGAAATCTATGGGGTATTTTTTGAAAAATTCTTTTTGAAAATGGAAGAGAACAAGACAGGACCATCGACACCAATACTTTAGCGGCACGACTCACATCTCCATATCCAATTCCACCACGATTACTACATCTCCACCACAACTGTCGTTTTAATTAGCACCTCATAACCCCCACCCCTCCAGACCACCACCAAATGTTACGTCCACCACAATTACTATTATGTTTTGTATTTGTTTTTGGTTTTTTTCAAACCAAACAACATAATTTATATGATCTCAAAAGTAGTACAAAGTTGGTACATCTTTACAAAACAAGCGACTACTGTCCCTATCTTGTCATCAAATTAACAAAGCTTCCACAACGAAAATTCTGGTGCAACGCTATACTATATAGACCAAAAATCTCTTGAGTTGCTATTGCATTCTCGGCTAATAAGTCAACTACTAAATTAGCCTCGCGATGACTAAACATGACCTGCAAAGAGGAGAACTGAAAAGCTAGTACCAGAATCTCCCAAAGCACCCTACTGAGCTAGTTTGTTTGGACCTGCTTCCTACGTAAAGCATTGAACACAAACGTAGAATCAGCCTTAATAACCCTAGTAACATGTTGCATTGATATAGAAACTCTGATCCAATTTTGTTCTTCTCTTCATTATAGTGAAATTGTGGACAGCCAAACTTCGATGAATGCATGTCTTTATTTACTTTCATTTGTGTCCTCCAAAGTCATGTGTTAGGTCATGCCTTTATTTGATTGGATGTTTACCACCATATATATAAGACAACTTTGATCTACCGAATTATAATTAATTCTCTGAAGTTACTGACCAATGAAGTCTGGGTTTGATGATTAGACAAGAGAAACAAATTAGTGTGATATGAAGTTTCAATACCAGAAATCTTTTCAAGAGAAGGCATTTTGTGGTGGACATGGTTTTTGATTCTTTACTACTAATAGAAAGCTCAATTTGACAAGATTGGCCTATGGACACAAGCATCCTATAGTGCACCCTTGTATTACAGGGGTGTAGTCCGCAATCTGACCGAACCGTTTATCTCTACAATCAATGATTTTTTCAAAATTTGAACCATTAAAAGCACTTTTGGACTGCTCGAATCGTGCACTACAGGGTCACCGATTCCATGTGCCTATACGAAGAATATGTAATTACAAAAAGGACAAATGATCTAGAATGGAATTTTTGTAAGGAAATTCATCTACGATGACGTTGCCAATGAGTTTTTAAATCATGAGCTAAAATTGTGGATATATTAAATTTGAGAAGAAAATATGTACGAAAAACTGCATCATTCTGTATAACAAATTAACTCAGCTGCTATAATCCATGAGAGCCTTTTGCATACTAGTCTCGAGAGAAGTAGTTCTCCAATTGAGATTGTTGAAGGACTTATCGAGCGAAAGGGAAATGATGAGAAAAACTGAAAGCAAAACTTGCCTACTCCTCGGGAGCCACACCAATTCACTATTTTTTTTTTATCCACACCAGTTCACCTATTGATTGATGGAAAAATCTTACAAGTTCTCTCTCAAGAGTTACAACAGTTTATCCAAAGTCTCTCGGGCGCTGTCTTACCCTAAAAACGATTTAGAAACGTATTTATAGGTGAACAAACCGACCTCAAAGCTGGTCCAGCACAGCCGGCCCGGCCTTGGGCCGAAAACTGGCCCGGCATTAACCCAAAGCCGGTCCAGCTCTAGCCTATATCAGGCTCCACCCCTAATAGGAGTCGTCAGGATCCTACTCAGGCTTGCAAGTTCGACTCCCGCCGCTAGAAAAAAAAAAAGAACCTTGGGGCCATTGAAAATTTGGGAGTCGAAAACTTTAGGACCCAAAATTTGTGGAGGCGCGTGCAAGCGGATAGAGGTACAGATCTACTATAGAAAAATTCACAAGTCAATTTGTATATCTGCACTAAAAGGGGAAGGGAATTGAGAGGTGGTTGATGCCTTTGATGGTCAATCAGCCACTGAATGACAAAACTTGTTAATTGAAAGGGCACATGCAATGCATTTGCAACAGAACAAATCTACTTAACTTGTATGGCTAACTAGCTTTCTGTTTAAGATGAAGAGAGTCAAGCAAATAGTATTAAAAGATGGAAGGATGTAAATTTCTATTCGTTTTCCACAAAAGGACCAATAAATGAATGAAACAAAAGTTGAGGAGTCTAAGACAAGTAAAATTCACATGACCACATGGGCTGTTAATATGCATCCTCCGCTTTTCTCTTTTCGGTGTCAAACTCCCACTCTGATTTTTATAGGCTGAAATTCCGTTCCCATTCAAATCCTATAATTGCAGACTTTCGGAACCTAGATTCTTCCTTACTGGAGTACAATTTTTGGGTTGCCAAATGCATGGGCATTGCTTCTTCTTTTTTAATGATTCGGGCGTTCGGGCCGACTTGCGTGCACCTCAAATAATTTCGGAGCTATAAAGACCAAACAAACCCTCTGGTGGTCCAGAGTTTGGAATGCTTGGCCTCCATGAAATTCAAACATGCGATATCATAAAGGACAAACACTCATTTACTTCTCATGTCTACTTGGGTAAACCCAAGGTTCAAGGCATCAATCGATACATGGTGCCATGTCAGAATGGGTATTGTTCGATACATGGTGTGGCCTTCAACAATCCTTTTTAGTTTGTTTATACATTGTTTTTTCTTTATTGCTGGAGAATCAAATCAGCATCTTTTAGTAAAGTCCCATGGCTGAGGCCTGAGTGGTCTTTTGTTTATACTTGGGCGGCTGTAATTAAAAGCTTCATACATGGGGTTGGTGCTCATGAAAAAGAAAATCAAGAATCTTCAATTTGTCAAGAAAGCTCATTTGCTCTCCCTTTTTTCTTTCTTCAGAAAATGACCAAATATCGAATAATAATAACGAAATTAGCAGTCTGAAAATAACAAATCCACCATGAGAAGATGTTACATTGCTAAAACACAAACGAAAGTACTACTGCATTCAAAACATAACGGGCCAAGGCGGCCAAGCACACGAACAGTTGCCTCCATCCTTCGCAGGTGCAGCTCATACGGTACTCTGAAAGAAACGAAGTTTATCGCATGGGAAAAAATGATGGGCGATGATGGTCTCAAGCATCTAAAGAATGGTGCCTTAAACTACAGCATCTAGATTTTGTGGGTGGACAAGCATAAGCACCTCATGACTGGAGCTTAGTGTTTGTTGCAGCTTATTTGCCGTTTTGCTTCTGCATTTTTTCTGTCTAAATAACCCACGTTTATGGATCAGAAGTACATTTGAAAATTTGAAAAAAAACAAAAAAGAGTTAAAGATGCTCTATTTTGATGCTTATGATCCTACTTCTCATTGTTCAGAAAAGCTGTTCAATTTAGTATCGAAAAATACCAATTCTGTCTAGACAATGACTACTGTAGTTAATTGAGCCCAAACACTTAGAAAAGATAGCGCAATGAACAAATTTTGGATGTAGCCGTAACACCAACGTATGTGTGCTATCGAGCCAAAGAAAGTCCTTTCAAGTAGAGTGATACCCACATCGTCTCTTACCCAGCCAACCAAGTGGTCACCACATCAGTTTCGCGACATGATATTCCATTACAACCAAAACCACATTGTCGATTCACACCTAATCAACAAAATGCAACATACATAATTCCTAGTGGGTATGTCTACAGTCACCACTATGATTTTAACACTCTTGCTGAATCTTCACAAATAAGCCGTTGAGCCAAAATGCAGGTATCAGTTATGCAGCAACTCTAGCTTTCTCCCGAGATATGGAAAACAGAAAAATACTCTGTTCTGGTGACAAAAACTACCTATTGTTTCAGTCTATTACTCATCCTTGACAGCAGAAGTGGCCGAGTCTCCATCAAATGCAGCCTTGGAAGAGGAATCTGCTTCCTTTGTCACGTCGGATTCAGATTCAGATTCTTCTATGTCTAGCTTCCTCCTCCACTGTTGCATCAGGACTGATGTCTAGACTAGTCTTTATAGATACGGGACCAGGGGGGATGCAAACTCCTTGGGGTCAGCTAAAATGAAGCCACTCTGCATCAGGGCTGTTTGGTACATGAGCTGTGCTGTCTGTTTTACACCTAAATCCTGCGAAGCGGGAAGAAAATAAAAATCATCTTAAGTCACAAAAAGCAAGCAACAAGTTTCTATTGAACTCCTGTTAATGACCCAAAGGCAAGCCATGCACAATGAAGTCACAAATCAAAACACTACACCGGCACAACCACCATACCAAAGAAGAGGGATATAGAAGGGGCAGTCCACGAAATTAGTGATGTAAGGAGAGCCATTGGTAAGGGGAGACTTGAACGATTCTGTGATTTCATCGGAATTGTTAATGATGTTTCTTTAGCTATTGTTGGTACGGCTACTCGTCAATTCGCACTGAAGATTCCACCCATGCACATTACGTTGGAAAAATACGGCAATAACAGAAAATTCCAGAGAACAATTCCATTGATAATTCGAAGTTACAGAATACATAACAATTGACAGATTATGAAACGAGATACAAACAGATTGAATGAAAATCAAACCGAGTCCTGTGTGATACCACAGTCTCCTTAAGAAAGATTCGCCGCCTACCGTCGGTGCTGTAGGATCTTGTTCGGCGTCTTCCTCCCAGGGTTGGCTCGGCTATACCGCAAGCCGTCGGAACACCACCGTCGACCGCCTTGGCGAACTCACTACTGCCTGTCTCTCTCTCACACAAGAACGAATTTCAGAGCTGTTGAAGTGTGAATTTGCTGGTGCAGAATGAAGAGAGCACTGCCCCTTTTATACTACTCAGGTGCCTTTGAAAACAGTCAGAAATTGAATACGGGAATTCAATTCTCAGCCTTGAATAGGGAGAATCAATACACGAAACTGCCGGAATGAATGGCAGGTGCAAATGCCTGCATTAACCTCTATTCATGGCCATTATTCTGCCTAGGAAAAACTGCTGGAAAAATTATCATTCATTAATACTGGAAATTTTCCAACACATTATTACCACTTTTGATATACCTAGTTCCAGCAACTATACTTGCACCAGTCTCCATCTTTTTCCTGCAAAAGTATCAAATAGAATTGACTATACTGTGCACATAAATCATAATGCAATTCAACTCCAAAACTTGAAAGGAAGTTTTCTGACTCGATGAAGCTTGGCAGGTACCAGACATTAAACATTCTCAGAAAACGTACTGGAATTAAATGGGAATGGTTGTGGGAAATGTCCTTCGTCGGCAAATTTACTAAATTTGAGGAGATGCACAAAATTGGAAACGCCAAAGAAGTTATCCCGAAGTTCAAATGAAGCATGCTTGGAAGATCACATGATTTAAAACCTAGCTTAGATGCTCCTAACTGTCAGATCTACCAAATATTTCATTACATCCTTGACATGTCCCTTAATGTGGACACAAATACTATCCATTGGTTGCATCTTTGGTAGCATACTCATCAAGATAGAAGAAGAACATTGCATGGTCCAACTCAGCTATTAATAAATCGAAATCCTTCAAAAAAGAGTCCAGTGGTTGATTGGTTGGTTACACCGAGAATTTAGACATAAATGAACTAGAACAGAAGAAATGCTAAATATCCCATTTTTAAGATCTTGACATCATGTGAGTCTGCGACATATCCATCAAATTGAACTTGTTTTCCCTAGTCTCTCTCAAACAGACACAACCCACCAAAAGAGAACCCATGGTTGACATTAGCAACCAAAACACATACTTAAATGGAGCGATAAGTCCGCTTCCATGATTAGGACGAAATTGCCTGAGGCATGCTTCAAACCGCGAACATAAGCCGTCCCTGAAATTAAAACTGCATCAAGTACCAGCTCATCATTTTCATTGCAAAAAGAAGAGCTTATACACATCACATAATCCGAGTTTCTTAGGTCTAGACCTCAACAGCTGCAGTGATAAAGGACCAATTACGGGTGTTTACAAGCCAATAATGAGAAAAATAATTGATCATCAAATATAGTTTCAATCTGATCTTCGCCATACGATCTACTCACAATTTGGCAAGTGGTTTTACTGCTTGATTACAAAAAAAAAAAAAAAAAACCAAAGCTTTCTACCTTACCGAGCTCGGTCCTGAAAGAAAGAATCCACCACAGCCAAAGATCCACCAAATGTCAAACTTATCCAAACACTCAAGAAAGCCAGAAAGGAAAAATGATAACTTTGGTAGTAACAAGAATTGCCGAAAAAAATTGAATCGTATAGAATTCGGATCAAAATTGAGGGCCAGAATCAATTCGCAGAGAATTGACAAAGAGTATAAATCTTCGGGGAAATGGGGAGCCACGTCAAACAGGTTTCATTGGTCACGGGAGGTTTACTTTTGGCTTCTGGCCGCACGCTATTACTCCTAGCCTCGAACAACTACTCATGGACATAAACTATTGCTTCTGGCCGCGTGCTAGTAGAAGCGCACCTGCGCACCACGCTTTTCCTGTTATTTTAAATGACGTCGCAAACCTTTTGCTGTTGCCCGTGCTTTATTACTCTTGGCCGCTCTTTATTACTCCTGGACGCGCTTTATTACTTATGGCCGCTAACTATTGCTTTTCCTGTTAATTCGGAAAGCGCTGGCCGCAACCTTTTGCTGTTGGCCGCGCTTTATTACTCTTGGCCGCTCTTTATTACTTTTGGCCGCTAACAATTGTTTTCCCTGTTAATTCGGAAAGCGCTGGCCGCTAACTATTGCTTCGGAAAGCGCTGGCCGCTAACTATTGCTTTTCCTATTAATTCGGAAAGCGTGAACCTAAACCACGCATTTTCCTTCTTTTTTTCCCCTCACCCACGCTTTCCCTTTCGCGCTTTCATCGTCGCTCTTACTGAAAACATGAACTCATTTGTATTCACAACAGAGTTGTTTTGTTCAGCAGAGCCAGAGGAGGAAATCGGAGCAGAAATCTGGATTGGATATGTCAATCGGAGATCTTCCATGTTAATATGCATCCTCAGCTTTTCTCTTTTCGTTCTCAACTCCCACTCTGATTTCTATAGGCTGAAATTCAGTTCCCATTCAAATCCTTGATTCTTCACTACAATTTTTGGGTTGGCAAATGCACGGGCATTGCTGCGTCTTTTTTCAACGAATCCCTTTTCGTTTGTTTATATGCATTGTTCTTTCTTTATTTCTGGAGAATCAAATCAGCTTCTTTTACTAGAGTCCCATGGCTGAGTGCCTGAGTGGTCTTTTGTTTATTCTTGGGCGGCTGCAATTAAAAGCTTCATACATGGGGTTGGTGCTCACGAAAAAGAAAATCAAGAATCTTCAATTTGTCAAGAAAGCTCATTTGCTCTCCCTTTCATTTTCTTCAGAAAATGACCAAATATCGAATAATAATAATGAGGTTAGCAGTACAAAAATAACAAATCCACCATGAGAAGATGTTACATTACTAAAACACAAACGAAACTACTGCATTCAAAACATAGCAGGCCAAGGCGGCCAAGCACACGAACAGTTGCCTACATCCTTTGCAGGTGCAGCTCATACGCTCTCTGAAAGAAATGAAGTTTATCGCATAGGAAAAAATGATGGGCGATGATGGTCTCAAGCATCTAAAAATTGGTGCCTTAAACTACAGTTTCTAGATTTTGTGGGTGGACAAGCATAAGCACCTCATGACTGGAGCTTAGTGTTTGTTGCAGCTTATTTGCCGTTTTGCTTCTGCATTTTTTCTGTCTAAACAACCCGCGCTTATGGATCAAAAGTACATTTAAAGTTGATCTATTTTGATGCTTACGATCCTACTTCTCATTGTTCAGAAAAGCGGTTCAATTTAGTATCGAAAAATACCAATTCTGTCTATACAATGACTAGTTAATTGTGCCCAAACACATAGAAATGATTGTGCAATGAACAAATTTTGGATGTAGCCGTAACACCAATGTATGTGTACTATCGAGTCATAGAAAGTCCTTTCAATTAAGTAGAGTGATACCCACGCCGTCTCTTACCCAGCCAACCAAGTGGTCACCACATCAGTTTCGCGACATGGTATTACCATTACAACCAATACCCACATTGTCGATTCGACGCCTAATCAACGACATGCAACATACAAAATTCCTAGTGGGTATGTCTACAGTCACCTCTATGATTTTAACATTCTTGTTGAATCTTCGCAAATAAGCCGTTGATCCTAAATGCAGGTATGCAGCAACTCTAGCTTTCTCCGGAGATATGGAAAACAAAAAAATACTCCGCTCTGGTGACAAAAACAACCTATTGTTTCAGTCTACAAATCATCCTTGACAGCAGAAGTCTCCGAGTCTACATTAGATTCAGCCTTGGAAGTGGGATCTGCTTCCTTTGTCTCGTCAGATTCAGCTTCAGATTCTTCTGTCTTCTTCCTCCTCCACTGTTGCATCAGGACTGATGTCTAGACTAGTCTTTACGGAGCCATAGATACAGGACAGGAACTCCTTGGGGTCAGCTAGATTGAACCCACTCTCAATCAGGGCTGTCTGCTTTACACCTCCATCCTGCAAAGCGGGAAGAAAATAAAAATCATCTTAAGTCACAAAAAGCAAGAGACAAAGTTTCTATTAAAATCCTGTTAATGACCCAAAGGCAAGCCATGCACAATGAAGTCACAAATCGAAACACTACACCAGCACAACCACCATACCAAAGAAGAGGGATAAATATATCGGGCCCCAAACAACAACTGTGGCAACTCAGATGCATGCATGGACCAAACGGTTTCACCAATCAATGATCAGTTTGCCCTGAAGAAAGAGATGTGAAGGCCCTTAGGGGCCTGCACCCCAAGCCATTCAACATCAACAAATGCTTCCATAATCTAGAAGTTTGCAAGTCCACATGAACATCAAAAAGAAGGTCTTGCACCCCGTGAACTAATAGTCATATAAATGTGACAATCTATCCTCTCAAGTCAGCCCCCATAACATGACACTCCAATTTCAGAAGTTTACTGTTCCCCCTAGAAACAATATTAGTTGGCGAGTATCTGTTGGCCTAAAACTTATTTTGCACAGGGCCATCAAATGTAACAGGCATTATGAAACGCAATATACATATCAAAACTTGAATAAAGTACCTCAGGGTCCTTAACAACTCTCTCCCAAAGTTCCTTGATAATGGGATTCCTTGGGTTGACCTCCACAACCCTCTTGCCTTTCATATATGCCTGCTTACTGGCATCTGAAAGAGTTTGTGATTGCATGATCCGCTCCATATTTGCCCTCCAGCCATACTTTGATGTCTGTGTCAGCCAAACGGTTGCTGATCTTCCTATCATCCATCTTCTCACTTGCAAGAGCACCCTTCCACCGCTCGGTGTGTCCTTGAATGCTTTTTTTTTTGTTGAAAGGCAAGTGTCCTTGAATGCATGACTCCTTCAATTCCTTGTCTTTGGAATCTTTACCAAGTTTTAGGCCCTCCTTGGACACATTCTAGAACTTTTTGTCTTCATAATCCATCAGGTATTGCATCAGGTACTCATCCATTGTGATCACGAAACAGTCCACCAAATTGCCATTGCTCTTAAAAAAAAAGAAAAAAGCATCCATCTGTATTAAGTTTAACACCAGCTGTAGAAGGGGCAGTCCATAAAATTAGTGAAGTATGCAAGGAGCCATTGGTAAGGGGAGACTTGAATGCTTCTGTGATTACATTGGAATAGTTAATGATGTTTCTGTAGCTATTGTTGGTGACAACATCAGTATGGTCTAAACTACTTTTGTTTCTGTCTTTCCAGATTTGCCACAAAGAAACAATGAAGAGAGTAGCCCAAAAAACATCATTACCTATACTAGCTTTACCATTCGCTCTAAGACTGGAGATGATCCAAGTCTCAGTCGGGCATTCAAGACTACTATTGCACCAATGGCTATTAGAAAAACAATCCCATATGACCCTGTTCTTTCACACATTCCATTTATTACCATAATGCAATTCAACTCCAAACTTGAAAGGAAGTTTTCTGACTCGATGACGCTTGGCAGGTATACCAGACATTAAGCATTTTAAAAAAACTGGAATTAAATGGGAATGGTTGTTGGAAATGTCCTTCACTAGCAAATTTACAAAATTTGAGGAGATGCACAAAATTGGATGCGCCAAAGAAGTTATCCCAAAGTTCAAATGAAGCATGCTTGTAAGATCACATGATTTAAAACCTAGCTTAGATGCTCCGAACTGTCAGACCTACCAAATATTTCATTATATCCTTGACATGTCCTGGACTCAAATACTATCATTGATTGCATTTGTGGCACTTAAAGAACACTCGTGAAGATAGAAGAATATTGCATGGTCCAACTCAGCTAATAATAAATTGAAATCCTTCAAAAAGGAGTCCAGTGGTAGATTGGTTGGTTTCGCAGATATTTGAGACATAAATGAACTAGAACAGAAGAAATGCTAAATATCCCATTTTTAAGATCCTGACATCGGGTGAGTCTGCGACATATCCATCAAAATGAACTTATTTTCCCAAGTCTCTCTCAAATAGACACAACCCACCAAAAGAGAACCCATAGTTGCCATTAGCAACCAAAACACATACTTACATGGTGCGATAAGTTTGCATCCATGATTAGGACAAAATTGCCCAAGGCATGCTTCAAACCGTGAACATAAGCAGTCCATGAAATTAAAACTGCATCAAGTACCAGCTCATCATTTTCATTGCAAAAAGAAGAACTTATACACATTACATAATCCGAGTTTCTAAGGTCTAGCCCTCGACAGCTACAGTTATAAAGGACCAATTAAGGGTGTTTACAAGCCAATAATGAGTAAAATAATTGATCATCAAATATAGTTCCAGTGCTACTTACAATACGATCTTCTCCATACGATCTACCCACAATTTGGCAAAGTGGTTTTACAGCTTGCTACTGTATAAAAAAACAGAAAACCCAAAGCTTTCTACCTTACCGAGCTCCGTCCTGAAAGAAAGAATCCACCAGCCAAAGATCCACCAGATAATCAAACGCATGGATTTTGCACTTGGAAATTCGCATGCACAGAAACTTATCCAAACACTCTGAGAAAGCCAGAAAGGAAAAATGATAGCTTTGGTAGTAACAAGAATTGCCGAAAAAAATTGAATCCTATAGAATTCGGATGAAAATTGAGGACCAGAATCAATTCGCAGAGAATTGAGAGAGTACAAATCTTCGGGGAAATGGGAACAACAACTACTAGCACGGTGCCAAACGAAGTCGCAAACTTTGGCCTCTAGCTGCAAACTATTACTCTCGGCCGCCAAAAATTACACTTGGCCGCAAAATATTGCTTCTGGCCGCCAATTATTGTAAAAGCGCAACTACAAATCACGCTTTTTTATCAGTTAAATGACGTTGCAAACCTCTTGCTATTGGCCGCTAACTATATTCTCTTGGCCGCCAGATATTGTTTCGGGCCGCTAATTATTTCTTATGGCCGCTCTTTATTGCTTTTCCTGTTAATTCGGAAAGCGTGAACCTAAACACGCTTTTCCCTTCTCTTTCGTTTTTTTTTCCCCTCCTCCCCCACGCTTCCCCTCTCGCGCTTTCATTCGCCGCTTTTATTGAAAGCGTGAACTCATTTGTATGTATTCACAACGACAACGGGGTTGTTTTGTTCAGCAGAGCCGGAGGAGGAAATCGGTGCAGAAATCTGGATAAGAGATTTTCCATGTTTTAATCAGGATAGTGATGGTTATTCACTCAGAGGTAGTGTGCTGTTTCTAGTGCTTATCTTATGTAGTTTTATATAGGCCATTATAAATTGGTCAAACTAATAACGGTTATATCATGCGAACTGCCCACAGATTAATAATGACTCGATTAGAAGTTTCGCATTGTCGGATTAGAAGTATCGCATTTTAGGTTTGCCCTGGTAGTCCAGACTTAGAATTTGCTTCCTCCTAGGTTTCAAGTTCAAAACCTAACCAACTTATATGGGGTCATTCCATACGAGGCTTTGCTCCGACTTTAATGACCCCCGCTAGTGGACGATGGGATTTTGATTACCCAAAAAATATTCTCCTTGATTACTTATAGGAGGGGTTCTCCTTCAAATTTAAGACTAATCACCCCTACTCGTTTATTCAATATGTCTGCTATTAATTTGTTGTTATAAAAATAGATTTGGCCACACTGCTCAGGTTGTTATGTTCAGCAGAGGAGGAAATCGGAGCAGAGAAATCGGGATATGTCAATCGGAGATCTTCCATGTTTTACCGTTCTCATCCTTGTTGTCATAGCTAACCACTTCAATTAGGCTTCTTCTTATCGTGAACCAAAGCTTTATACCTTACTGAGCTCTTTCCTGAAAGAAAGAATCCACCACAGCCAAATATCCTCTTGCCTTTCTTTCATATGCGCCTGCTTGCTGGCATCTGAAAGAGTTTGTGATTGAATGTTCCGCTCCATATTTGCACTCCAGCCATACTTTGATGTCTTTGTCAGCCAAACGGTTGCTGATCTTCATATCATCCATATTCTCACTTGCAATAGCACCTTTCCACCTCTTGGTCAACTCCTTGAGTGACTCCTTCAATTCCTTGTCTTTGGAATCTTTACCAAGTTTTAGGCCCTCCTTGGACACATTCTGGAACCTTTTTTCTTCATAATCCATCTGGTATTGCATCAGGTACTCATCCACTGGATCCGTGAAGAAAATCACCTGAAACAAATTTACCCCATCCCACCAAAGGAATGGCTAGTATTAATAAAAAATAAATAGAAGCGAACAAATAAAGAAAAAACTAATAACAACCCTTAAAAAGTTTTTATACATCATAGAACACAAGACGCACCTCATAACTTTTCTTTCCAACTGCTCCTTGCTGGTTCCCGTGATGTAGAAGATGTCCTTTTGTCCTGGTTCCAGTCTTGAAATGTATTGATCTGGTGAAGTCAATTTGCCATCAGACTTTGCACTACAAAACAAAAACAGATAAACAAAACACTCAAGTTATTCCCAATGGACAGATATAGAAAGCTATTAAAGACAACATCCACTGCCAACCCTTTACAGAAAAAGTTAAGCACCTTTCAAATCTGAGAAGTTTTTCCAAGCAGTTTCTGTTAGCTGCATCCTCGATAATGCCAAGTTTTATTGATTTGCCAAACTCATACCAGAACTTAGTATACTGACACCGTCCCTGGATTCCTCAATATCTGTAGCAAGATAGATAACTGAAGGCAACTTAGGGAGCACATAGTAACGACAATGAATCACCAAGAAGTGTCAACATGAAAGAGAGAATGTGTTGGAAAGTACTATCACTTGAGCAGGGTTTAAGGTAAGCAACTTGCTCACACCCCAGTATGGTGTTTGGGCAATATGGCACTGACACAACTAAGAGAATGACAAGCACACAGCATTAATTGGACAAGCGGCATGGTATACCTATTTTCCACTTTCTTTCTTCAAGTAATTCCAAAATAAACCTTTCAATGTCATTTTAAATCTTACCTTTCTTGTCTTTGTCAATAGATTCGTCAGGGTCCTCATCAGTATTATGCGGATCATATCAAGGGCCTTTCTGATTAGTTTCTTCTTGATTGTTTTCAAGCCGATGTGCTGTTGAAGCATTTCTCGTGTTACATTCAGGGGTAAACTGTCAGAATCAACAAGACCCTGGTCACAAGGACAACTATTAGGAACCAAGCTAAACTCCAATACATTGGGCAGACCATAACTACAAGATAGCAATTTTGCGCGCAAAAAAAAAAAAGAATCAATAAACCTTAATTACCTTCAAGATGCTTAGATACTTGGGCAAAAGCTCATCAAATTCATCTGAGATGAAGACTCGTCTGACATATAACTTAAAAGTTGATTTATTTGCATTATAGTAGCTTTCATACAAATCATTGGAGCCTTAGGAGGCACAAATAGTACTGCCTTAAACTCTACATCACCTTCAGAAGTAAAGACACTCCATGCTACGGGCTTCCCATCACTGAAGTCCTGTTGGAGGAAAGGCATAGATCAGATGAAAAGAAAACCAACAAAACTAACATTCTAAACCCACAAGGAGCATGGAAATTACCTTGGCTAAAGAATGGTAGAACTTTATATCCTCCTGATCAGTCACCATTCCATAACCATATGGCTTTAACATCATTCAAAATCTCCCACTCATAAGTTGTTTCCTTCACTTTCTTTGTCTAGGGATTTTTATTACCTTCTTCATCATCCTCTTTCTCTTCATCCTCCTTGAATGAGGCAGAACCAAAGTAGCATCAAGGATCAAGGTACTGAATGAGGCTGGACAAAAGCACCACTTACACTGATGACGACCTAAAACAAGCATTATCCTATATAACTCCCCTCGAATACCTAAACACAGACACACACACAAAACAGCTAATGCCAATAAAAAATCTTAGAAATGAGAAACAAATAAACCAGAGAAAGTATTGAGTTCCTAGTGCACCTAAGTGATGCAAGCTGATTTAGAGATAGACATATCAAGGAAAAATGAAAAACAATAGGACAATATGGCAATTTTTAATGTAATGGCTCTGAAATAGACCTCAAGTTGGGGAACTGCATTACAGTTGTTCACAGGTAGAGTTGCAGATAGAGTTGCACCAGCCATATTGGTGCTTTCCATGCCCATAAATACATATTTCACGTAGGCGGGGAAATAACTGTGGTGGATGTCTAGTAACCACAATTTGCTACCCCCAAGTGGGTTACGTTTCTTGTAGCTAAAGGTGCTAAGATAAGAGTTCAGTTCCCATAGGTCTCAAGATAATAGGGTTCTGTCTTGTTCTTGACACCATGTTTATTTTACTCACCTTTCATTTGCTCTTCTCCAAATATTCTCTAGCTTCTTCTCTGAGATGCAACCTGATTTCTGTTCCACGCCCAAGTGGTTCATTCCATGTATCCTCAGAAACTGCAAATGTCCCATCAGCCTTCGATACCCAAACATACCTGAATACACAGCATAGGCAAATGATCACAGTTCCTTTTGGTAAAGTCTCAAATAGACAGAACAGCATATGCGAAAAAAGGCATACTGCTTTTCTTCATTTTGTTTGCTGACGACTTCAACATCGTCAGCAACAATATAGACTGAGCAGAACCCAATTCCAAACTGCCCGATGAGATAAGATCTCCAGTTGTCTGCATTTTCTCCACAAAAGCTGTATAAAAGAACAAATTGTTCAATAACCTGTAACCATTAATCCAATATAATGAAGAACGGAAGATAACATTGCAATAGGAAAACAACTCGGTCCGGCTGATAAAATACCTGAAGTTCTGGATTTGGCTATTGTTCCCAAGTTCTTGATCATAAGTCCTCTTGTGTCATACCTATACCCCTAGAATCAAAAGGATCTTCTCTTTGTCTAATTTAATCTGCATGATCCTGGTTTTAAGCTTCAGAAACAAGTCAAGCTGTCCAACTTGTTTTATTTCTTTGCCCTTGTTGCTTGGTGATGGTGGAAACTGAAAACAAGTCATTTTGTACATGAATGCAAATTCACCTAACTATGTATTCGTTCAGATAATTGTTATGGATATTGCATTAGTCTACCACAGATTTGAAGGAGTGAGTGGCATAAAGCTGCGATTTCCAGCTTAATAGGTGTAAACATTCGTTCGGAGTGTAAGAGAGTATTTTTCGTAGGAACATTGTTGGTAAATGAAAAGGCATGCATTATGCAGCTTCAAATTTGTTTAACACAACAAATAGGCTCTCCCTTTATAATTCGATATATACATAAGAATGTGTTAGCCGTAGCAGTGATGGTTCATTTGATAACAGAAGTTCCACATTCAGCGAGTTGAGTTATGTTCACCCTCCACTTAAGAGGATAAACATTACCCTTCTTCCTATTGGTTGAAATGATGTGGACTCCACCACAAAGTGATGTCATGCTTACCAAAAAAGTGTGTTGCATGGTAAACATGACATAACTTTGTAGTGGGGTCCACACCATTTCAACCAATGAGAGAGGGTAACGTTCACCCTCTTTTAAGGAGGATAAACTAAATTGCATTCACATTCAGCAAGAGGATTAAGGCCGCAACCATATGTGTATTAAGTATAGGGCACTTTGACCCTCTGTGGTTTGCGTCATGTGCGGATACACCCCTTATAGTTCAAAAGTGTGCACATAAACTCCTTATGGTTTTAAAAATGTGCGGATAGACCCCATGCCGTCATGTTTTCCATCCATATTAACAGACAAAACATTAAAAGACCAATATGTCATCATCATCTCCCTTGATTCTTCTTCTTCCTTAAATCTAACCGATCCATCTCTTATACCAAAAATTGGATCCAAACCATTAATATTGTAGAGTTTGACGAGTACTACATCCATACCAAAATTCAAGTTGATAAAAAAATAAAAACCTCATGGTCGAACAGAATTTATTATGAAATTAAAATTTCAAATTTGAATTTACCAAAAATTAGATTACTAGATTATTAATACCTAATCAAGATGATTTTTTACAGAGATATTCTAGTCTTTATTTAATACATTATGAACAGTTCAGATTAGATTCTAGAGATTTGTGAAATACACCTACGTTAATATGAATGGAAAATATGAGGGTAGGAGATATATCCGCACATTTTCAAAATCACAGGAAACTATGTGCATATTTTTAAACCATAGAAGGTGTATCCATACATGACTCAAAACAACATGGGTGAAAGTGGACGTTGCCCTTAACTATACAACCTACTAACCTGAATGTCCAGCTTAGCATCGTCACCTTCACCTAATCATATCGTCACCTAATCATATCAAGTGCCTGAAATAGAAATAAACTACACAAATCAATACGCCAATAAAAAGGAGAAATACAGTAACATGTGAAAGTAAAAGGAGAAAATATACTCACATCAGAAAATATCTTTATTGCTGCTGCAGAATGAGTTGACAATGATGTCCATAAGGCGATGCACCTCAGCCTGAAATTCAAAATTTTCTGCATTAATGCGGAGTGAATCTCCCGGGGCGTTTTCACTAAATAATAAGTTGTTGACAATAATTTTTTGGTTTTGTTTTTATTGAAAAAAATTTTGTATGTTAGTTTTGTGTTAAACTTTTATGTATTATGTGTTCGTCTAAACGAGAGAAATTAAAAAAAATAAAAAATTAATATTTTGAGAAATATCCAAGAAAAATAAAAAAATATTTCTCAAAATACTTGTGTAAAAGTCATACGTAATTTTTTTTATCTTTTTCGATTCTTCTCGTCGAGACGAACGCATAATACATAAAAATTTGGGACAAAACTAATATACGCAAAATTCTTTTGAATAAGAACAAAACCAAAATGTCGTTGTCAACATCTTGTAACTTAATGGAAATGCCCCCTTAATGAACCAAAGTAGTAATTTATTGAAATCTAATTACGGATGGTAGAAGTAGAACTCCTCCTATTCAAATACTAGTATGTGACAAGTCTCATGATTTGACACTATAATAATAGTTATTAGGTGATAGTAGACCAAATGATAATTAAAGCAAGCAGAGCCATCACTAACAAATTTCCCTGATTAAATTATGATCTCTCTCAGTAAAAGAAACTTCACGCAACAGCAAATTCAGCAGAGATTCTCGAGAAATTTTTCAGCGCCGAGCGGGTATATCTCATGTGATATCCATTTGGCGCATTCGATCCGTCCGATATATTTTTAGACAGCTCGAATTAAAATCTTCTCTCTTCTCTTAATCCAATACTTTCTCTTTTATTTTTCTCTTTCTAAATCCGAATCGTCCAAAAACACAATGAACAGTTTGACTGTGCTGAGCGGGCACCACATGGTACCCGCTCCGCACCGAAAAAATCTTCGAGATTCTCATTAAGTCGTATCACAATTCGAACCTCCCATTGCATGGCCCCACCGAGACATTGTCAAAAGTTGTACACGTGGCCCCGTATCCAGCCGTCAATCTTATTTGGTGGCTTTTCTTTTCTACTGTATGTATGAGTCAAGATTGGGTGGCGAAGGACCAAGGAGGATCAAGAAAAGATTGGGTGGTGGCAAAGCACCATCAGCTATTAAAAGAATCCCTCAAAGTAAACGTACAGATTCAAACCCGCAGTAGGCCTCACACGACGCAGAATGTAGGACCCTTGAGATTCTTACGATTTTTCCTTTTTTGGTTCGTGACCCTTGCGAGTTGCGATTTGTGAGCTTGTATAAGGGTGTGATTTTGCACGTAATTCTAGCACTAATGGAGAGTCGAATGAGAAACTGGTGTCGTCCTGCACAAGTAAGAGAACAAACCGTTTTTGGTACATCCACGTCAGCAATTTTTGTTGGTACCAATAGGCAAGCCGGAGACACGTGTCCTTATGCTTTTGGACTCTCAAAAATATCCAACGACAAATAGGTGATTAGTATTGATAATAAGATACGAAAATCTAAGATTCTTAATGTGACGATTTTTAATGTGATATACTTATGCAATGCAAAATAAGATGTATCACGATCTCATTTAATATTACGTGCTTTGGCATTCTTAGAATCCACATAAATAATTACTACAATTCAGTATCGGTATTCGTATGGGCGAAACATATTTGTCATAGTAGAAATATACAGTCAAATTCTCTCCTTACAAGAATATTGCCTGACTAAGTTTGGTTTTTGTTGGATGTTGTAAAACAAACAACTTTAATTACAAATAAGAGAGTAATATAATTCAATTTGTGTCACATTAGAAATCACACGAGATACGATAATATCACAAAAATGGAGGCAAAATTTTTTGTGCCCAAAATTTCTGTATTTCTATGCCGAGAGATTTTTCGACAGTTAAATTTAAAACAAAAGTAAATCATACAATTTAACGGCTAAAAATTTCCTCAGTGCATAGGTACTTAAATTTTCGGGAAAAAAAGATGGGACCCCTTGAAATGATTCAGATCCTAGGTACCTTTCACGCGCACCAAAAACTGGAAAGCAAAGATAAGCTCCAAGCCCGTATGTAAAGTGAGGGGTCGACTTCACAAAGTCATAAAATAAACATTCCCAAGAAAACAAGCATTAAACCTCATCCCAATCCACCCAGATTCGGGACTACATACACCCCCACAATTCTAGTGAGAGAGTATTCCATACAGAGAGAGAGAGAGAGAGATGGGGGCCTCGGATGTGGTGGTGGGTAACTTGATGACGGTGTACCTGGTGGTGATCGCGGCGGTGAAGGCCCACGGGTTGGTGTGCGGGCAGGGGCTCAGTGGAGTTTTTATGCTGGTTGTTTCGACGGCTGTGGTGGGTGTAATCTTGGTCGGGAGCATAATTTGGGATTTGTATCGGAAAGCCGGCAAGGCGCTGGTGGTGGCGCGTGATGATGATCACGGGAGTAGCGAAATCTGTCGAGGGGGTATTTGTTGGCACGGCGTGGCGGTCCGGTCGCCGGCGTCTCAGGTCCGGTTCAGGCTTCCTCAGCAACATCGTAACTGAAACTGTATCTTGCAGTTTTGTTTCTTTCTCGGCTGAATCTCGAAATTCTGAAGTTAACGATCGAGCAAACTTCTCGTGTTTTTCCTTGTCTTTCTTGTTTCTCGGCTTTTACCACACATATACGTATAAAGATGTTCAAGATCACTCTTTTGTATACTGTTTTGTGAAAACATATTGAGTAAATAGAGAGTTTGTGTGTGCAATTTTGACACTTTGTTCCAACTTCCTGTAACCTCTTACCACTTTGCCGAGGCATAGAACGGATGCAGAGCTCTCGGATCATCTTGACAATCGACAGCTCGGATCGAATCGGTCCGGATGCGCGAGACACCATGTGGTACCTCTTGGTACCCAAAAATTTGAGAGGGTCTTCTGTCTTATTGGTTGAAATGGTGATAGAATGCTTACCAAAAGTATTGTATGGTAAGCATGACATCACTTTATGGTAGAACACATCATTTCAACCAATAAGAAGGAGAGTAATGTTAACCCTCTTTTAAGGAGTGTGAACAAAATTGCGCTCGTTCGGATCTTAACCGAACAATGGATGATTTAAATTTGTATTCGATACTCACCGGCTGAATTTTTATTCTACAAATAATTTTTCTAGAACTAATTACGAAAATATGCGATTTTGTATATTTAACATCGTTTTAAAACATTGGTGCTTCTTTTTTGCCTTTTCAACTTCTCATTTTTTAGTTTCGAATGTTTGGTTGCTTGCAGGGAAAATGGCTTTTTGCAAAAATGAGTTCTCGTTTCTTAGAGCCCGTTTCAAAACACCTTCTTAAAAAATAAATATTTATTTTATATTTTCAAACTAAAAAATAATACAAATGAAAAATAATTTTTTAATTTTTTTTACACTGTATTGAAGATCTCAATGAGATCTTTTAAACAATATCCATATTGCATATTTTTATATTTCAATAAACTTATCATTTTTGAGCTTGAAATTGCCTTCTTAAAAAATAAATTTTTATTTCGCGTTGCGGAACGGGACCTTAATATCCAGGGCAAAAGCCAAAAAGAGGGCCTGAGGTCCTTTTCAACTTCTCATTTTTCACTTCCGAAGAATTAAGAGGAGAAAAGACCAAATTATTCTCTATATTTGGTTTTAGGACTCTGTTAGGTTACTCATTAAAAGGTTTAGAGTAAAAAATTTATTATGATCATTTAGAATAAAATAATCAGAAAAATAAAATCTATACATATGTTCAAACGAATTAAAAATTTGAGCAGTTAATTTTTTAATTATATTTTTTTAATATATAAAGGGTGTAAAAAGTTTTTTTTTTTAGGACAAAGGTGTAAAAAGTTATGTGTGTTGATACAATTAAAAACGAAAAAATTTAAAAAAATTGATTAAACCATTATTTATACACAGTATATCCCATAATAAATAAACAAGTGCAACATGATAAAAAATCAGGTCATAATTTATTTTTATTACATATCTCTCAAACACTATCAAGTTGCGAAATGCATTCTGCACATATCATTTAAACATTCTACCATATTCAAACTACATTCTGACCAAAAAGCCAAAATATTCAAAATAAAAAGCCAAAAAATAAGCTCTCAAACACCCCATTGTTGTCTATTGTATGCAAATACAAATGTTGCTGTCTATGTGTTGTGATGTAAGTTGATAAAAACATCTACGGCTATCTTTATGAAGATTTTTTTTTGTCTTTTTTATTGACATAAATCGTTTTCGCCTTTTATATTCTACGCTCCATCCGTCAGAAGAATTTATTAATATCAACTAACTTGTATTTTTTTCACAAATTTCTTTATTTTAGATGTTCCTTTTGCGGACAGGACAATTTTTTTCAAAGCAAAAATTGCAGTAACGTTTTAATATTTATCCACCCAATGATGAAAAAGTACATCGATATCGTTTCCCTAAATTGAGCCCCAAAAAAGTACATTTATTTTTTAAATTTCAAAAGTGATTATTCAACTTTTAATTTTAAGATGCGCGGTCATACCGTAAGTCAGAGTCCTCTCAAATACTATACTTCCCAACCTCTCTATTGCGGAGATAGTGGTCCATAAAATGATTTATTTTTAATAGATTTGGTATAATATCTTAGTCACTTGACTTGTAGAGCTAGAGACAAGTTGGGTACATAGTAGTATTAAAGTTCTGGAATTTTTAGCACGTACAACCATCAAACTAATAACCTTTTTCTTGTTCCTTCTTCGATTGACGCTAGTGGAGCCGGCTAATGATTTTTGATGGTATGCCTCTAGGAATTTTTGATATTTTCAACTTCATGATTGTATTTCGGGCTGAGCACATCTTCTTTATGAACCCGTTTCACATGTTAGGTGTAACTGGTGTATTAGGTGGCTCTCCATTCAATGCTATTCATCATGCATGGTTCTTTGGTAGCCTATCGTATATCTGCAATCATGCATTTTGTGTTTCGCACCTACAACCTTAGGTCCCGTTCCGTTAAAAGAAAATACTTATTTTTTGAATTAAAGGTGATGTATGTGTTAGAAATTGAACTCCTTATTCAACTCACAACGCTCTACGGACTTTCAAAATTAGGATCACAGAAATCACAAGCAAACAGAAAATAGTCCTTAACGAATAAGAAAAGAAAGAACACAAGATATACTTGGAAAATCTCAACGGGAGGAAAAACCACGGGAGCCACACCAGTCCACTATAAAATCAAATCAAGAGTACAAGTCTTCTCGCAATCTCTATGAGACCTGCGTTTTCTCTCGCATCTCTCTGTTATCTTTAAAAACACGTTAACCTAATTACATACAAACTACAGATGTTGGGTCTTATGTGAAAATTACACCCCAAGTCCTTGAAATATCGCACCCTCGGCTAAACTACTGTTGAAGGTTGTCTGCACCCCTAACAGTATGATGAGAGAATGACATGTCTCCTAAAGCAAAAAATAAATACTTAAAAGTAAGAACCTTAACGGAACTAGGCTGTGCAATTTAGTTTGTAATAAAGTGTCGCCGTGTAATAAGCCTGAATACTTAAGTTATATATATAATAAGAAAAAAGGAATGGGAGATGCTGCCAAGCACCTCGTGCTTGGCATCCAGCCACTCATTTGGGAACGGACGGCTTGTGTCTAGTCCGAGCGTATAAAAATATCCACCGTCTGTCGTTCGGATTAATATTCGAGCCGTCCATTAACGCGATGAACAACCGACTGGGCCACTTGACGCCGCTGCCATATGCAAAAGAGTACCGAAAATTTTCTCAAAGAGGTGGGCGTTCCGTGTACTGCCCCATTGTTTCTTAACTTCTTCGGTGGGCGCATATGTATTTGCTCTTGCTGGGATACTTCATTTCCCTCGTTTTGTTGCTTGAATTGCTCAGCCTTAACCTTTAAGCATTGGATACTGCTCTTTGATGTCATTCAAAGGGATGCTTATAATTAGAAGCACTGCAAAATGCTTTATGATGTCGTGCTTTTTTTTGCCGAACCATATACTCTCTCCGTCTCAATTTGTTTATCCAATCTCAAAATTCTAACTTCTTTAGGAAACACAATGACTGCACCTAAAAAGATGCAACTTTCCACGGTTACCCTCAACTTTTTTAAAAAAGTTACTTTATGCCATTAAAGAAATGGTAAAAAGAGAAAATTGATTCAATTAGAAGTAAAATAGACAAATATTTTGGGACACTTAAAAAGTTAAAAAGTGGACAAACAAATCGGGACGGAGGGATCACATCAGTGGGGATTAGCAGAGTGTTAGTGTGTTAGTCAACAGATCAGAGACTATCCATAGCCTTGAAATTCCAAATCTGCTCTCCCTGGGACTCGAACTTTGGTCACCACCGGAGAGAGAGAAGAACAAACCACCTATACTAGCGTGGTGTTCTTATGATGTCATTCAAAGGGATGTTTATTAGAAGCATTGGAAAATTATTTCCCCTCGTTTTGTAAAATGGTTTCAACATTCCTCTTATATTTGAATTAAAACTCTAAATTTTTTTTCCCTTGTTTACGTCAATTAGATATTCATCATCCTGGTATTATATGATTGCACATTAATAGCTATAACAAGTGTGTGAATGTATTAATTTTTATTTGTCATCCCTAAACTAGTCCTTGTCTTTTATTTTTTTCTTTTTTCTCGGCTACATTTGTCGCAGGGCCAGCCTAGACACAAGGCGAGGTCTGGGCCTTTGGCATCCAAAAAATTTCAAAATTTTGAGGCACTCTAATATTTTTACTACTTGGGTTTGATTATAATTCTTTTTAAGCTCAATAGAATGAAAAAAAAGGCTCAATTGGAGGTAATGAGTTTGACCAACCTACCATCCCATAAGTCCAAATGTCAAACCCAGCATACCATAACCCAGCCCAACTGCCCAATCCACTTACTCGCCAAACGGATAAAAAGAAGAAAAACAATTTCAAATCCAATTGTCGACTGAGCCCTAAAAATGCAACACGAGTGATATTCAAGTGATATTAATGTGTTCTTGAGATATTTCAAATCCAACTGTTGACTGAGCCCTAAAAATGCAACATGAGTGATATTCAAGTAATACTAATGCGTTCTTGAGATAATATATATTTATCTATTTGAAAACTTTGTATTTTGTGTTCGTGTATAATGATTAGTAGAACTTTATATTGGTTTGATTTTCTTCTATTATGATTGTTGTTGTAAAAATTGTTAAGTATTACTAACTCTTTAAGGGCACACTTTTTTTTATTAAGCCTTGGACACTAAAACCCTTGAGCTGGCCCTGATTTGTAGTTGTATTTGCCACTCAATCTGTGAGTTTGGTTGTCTCTAGATGCACATGTCTAACCGCCGTTATTGATTGAATCTTTTGCCAGGTAAACCTCTTATCATCAGATAACAAATTACTAAACAATTAAAAATTATGTTTATTCTATTTAAGTTGGGCAACGGTATTCGCATGCGTTTCGACATTTGACGATGTTAAGAAGATAACATTGATAAACTTTATAAAAATAAAGGAAATATAAAATTGTGAGAGCTAGAAAGTCATATCATTAAATCGAAATTTCTCTCATTCATGTGTATATGCTGACCATGGATTTTATATCGATCTGATAATAGGTTCACTATTTTCACATAGTAATAATAATTCAGATCTCTCCAACCATTTAATGGAAAGGCACAGTAGCCCAAGAAACACTAAGGCTCCGTTCAGTTGCCAGGAAAATACAGGAAAGGATGGGAAAATCAACTTTTCCATGATTTTTGTAGTGTTCAGTTGGCAGGAAAGTAGTGGGAAACATGTTTTTAAGTTTTCCTGCAGAAATTACTTTCCTGCAAAAGTGATCCTGCAAAAAACACAGGATTTTGCGTCGCGGGAAAAGGAAAATGAGTGAACACTCACAAAATTTTCCCGAAAGTTTATTTTTCCTGACAAATAAACAACTAAACCTTAATTATTCTTGCAAAATTCTTTTGTCAAATGAACACTCACAGGAAAATAATTTTCTTTTTCTTTTACTTCACCTCACTTCACTTTTTCTGGGAACCAATTTTCCACACAACTTTCTTGACAACTGAACGGAGCCTAAGGAGTTTTATACCATCCCGGCCCGGGCTGGTCTTTTAGGAAGTCCGCTCCCACCGCGCTCATGAGTCATGACCCGGCTCAATTCATCCCGTGCATAGTACAGATTTTTTTGCTAGTACTCCATTTATAAATAGAAAGTCGAGCAAATCAAGTGAATTGGATTTGCCAAACCCTAATACTGATTGGAAGATGAAAGGAGTCTATGATTCACCGAACTAGTGGTTCACTCCGCAACAACCACATGGGATCTGGCCACAGAGGAGCCATGCCCTAGCTTCCCTAGCTTGATCACAGTCTAGCACGATTTTACGGCGGAAAATCACGTGATACGTGGACACACTAAAATTTAAGTGCAAAAGACCACATGATTGAAATCTCAAAACATAATCCCACGGCTAAAAATGACTCGGTACTTGAATACACCAAAAATTCGGTAAAGAGGACCCCATGATCGGAATCTTAAAACACGAGCGTGCGGCTGAAAAACACTTGATATGTGAATATGAATTGGGGGATGATCTGAGCCATTAGATCGTGCATCCGACGATTCGAGTCTCATCTCGGTAATGAATAACTCTCGATCGTCTATTGTCGAGATAAGATCTGAGCAATTGGATGCACGATCTGACTGCTCGGATCGTGCACGCCCCGGGGTTCTATGTTTGTAGTGCATGCCCGTTCCTTAGAGCATCCACATTGTAATAAACAAATTGGTACGGATAAACAAATTTAACAACAATGCTAATAAAATACCACACATTGTAATAAGCAAAGTTACAACTCTTTTAGCAAATAACCAAATTTCATCTATTCCATAATCAAATTTAACAACTTTTACCAATAACTAGAACTCAATAACCAAATCTAATAACCAAATTTAAAACTAAAAAATTAAAAAACACCTCACATTATAATCGTCTCATTGAGACGAATAATTTGGTGTGATCGAGTGCGTGATTAGGACTCGTTTGCAATTGGACATAGGTACATTGCTTATTGTGGATTTTTTTTATAGGAATACAAAATAACCAATGTAAAAATCAAGGTTGTTAAATTTAATTATAAACTAAATAGATAATTAAATGCCATTTTAATTATCGATTTTGATTATTCTGACCGCGGATACTCTAAAAGGAAACAAATGCAACAATTTGGGACCGTGAGAGGAGTGGTATATCCAACACAATTACTGACCGTCCGATTGCCCACCATCGCTGCATGACGTAGCCACCACACCACACCACCCACAATCAATCAAATCTCATCTTCCACCTCCCCTCTCTCTCTCTTTCTCTCTCTCTCTCTCATCAAGTCCTTCCCACTTCGCACGGGGTCTTCAGTCTTCGCCTCATCCATCCAAGTCGCCATGGCCGAATCGCCGTCGCATCACCAAACCCCATCACCACCGACGGAACCCCAGTCGGCACCCGCACCCGATCCGGCCCAACAGTACTGGTGCTACCACTGCGACAAGCGCGTCTCCGTCGAAACCCTAGCTGACCTACCCGACGTCGTATGTTACGAGTGCAAGAACGGATTCGTCGAGGCAATCGCCCACTCCGCCGCCGCCTCCACCGCTCCTCCCCTCCCATCCGATCTGGTCGACGATCCTTCCTTCAGCAGCCAGTTCCTCCAGGTCCTTCGCCTCATCGCCCAAGCCGCGCGTGACGAAGACGCCCCGCCCCCTCCTCCGTCCGAACACGCGGATCCGTCCGACGACGATTATTTACGGATCGAACTTGATGGCTGGGACAACAACAACGATGAAGACGACGACGATGACGAGGATAACGGCGTCGTGGTGAGAAACGAAACGGACGACGAAGAAGAAGAAGGAGAAGAGAACGATCGTCGAGACGAGCGCGACGAGAACGAGGAAGACACGCGCAGGCAGAGGCGCGACGTGCTGCGCCTCCGCCTGCGCGACTTGGCCGCGCGTGCGGCGAATCGCCGCAACAGAATTCTTGACTGGGCCGAGATTCTGATGGGCCTGGAGGACCACTCGATCGAGCTGAGGTTACACGCGCCGGAGATGGACGACTACGTGGGGAATCCGGAGGATTACTTGGACGCGGCGGGTTACGAGGCGCTGTTGCAGAATTTAGCGGAGAGCGACGGGAACGGGAGGAGAGGAGCCCCGCCGGCGTCGAAATCGGCGGTGTTTGGGTTGAAGAAACTGGAAATCGTATCGGAAGATGATTGTGTGGCTTGTGCGATATGTAAGGATTCGGTAAATGTTGGGGAAAAGGCTAAGGAAATGCCGTGTGGGCATGGGTACCATGAGGAGTGCATCGTGCCGTGGCTGGGGTCGAGGAATTCGTGCCCGGTGTGTAGGTTTGAGCTGGAGACGGACGACGCTGAGTACGAGAAGGAGAGGAAGAAGAGAGGGATGGGGAGAGCTGCGGGGATAGGTCCTTCGACTTCTAGTCATGGTTGATTTTTGTGGCTTGGTATATTCTCTTGCTTGTACGCGTTTTTAGTGTCGGAATTGAAATAATGCTTTTCTTACTGCTTTAGTCTCTCCTTCTCCCATTTCCTGAAGAAAAAAAGGAATCTTGCTTTTGTGGACTAGAATTTGGAATGTTCTCTTTTGTTTTTCTTTTCGTTTTTCATATGTGGAATGTAAATAACAATTCACTGAATTTGACGTTGCTCGCTTTAGCAAGTTTAGAATGTTTGCTTGCTGCTGTCTTTGAGTAGTAACCTCCTGATCGTACGAAGTTCTGTGCTTTTTCATGAGATTGCGTTCAGGTTTGGGTTATATGAAAGTAGGTTCGCCGTGCTTTTAATTTTTCTGTTTCTGTTTCTGTTTCGTAGGTGCAATTCATCTGTATTCTAGTTTCATGAGTTCGTTCCTTACATTTGGATTCTTAGGGAGTAGAAAACCAGTTCTTCAATCCGTTACTTTGACTAGGAGCTTAGAATCCAGGAAATGGACTGAGTGGTAGGATCATGATCATCAATTCATCATGTCGAAAACCATATAGCATTTAGGTTTCAGATAGTAGCTGGTGTTTCTCATGTTTAGTTACTTACATTGCATTGGACAATCATGTGCGTGTTATTGTACCCGCGCAGCACCACATAGATCGCAGTTGTGCCTCTTTGCACAGAATTGGATTTCATGAGAGGTAGAACACGAAAGGGAAACAGAAGGTCATACATTCCCGCGTTACAGTAGCGTCTGAGAAAGTTACATTATGCGTTCTGCTTCTTAAGTCTAGAAAGACTGATCAACTCTCAGTACTTACATGCAATCCAACATTTATTTTCTGCTGTTTAATTCAACGATTGATCAACTTTTAGTGCTATATGTGCAAGCTGGATTGATGTTCAATTGCTCTCTCGGCACAAGCATGCATGCACACACGCGCGCGCGCGCGAGTTCACGCGCACAATAAATGACAATTCTGGACTAGGTTGTAAGCTGAAGGACTTTGAGACCTTTTCTGTTTGCAATACTCGAAGACAAGGAGGAAAAATGTGCTTGTCTTGTGGAGTAGATGTTCTTTTCCTTGTTTAGGCATCTGTGTTAGATGATAATTTACTCAATGGGAAGTGCTATTATGTTTATAGTAAGTTGAATTTAATTGCTATGTTCTATCAAGATAGATATCTTCGACTTACGGTTATCGTGGATTCGTGGCAAAATATACTTAGTTTGTGACTTTGTTTCATCATGTTACATTTGCATGCATGGGCAAAATAGCACGATTGCTCCTCTTTTAAGCTGCAATATTCATTGGTATCCTAGGTTGATTCCTTGCAATCAAATCTTTTTTTAGCAAGTGATGTCCCTTTGCAGCATCAGTGATGGCAATTATGTAAAAGTAACAGACAGGTTTGCGCTGCGTATGCTGAAAGAGATGTGGGGGAAGTTTGATACATAGACTTGTCAGTAGGATGAAAACCCTTTTTACTGCTCTATTAAAGATGGGTCAATTCTCTCTTATATGCATGCAATCCTTTGATTTCTTTTAACAGGAGCTCAATCCGTTGTATCCAATTTTGTTTATACCGGTATGCTGGTACATTATTGGTCATGATCACCCTTCCCGCTTAAAATTCTCTAGTGATCCTGTGGTCGAAAATGTACCTGGACACCAGCACTAGCTTGTTGGGTACAGAGGATTTGAGGAGCTTCAATTCGAACATCTATTCTGTTTGTGATGGCAGGGATGCAAGTCTTTTTAATCACCATATGGGTATCTTTGTCAACAAGATATTAAGGTGAAAGTTCTGTCCCTCTGACCTCAGTTGCGTTTCTCTGAAGTATCAGAGAGACATTATGCAATCTGTATTCACAGGGACCTCCTGTCATGGTGAAAGAGGCAAGAGAAGATTGCAATGTCGTTGCAGGGAAGGCTACATCCACAGATTTTTTACACAATTCCGGACACAGTTGGATGCACACGAGCCCGTATGCATCCAATGGTTCTAGACACAGTTGTGTCCGGAGTTGGGTAAAAAAATCCGTGTTGCTAGACTTTCCGATGTAGTTGCAATATCTATGTTCACATTGTACTTCTTGTTTTGGCAATCAATGGTGCTTGAACCGCAAACATTGCACCATTAAATGTGTGTGAGCCCCACACTTATCAGTTTGTGTATTTGTTTGTGCATGTGTTTGTGGTTATAGAATTATTGTTTTTTTTTTTTTGGATCAAGAGGAAAATGGTTATAGAATTATTGTTTGACTATTGCAATTCCATTACAAGTGTTCAAGAGGGCTAACATCTATGTCCCTTTCCTCTCGCAATGGGGGCTACTGTATTGTGAGAGGAGGATGATATATACCCATTACATAAAATGTCCTTCGAAGACTAGAATATTATTTGTGGTTATAGAATTATTGTGTTTTTTTTTTTGGGTCAAGAGGAAAATGGTTATAGAATTATTGTTTGACTATAGCAATTCCATTACAAGTGTTCAAGAGGGCTTACGTCTATGTCCCTTTCCTCTCGCAATGGGGGCTACTATCTTGTGAGAGGAGGAGGATACATACCCATTATATAAAATGCCCTTCGAAGACTAGAATATTGTTTCTATACCTAGTGTGACACGAGTACTGTCCCTATCAAATCAGAATTCTGCTCAGTGATTATGTTTGCCCTTCACCAAGGATATGTTGGTTGGGGGGGGCGCTTTTGATTTTTATATATAAATCGAGTTTATTTCTGGACAAAAAAAGAAAAAAAAAACCTGAATGAATCATGATTGGCGAACCAGAAAATGAAATCGTTCGATTAGAAGCTGAAAATAGTTCATTAGAAATTATTAATATTCTGTAAAAATCAAACAGTTTTTTGACATTTCAAATAATTGAGGTGCGCATACGAAATTGCAAGATCGTTTCGTTTCTTTCTTTGCATTCTCTTCCTTGCATCTGAGCTTCAAAGTTGCATGCCAGTCATAAGGGAAAATATCTTTTAAATTTAGAATGGACTATGGAGTTATTATTGTTTAGGCATCCAAAAGGACTTCCTAATAAGTAACACTTCCGTATCCATGGTGACGGTGATCATAATTCCTCGATTACTAGGGATGTCAATCTCATCCGAATAGATGGATACCCGAACTGACCCACACAAATTGAGCTGGTTTTTACCCACTTTTAAACCTTGGTTTTGGATTATAGTTTATTCACACATACGCCCTCATATATAGTTTGTAGAAGCAGTCTTTAGAGAACTGCTTGGGCGTTTGGTAGAGAAATTTATGTATGATTTTGTTGTTCTTTTCTTCTACTCCTAGCGCTATTATGTAAGGAACGTCAAACTGGAGGAAGGGAATTCCTTAAGATGGGATGGGATGACTACAGCCACTGAACATAGAACGGTACACATAAGTAGGTGTTTCGTACCGTCCCAAATACCGATCGAGTTTTTTTTGTACTTCTGTTTGTTTTTTTTTTTTAAGTAGTTTATAGTGTTGATTGTTAATTCATACTAGCTCTCTCTTTTTTTGATTTTTACAGGACAATAAAATCGTGTAAAGGAAGGCCAAACAATTTTTCCAACTTCGGAGTAAGCCTTCTTGATGTATTTATTGTACTTTTATGTGCTTGTTAATACTATTATTTTCTTTTTCTTTTCGATTGTACATGGAGGACGAGTCGATTTACTCCATTTCAAGGTATGTAGTCGATATCTAATCATTGATATCTACTTTCTTCCAGTGTGTGTACATTCTTTGTTGTATTCTCAATCTCGGAGAAAATGATTTCAGTTTCTCTTTGATTTCATTTTAGTTTTGAATAAATATGCTATAAAAATATTTGTGCTTTATGAGTATCTGAAATAAGATAGCACCACACAAACAACAGCGTATAGCAATCTAAAATGTACATATAGCGCAAGACTGTGGAAGGCGTAGCAACATGCCTGCTTAGTTTTTTGAAATTGCAGTCTAACATATTTTAGATTGATTGTTTTTGAATTGCTAAATAAATCTGTGAACGAAGAGAGTGTAATTTTTTTATGTTTTGTTCGGGTCTTTAAATCTACTTCATGCATATAACGGGCTCTATGCTAGCATGTTATACACGTAATTGCTTTCATTTATATGCACATACACACAGAAGTGATACTCGTTAGGTACGGTTACAGTCTAGGTGATAGAAAACTCGTCAATTTCAGGTTTCAGGTTGCAATATTTCCAGTTTGGCTCGAGTTTGGGAACAAACCTGAACCGAACCTGATCCGATTCGCTGCTATCCCTATGACGACGGTTGGTAGTTCTTCTACCCACATACGAATGTAGGGTTTTAATTAGTCCAAATTAGGAACTGAAGGTTAAATTTGTTACTAGGGCAGACCTTTTGGGTTCTATATGCAATTTTTCCAAAACTCAGGGAAACTGACGGTTAAAAAAGGGCGCCACTATTCGCAGCCCTTTATTTTCTTCCGTAACCCACAATATTTCGGTAAATGGTTGTTGAAAATCATAAATAACATTTTGGCAAATTACTGTTGAAAACAAGATTATATTTCGGTAGCTACATGTCGAAAATATGTTCAATTTTCGGTAAACAACTGCCGAACATGTATTTTCGGTAAACATCTATTGAAAAAAATATTATATTTCGGTAATTAGATGCTAAAAATATATCTCAATTTCGATAACTAACTGTCGAGTATAATTGAAAATTTTTAACTGGCTATGAGAGTAAATAGAAGGATGCGAATAGCGGGCCCCTTGAAAAAATGCAAAAGTTCAAAACCCTGCGCCTAAAACCTAACACACACTCGCCTCCCTCCGCTTAAACCTTCTCAATTCTCAACCAGATAGCTCTGCAACTGCCGCACATGGAGGAAAACGGCTTCATGTTCGATCCCCCGAGCGACGAAGAACTGGAGCTAGAGCTCGTCAGCAACGAGGAACAAGAAGACGACGAGGAAGAAGTGGATGAAAGAAGAGCCCTAGGTCATCAGAAACCCAGCAAGCCATCGCAATCGCCGTGGGACTTCGCTTCCTACTCTGAATCGGTCGCCGAAGAGCACGCCCGACGCAGCACCACCTCCATCGATTTCAAGATCTCCAAGCACCGCTCCTCCGCTCCTCTCCCCGCGGCCGGCCGCCGAAGACGCGGAGGATGACGCCGACGATTCCGAACCTGATCGACAAGTAAGCACGATTCAGATTCTTAAGTTGCTCATTCTTCGTTGAAATTAATCCATACTACCCTTAGGTTACATAATGCGGTGCGCGTGCGGAAGCGAAAGCTAATCTTCGTAAAACATGCTAAAGTATTAAATTCACAAGAGAAAGGATTGAGATTGAGTGCACTGAGCGAAGGGTGTACTAATAAAGGATTATGCGACTAAGGTGCACATGCGGGTGGAAGACATGCCAAAGTATTAAATTGGCAGGAGCGAGGATTGAGTGCATGAGCGAAGCTTATACTTAAGGGTTATGTAACGAAGATACTTCCAAAAGATTGTCCTCTCTGCAAAACAGTAAATTATGAATAATGCAGTTTGGTTAAAAAAACAGAATTTTGGCCACTAGTTACTGAATATCAGTGATTTATTTTAATTTATCAAAAAAGATGTGAATTTTTCTTGATAAAAATGCTATTTTCTTCAAGTTCGCATATTTTGGAACAGGGAGAGTATTATTTAGGGAGATTTTCCGCCCAATCGTTATGCTATAGATAGTCCTATTTATAGCCTGTTTGGATCTAATGATTTGGTAAGAAACAGTTGAACGTTTTAATCTCTTGCTAATTAGCTGAGAATGGCAAAGGAAGTTAAGGTCAAAGTTCACAATTTTTGTCGTCAATCGTATACATTCCCATGAATAAAATAGTCTACCTAGAGCGACCATAGGATTACATGTTTATTCTAGACTCATGCATTTTGAGAGTTATTGCTGCTTGGGGAAAATTTACAGTTTTGAGCATTTGAGGATCTTTATTTTAAGCATATAGTCATTGCTAGATGTAGAACAGTTTTGTGTTTGGAGAAGTTTATGGAAACTTGTTACGAAAATTATTGCTAATCCTAATACCATTGAAATCGTGCTTATATATGCCAAAACCATATCCCCCTTTTTGGGAAAAGGACTTTTTGGTCTTCATACATTACTCATGGAATATTCAATTACCACATCCCCATATAGGATGATCAAGTAAATTTCTATATCGTGTATTTTGTAGGAGGATTACAGACCTGATGACGGTGATGACGTGGCTAACACCATCTGCAGGTGAGAGTAAGGCGTTCTTTGCGTCTTCTGAAGGAGCCTCGTTTCATGCCAGCTCAGTTCATGGAGCTTAATCTGTCTAGGCCATTGCTTCGAGCTTGCGAAGCATTGGGCTACTTCAAGCCTACACCTATACAGGTCTTCTTCTACCTGCAGCTTCATTTCTTTTCTTCCTTATGCTTAACTTTCGTGTAGTGAATTCTTGTCTTTGGTTTGCAGGCAGCTTGCGTACCACTGGCCTTATCGGGGCGTGACATATGCGGGAGTGCTATTACTGGCTCTGGAAAGGTATGCTGTAGTTGTCAATCCCAATATGTGTTTGCGCTATCGGAGTTTCATGAGTTTGTTTAAGACTAAGATGAGTTTATGAGGTTAATTTGAGGAAGTAAATGTATTGAAGCACTAGATGATAGGTGGCAAATGGCAATAAGGTGAAAGTAACTTATTCTGGTGTTTTTTTCAAACAGACTGCTGCATTTGCTTTACCTACTCTCGAGAGACTGCTGTACCGTCCAAAACGTGTTCCGGCAATTAGAGTTCTTATTCTCACACCAACTAGGGAGTTGGCTGTACAGTGAGTGCTTTTGTATCCAAGTTATCTTTATAGGGTTACTATGATTAAATTAGTGTTGTATGTACATTTTATATTCATTGATGAAGCCATATTAAGTTTCAAACAATTTCTTACAGGGTTCATAGTATGGTTCAAAAAATTGCTCAATTCACAGATATTAGATGCTGTCTGGTAGTAGGTGGGCTATCTACGAAGGTTTAGTATTTAAAGATTCTTAATGGTTTTGTTCCATTTAACCTGGTTTTGGTAATAGCAAATTATCAATGCCTCTTGGGATGGGAAAAAATGCTTTTAGTTTGGGGGAATTGAGCATTATCGTTTTTCGTCTATGCTAAAAATGCTAGAATGGAAAGCAACGATGCCTTTTCCCTTACCTGTAAACGATGCCTTTTCCCAAACACACACACACCACACCCACGAACTCACGAATCTGCTTCTAATATGCATTTTGTTGGGATGGGACATCTTTTCCAGGTACTCATATCATTTGAATTTTCTGGTTCTGTGTCTGTAAAACGGTTTTTATTGATCCTGAATATATTTCAGACACAAGAGACAGCGTTGAGATCAATGCCAGATATTGTTGTGGCAACTCCAGGACGCATGATAGATCACCTTGCGTAATTCTATGTCCGTGGATTTGGATGATCTTGCAGTTTTGATCCTTGACGAGGCAGATCGCCTTCTGGAGCTTGGGTTCAATGCTGAAATTCGTGAGCTGGTATATTCCAAGTTCAGGTTTTTCTTCTTTTGTACTTGACATGCATGATAGATAAATGTGATTGTAGTGGTTGTAATATACTCATGTTATTCACTGATGGTGTATGGTTTTCTCTATGTTGCTAATGATAAATTTGCTGATGCCTAGAAATCATATTTACAACTAAAGAATAAGTGCTTGACATATTTGATTGTTTTTACATTGAAACTGTGTAGTGTGGACCAATCAATAACTAGTATGTCCCCAAAACTAATAAAGTCACATGTCAAGTATGACAAGGGCATTCCTTTCAGATTACTGAAACTCAGAATGCTTATAAGTTGACAAAGATTCTCCTTTTCTTTTTTTTTTTGACAAGGATTCTCCTTGGAATGTGCTTCATGCCTACAGTTCATTGCTAAGTAAAGTGGTACAGGATTTGAAAGCTTGTGGCTATCTCATTTTCTGATTGTCTTAGGACCCTTATCATTACTGTTTTTCATAGGCTTGAAACTCTGTCTGAGTCCAATGCAATCCATAGGCTGCTGATCTCAGCTTGTTAACAACCATGCTCATAGTTTAACATTTGCATGCAGCCCTAACCAAAATCTCCTGTTTATGTCTCATTTTCCTTTCTTGTATTTTTTCAGGTTAGATTGTGCCCTAAACGAAGACAGACCATGCTATTTTCTGCTACCATGACTGAAGAAGTTGATGAACTTATCAAGCTTTCTCTGACCCGACCGCTGCGCCTCTCTGCTGACCCATCCACAAAAAGGCCTGCAACATTGACTGAGGAGTAATACCTCTTATATGGTCCCTTAGCTTTTGCTGGAAGTGTTAAAGTTTAAACTGACGGACACACTAACTGTTGATTTCTTGTGTGCAGGGTGGTTAGGATACGCCGAATGCTTGAGGTGAATCAAGAAGCAGTCCTTCTTGCATTGTGCTCCAAGACTTTCACATCTCAAGTGATAATATTCAGGTGTGCGACATTGTTAAACATATTGTCGCTGGTTGTCTTTGTATTTGAGAAGGAATCATATTGTGGTTTGGTCTTTCTCTTAATATGGTATTTTCATTCATTTTGAGTGCAATTATGAACATATTTAGGTCTGTTTAGACGAAGTGTATCGATTGAGTGGAAACAAGCAGAATATACAAAAACGAGCTAGAGATATGAGTGTATGGTGTCTGATTTTATTGTTGCTTGATAGTAACAGCCCAATCAGATTTTGTTTTACATAGGAGGTTAGAGGAGTTCTATACCTAAAGGTATTGGCATGAACACTGAACCACCTTGATGGTTGCATACCTAGCCCCTAAATCACAAAGTAGGTTGGAGTTTGATTTGAAATGATTCAAAGATCAATGTTGATTTTGAAGATTCAAGGTTTAAACGACTTTCTGAAGATAATGTGTTGCAACTTCCATTTTGAATCCATATTCCATCCTTATGGAAACATGAAACGCAAAGGAGACTTGCATCATGAACACCATTCTAGTCATTAGAAGAGAGGGGAACATGAAACGCCATTGTTTAGCAATTTTTCGAAAGTCATGTTTTTAGCTGTGCAGTTTGCTTTAAGTTGATCAAAACTTCATATTCCACATCACCTCACGCAGGTGCATGCATAGGACCTTAGGGTTATCAACTTATCAATATAATTGGGAGGTTAACAAAGTCAAAAAATGAAACAAACGAGAGTCTCTTCATTCACTTGCAATTTCTCTCATTATTTTATTCCTTTCTTCTACTGATGTGGTCTCCGGGATTCCATTGTTTTTACATTTCCATTGGCAGTGGCACTAAGCAGGCTGCACATAGGCTGAAGATTTTGTTTGGATTATTTGGGTTCAAAGCTGCCGAACTCCATGGAAATCTTACTCAAACCCAACGTCTTGATGTGAGTTGCTAGTTATGTTTATTGTTCTACCTTGTTCGCTCCCCATTCTGCCTCCAGAATAAATTAAACAAAAAATAGAAGGCAAAAAGCTGATTTCTATTAAGCTTATGTTTGTGCTAATGTCTTATGCTTGGTCTTCTGTACAGGCACTGGAGGTTTTCAGGAAGCAACAAGTGGATTTTCTTATTGCAACTGATGTTGCTGCTCGTGTAAGATGAGATTCTTCAACCCAGTGTACTCCTACACTGCCCCCATCCCATCCCATCCCATCCCAAACCAAGTAAATAGAGTAATATTAAAGTAACACGATAAGAAAAGGGGGATATTAGGATATATGCCTTGGATGGAATTTTATTTCCTATTTGTTTGAACCTTTGTAAACAGTTTTGTAACCAAAATTTGTGTACAATCACTTGTTTAACCAACTTTTGATGATCATCTATGAAGTTCACTTTTCAATCTATGTTCCAGTACTGACAAGATGTGTGGCAGCTTATGACTTGTTTGTCTTCTGTAGGGACTTGACATAATTGGCGTTAAAACAGTTATAAATTTTGCATGCCCCCGAGACCTTACTAGGTATACCTTGTCTTTTCCTAGTTACTTTTGAAACTTTGAAGTGTTGATTGCTCCATCACTTTCACATCACAGCTTAATTTTCTGCTCTTCATGGAATGCATACTCTTGCTATCTATGTAACATTTATTTGGTCATCTAAATCCACCCCCTTCTTCGTGGATGGGGCAGGATCCATTTTAGTTGATTACTGTGTTATAAACTTATATTTGTTTTTGCAAGTTCATTTGTTGACTTCTTTTGGGATCATATTCCTCTGCGTAGTTTAAGGTAATCATGTCTGTCCTTATCTCAATGCATTTTCTCCTTGGCCTATCTATATTCATTTTACCACCCTGAAATGTGGATCAAATTACTCCTCATGAGAGGCACCTATGACAAACATGACCATACCATCTCAAATGGCTCCTCATTTTATTTTGAGTTGCTGTCACTCCTAATTTTTTTAAAATTAGTTTTATCTCTCTCTTGCCACCGTGGCATATTTAGCTTAGTTCAGAATGGCTTCAGCATTTCCCCTTTTGTTCTTTTATGCAGCTATGTTCATCGAGTGGGTCGCACAGCAAGAGCCGGTAGAGAAGGATATGCTGTTACATTTGTGACGGATAATGATCGGTCCCTCTTGAAAGCCATTGTGAGTCATCACATTCTTCCTCATGTCTAGTTAACTTCTTATGGGTTCTATTAATTCTGTTTACGTAGTGGCTTATGCTTCTCATTAGTCTAACTCCGGAAATTTTGTCGCCATTGTAAGCATTATATAGAAGGGATCTCTAGATTGTGGTTGTGAATTCTCATTCTTGAACTTTATCTTTTAAGATTTCACTGCAAAAAATCATTTTGTTCTTCATTTTACTGAAGATCAGTATTGTTTAAGAATTCAATTCTGACAAAGATGCAAACAATTGTCTTATCTTGTTCTTCTTTCAGTCCCTGAACCATAACTAGATTTGTTTCTTGTAGTTTTTATTGGATCTCAAATCAACTTGTGTTTGTCCCTTGTTCTTTAATCTTTTTGGCCATGTTGACATCATCAGGGTGATCATGCTTCCCATGAGTTGTGGAACTCTGGTCCCTGTGGTTGCTCTCTTACTTGCGTGAAATTAATATAAAAAAGGTTGAATTTTGGTGGGAATACGGTGGCCGTAGCTTCCCGTGGTTCATACCATATGCGACTTCATTAGCAGTTTAAAACTCCTGTGAATAGGCATATCGTGCTGAATCTGCTGACAGATGGAGACTGAGAGTTATCGTCTTGTGGTTTTATGGTAACAGGCGAAGAGAGCTGGTTCAAAGCTGAAGAGCCGGATTGTTGCAGAGCAATCTGTGACTAAGTGGTCACAGAACATTGATCAGATGGAGGATAAAGTGGCTGCAGTGCTGCAAGAAGAGAGGTACTCATTTCATCAAATATCAGTTTGTTTCCGTAATTACTGTCCCCTTCTATGTTAAATTATCCTTTTTTTGTGGTTTATGCAGGGAAGAAATGGCTCTGAGAAAAGCTGAAATGGAGGCAACAAAGGTTTTCATCCCCATTCTCTGCATGTTTTGTTACCCATAAATATTGCATTATTGCTAAAGGCAGTTGACTGACTTAGATTAGTGGTATTGTTTTGTTAGTCATTGGCACTAAGTTCAATGTTGTGAATTCCGGAACAGATGCCATGAATGCTTTGCGCCAAATTGAAAACTTTTCTTTTACATAATCTTTTGCTGAAAGCTATAAGTATTTATTGTAACATACATTATTAATCACTTCACAGGCAGAGAACATGATTGCTCATAGAGATGAAATCTACTCACGCCCTAAAAGAACCTGGTTTGTTACAGAGCAGGAGAAAAATGTTGTAGCTAAGGCAGCAAAGGTAATTTTTTGTTGCACAATGTCGTTGAATACTTGATTCATTTGAAGTTCCATCTTCCATGTATGGTTTTCATGTCCTCCCCTAATATGTTTGATATGAGCTGGAATTTGTTGTTGTCCAAGGTCCATAACACCATTAGTTGTTTCCAAACGTGATTGAATGACTGTTGATGAGAAAGTCGGAAATCCATTTTTACAGGAATCTGTGGACAAAGGAAAAAGCTCCGGAAATGAGGTTATTAGTGCCCAAGAAGCGGCTGACCTTAAGATGAAGGAAAAGAGAAAGAGAGAGCGTGAGGTGCTTGTTCTGGACAGTTCGTTTACATCTTTCAAATAAAAGATTGCATGGAGTAACTCAAATGATTTAGTACTCACTCAGGGCTATTTTTGTTAATTAGAAAAATCTCCCGAGGAGGAAAAGAAGGAAACTGGAAGCAGCTAGAGAGAGATTGGATGACGAGAATGATGATGAAGAGTTGCAAGTATGTACCTCGTTCTTTTCTCTGTTTTCGTTTGAGAGTATGTTATTGCAGTATGTTTTTGCCTCCTGGATAATCACTTACATGCATTTGAGGGGAGAACTGAGTAATATAGGGCTTTATGTTAAGTTTATGGCTATAATGCCATTTTTGTAAATCTTCAATCAAGAACGTTCTACTGTTGAACCTAGAGTGTGTAAATCTCAATCCAGAATGCTCTACTTTTGAACCTTGAGTGTATGGTTCCTTCTACAGTAACATTGATATTATATCACTGAGCTCATATTGGGGAATGGGGATGTTGTAGGGTAGTTTGGTCCTTTTCATAGGCTTCTCCAGTTCTGGGGTCCCTCTTCGATAAATGAACTGCACAAGCAATTCTACTGTCATCCAGGTGGCACCAAGCTGGTGCAGGTTGGGCCTATCAGAGCCCAGAACTCAACCAGCCCAAAGATGACCCATGTTCTCCATGCGGCAACCTGGGCTGTGGTGGTGAGCCCAGTACTTTGGAGCTAGTTAGCCTCTTCATTGTCTTCAACAGGTCGGTCATAGGATCAGGCATCCTTTTCAACGGACCTTGGGCCTAGCCCAATGAGTTTAGCCCCTCAACAGATTATTCAGCCCTCCACAATGGACATGCTTTCAAGTCTTCTTAGTCAAGTAGGTTTTTTGTAAGTCATGCGTTCCAAGACAGTTGAGTTATTAATATTAATATTTGTACTTGCAGGGACATGGGAAAAATAAGAAAGAAAAATCTGGGATTTCCCTCATTGACCTGGCTTATCGACGAGCAAAAGCAGTGAAGGCTGGGAAGAAGGCAGCCGATGCAGGTAAGATTGTTCAGAAGAAGAACAAGCAAGTGAAACGGCCTTCACAAACAACCCAATCAAGGACAGGGGAGATGCATGAGCTCTTCCAGAGTGAGATGGGTGAGAAAAAGCAGAAAAGAAACCTTCGTGGAGGTGGTGGAAAGAAGAAGTCCTCGTTTAAGAGCAAGTCCCGGTATGCATTTTGTTCCAGAGTTCCAATTTACCAAAACAATCCTTGTTTTGCATGTGTTAGTGTTCATATCATATGAGGTATAAGAGTTAGGGGCTCGGTTTCTTTGTATTATTATCATCATCTGCAGTTGTATGTTACAGTGCTAGCCTAATTGGTTGGCCATAATCCTTCAATTCTCCTATGGTAGGCTATTTATTGGGCAATAACCCTTAAATTCTGACCTGTGGTAGGTTCACTGCGTTGAATACGTTCTGCTGTCATATGTTACCTTAAGACAAAGGAGTTCTCTTTAGCATGAACTTGGAGGAAAATTTTAGTTTCTCAGATTTTTTGGAGATTGGGATTGAATTCTGGGTGAAGGGAATGTAATTAGTTCCTGGGTTTGTTTTGTGCTTGATTATGATGTAGTTTTTGTTATAAATAGTTGGATAAGCGTTTCTTATACTATCTTTGATTTTCTGCAGGTACAAGCGGAAGTAGTATTGTCAAGAGAAATTGTTGCGATCACTTTGAAGTGCCTCAGAATTGGTTCTGAATCCATGCTAGTATTTTAATGTCGGAAAAGAATGTACCACCACTTTTGTCCATCTTCTTTGGTTACAGGAGGAGAGATACCATCATTGAGCAGGCAATCTAACTTTGTTCTTATAGTACAAGGGGTTTGAGGCATCGGGAATAGACAGAGCGACGTTCGGACTATCAATCTAGCTACAACTGCCATCAGGGGAAGGGATATTTGTTGGATTGCTGTACCCTCGTTTACATCTTTTCGTGCAAATCTTGTAAACGGCTTTTCATAGTTTTCTTATACAGTATCTTTATTTAAAGTTGTAAGAAGTAGGCAATGTCTCTTAACTACAGAGAATCCAAGACCCGGTTGATTGGGAACGTAGTAACCTCTTTATTTTTTCATATTTTTCTTATACTCAAGTGAAATTCCTGATGTACTTTTTGTCAGCTTAAAGTATTGGAATCAACACATATCTCGCCTGACTTTGCCTTTTGTGTTCCTACAGATGAACTCTCTATAAGGGTCTTTCCGGTAGTAAAAAATTTGTTGATTTTTATTTGTGGTCGAAAAGTTTAGGTGTTTCCGATAGTGAATAACTTGATAGATTTGTGAATAGAGTTACTGTAACAAAAATAGTTTGCCTGACAACTTTTTTGTGAGTGGAAATAAGATGGTAAAATGTTGAAATTTTTTTTGTTAGTATAAACGAGATGGTAAAATGCGTTGAGTTTTTAGTGTTTTTTGTAAGTGGAAACGGGGAATTTTTTTGTTGAACAGCCGGAACTGGCCAGTGCTATCTTCATTGCAATGTGAACTAGTTTAATAATTCAGATCAAATTTGCGGGACTTGAAAAAATGCCGGTCGTTCAAATGCGAATCCTACAAAATTTTGATATTATTGAGTAATTGCAATAAACCTACCTTAAACTTTGGTATATTTTCGTGGTACCCCTGAATGTCTAGAACTCAACCCCTTTATGTAGTTCTTTAATGAGACACTAAGCCCCGGAATTAGGGTGTAAGATGGGAAGTTGGAACTCTGTGTGTGAGTAGCGTACTGAATGAGAAATTTAGACTTAACACTGCTCTCATATCCATAACCAACCACTCTTACCCATGCTCATATCCAAACACGGCTTATCCATGCTTCACGTCAAACGCGAAAAGAGAACCATTAGAGAGAGGAAAAGAGAATGAGTGAGAGATCGAGTGAAGTTGGGAGGGAGAGAGAGAGAGGGGGGAACACACAGTTTTGAGTGGCAGTGGTGGTTGAGGAGGTCGGCGGTGGTTACAACTAGAAGAAAAGCTAGTTGGTTGATGACAGCGGAGAAAGAAGGGGGAGAAAGGGTTAGGGTGAGGTTGAGGTATGTTTAAAATCCAATATGAAGAATGTAAATCTACATTTTTTCGCCATGAAAAGTCCGTTTTTGAAATGCATACACCTAAAAGTAATTTATAAATTGTTGGATTTAAACTTTTCCGTGGGGTAAAGTAGAATTGGGCCGTGCATGAGGGAGGTTTACCACAATTTACCCTTTACATCACCTTTCTCATTATTCACAATTGGTAGGAGAAGAATATGGAATGAAGACTGCACCTTCCAGCATTAAGACTTCTACCTTAAAATCAGGTCTAACAACCCTCTAATCTGTTACATATAGTTGCACAAGAATGGTAAATTTAGCAACTAAAATATGCATGAAACACATTTAGAATACAGTAAATTAGGAAAATTAAGAATCTGATGTGTCATCTGCTCAACGCAGAAGGCTTGATACACATTTATTTGAGATATATTCTGTATCAAGACAATAACATGGAAACACAAGAAAATGGTAAAAACAAACAAACAAGAGAATCATTTCACTAAATGTCTTTGATATATATAAGGAGAGATTACAGCTACATGTAACAAGCTTTCTATGGTAGTAAGGGCCGGCTATGAACATAGACAAAGCAAAATAAGAAAATAAACCATTTGAAAACAATAAATCCTAACCTTTCCTTTCCTTCTTTGGCAGTTAATCTCATGAATCACATAACATCCACAATTATCGTCTTTATTCACTTCTACAAACTCTCCCTCCCTCCCACTAATTTAAATTAGGATAACCTTCTCTGGATCTCACCTATAGCTATGTAAAAAACATTAGTCTGTTGTGTTTAGTTCCTAAACTGATCCAAAGAGGGGACCCAGATATAAATACCCTATTTCCACGGCGGTTGTTGATGTTTATAGCTAAATGGGTAGGGCTCCCACCCACCATCTGGTTCCTTCCGTTTTCCAACACCACCGGAGCCCGAAGAGGATTCCCTGTTTCCACCTTCAAACATCAAGCCTGAATTCAGATCAAAATGGGACCGAGAAGGCCCAGCACCGTTTGAACCTGGAGGGGTTTCAATCATACCCAGAACAAACTGAGGATGAGAGTAACCAGCTGGAGATGCCGACGCAGAACCCAAAACTTGAGGCACGACAGTTGCTCCTCTAGAATCTACCATGTAATGGGGCCCATACATGGCCGATGAAAAAGTTACTGCAGGCCCTGTAGGAAGCCCATTGTACCCAAAAACCGGAGGACCCGAATATGGAAATGCAGAACCCACCCCCAAAACACCCCCACTATTTCCCAGACTAAAGTCCAAGGTAGGGTTTACGTTCCTGCCATTTTGCAAGGAAGGAGTTTGAGGAACAAAATCTTTTTGATTGACCTCCACTCTGGTACCCAAGATGGAAATCACCGAATCATGTGATCTGACTCCTCTGGAAGCATTTAACATTTGCAAAGATGACTTACCGAGAAAAAAAGGCTGCACTAGTTCTGACGAAGAATCATTCTGAACAGACGGCTGGTCGTTCAAATCAATGTTCCTCAAGGCAGGCTGCATCGATGATGATGAAGAGGAAGGAGACGGACCATCACCATCATCACTGACATGATTAAGATCCAAATTGAACAACCTCTCATGTCTTTTTGTGCTGGCTTCAACTGAAGATTCCCCAAAGGGAAGGCCTGAAGATGCTATGTGTGTATCTTTGAACTGTATTAGATCTGCAGCTTTATTATCATCGCCGGCCTCTGCCACATTCAGATCAAAATCAAGCTGCCAGTCCTGCCGCTGCTTTGAGCCGTTTTGGGTACCATCCGTAACACGAGTCTTGTCATCTTCCAGAATTCTGCGAAAAGCACTGGTTGCAGCGGATCCTTTCCAACCATGAGCGCCCTCAAACTGCAAAGGAGATATGGGAAACCCAGGAGCCGCTGCAGCCCTTGAAGCAGAAACCACGGAGATGGTGGTAGAGTTTGGATTTACAGGGCGATCTATCATATCCTCAGAGCAAAGTTCTTGATTGAGATCAAAATCACTGAAACCCTTCTCTGCGCTAACTTCAGGTTCCTTTTGTGCTGCCGCCTCAGTGACCTCATAGGAGTCTATATCTTGGTTTTGATCTTCTGTTTCAGCATCTAGGGTTTTTGCACTACTTAACAGATCTTCCCCACTTGGCGAAGACACAGTGGACTGATCAGGTCCAGTTGGCACCTCTTTTTTGGATGAGGCATCAAAGGGTTGGATTTCTTTACCATATACACCCTCTGGGCTATCCCGCTGCCCACCTTTTTTACAGGTTTTTTCAGAAGAGCCGCTGCAACTTGGCTCTCTGCTGCGATCGACAACTTCTCTCTCCACTTCTATGGCTACTTGTCGAGCAACCTCAAGAGGATCTAGCATGAGATCATCAAGCTCCAAATCAGACCTGCTCTTGTCAACAATCACATCAGAGCGTTTGAAATCCATTGCAGGTTTCGAAAAATCAGAATCAAATGCCAGATCATCGCTTTCATCACTATCGTGCTCCTTAACTTCATCAGTTGCCCCGCTACATTCACTGGAGAAAGAAGCCTGTGTGTCCTCCTGTTTTGTCAATTTACCCTCCTTGCCGGCAAATTCTGATAGAACACCAGTATTGCAATCTTGACCTTGATTTTCGAAAACCACTGTGCTGCTGCATTGATGATGTGGAGATTCAGCATCATCCCTCCTGCTTTTCCCTTCTGACAAATCTGCCTCTGTGCCACAAACAGATGAAACTTGTGGACAAGCTTTGTCTTTCGTATCAACATTGTTTTCAAAGTCCAAATCTGTAACAGATTCCTGAGCATTTGCAGTAACATCATCACCCAAAAGAGAAACAGAAGAAGTTTCCATTGTACCCAAGAGAGGACTTGTGACCTTCGGTATCTTGTTTGATTCATCATTACACTCATTTGAATCAGGAATGTCTGGCTTTTCCTCAATCCCTTGTTGTGGGACCACAGAAGTACTAGTTTCAACTGAGGCAGTTCCTTCCAAATGATAGGACGGGGATTCTTCCTCGACAGAAGAACTTTCTTTAACAGGTTCTAACACGATGGATGACCCTACAGGATCTGATGAACCCTCATCTTTCAAGACTTCGTGATCTGAAGTACTTTCCTTGTTAGAGGTTTGGGTCTGACAATCATCAACATTTTCTGTTTGGAACTTCCCTGAGCATGCAGATGGTAACATTTCTTCCTTTTGTAGTTCTAGAGGTTTTTCTTCATTCCCAGCCTTCTGAAAATCTTGAGGAGCTGTTTCACTGTCACCGTCTTGCTTCCAGCTATCAAACAAGGCCCTAGCCCTATCCTGAACCCTAGAACTAGTGTGGCCAAGGAGATCCTTGACTGTTATCCAAACTCCTGAAGACACTGATGTTTTACAATCTATGTGCAGTTTTTCAAGTGCACGTAGTAATGCAGTGATGGACTCTTCCACAAAGCTTTCACCTGTGTCATTTCCAAACTTTTGAGCATCCTTGAGCCACCTATCAATAAACCAGAGCCCCTCTAACTGAACAAAAAGGTCAAGGCAGTCTCTGTCCTCGGTGGCTGCTATAGTGCTCGCAACAGTAGACCACTGCCTGGTTGCATCACCAACATTCTTCACAATACAGTCTCTCTCTTTCTGCATAACATTGACCAGTTCCTTAACTCGACCAAGAGCAGTGAGCCCATCTTTCATCTCAGTAAGGGTAAAAAAGTCCTCAAGCGTCATAATGCTTCACATGTCACTTAGGACTTCCAAGCATCAAAGATATCCTTCATCTTGACAAAATTACAACCATAGCCTGCAAAACCATTGGATCATAACATGGATAAACACGTACTTGTAAGACAGCATCTAAAGCATGCCAAAGGCCCAAACTTGATGCAATCAACTATTTTGCACAAAGTGATTGATTCTGTGAAGTTATGTTCACATTGAGAGTTAAGCACATCACACCTCTACAGAACTATCCAAATGCTAAAAAGCTGTATGATGTTCACTAACTCAACATAGAAGACTAAACACCATAAAGAATAATGCACAAACTTCCTCGTCATATCTACTATAAGCAGAATCAAATGTTGCAGAATCACTTAGAACAACCCTTAAATAGCATCCACAATAACATAAAGACATTACAGATTTTTTAGGAGATAATATGTGTGGATATTTTAGTTCACCAAGGCCTGTGCATCGGCGTGCCAGTATCAGTATACAATCACAAAATAAGTAACAATTTCAGTAAAAAGTTGCAATACAGAAGTAAAGAATCAACAGAGATCAACCACTAAATTCATGACTTTGCCTACATCAGTATGCAATCACAAAATTAGTAAGAGGTTCCATTAAAAAAAGTTACAAAATAGAAGCATGTAAGAACTTGGTTGAATCCTCCCCATAACAAGTTACAAAACAGAAGCATATAAAAAGTCGCAAAACAGAAGGAAAAATCAACACAGAGATCAATCCACTAAATGGATGATTTACAGGCTTGGTTGAATCCTCCCCATCATATAAGGGTGAGCAAGTAGTATATTCTAGTAATCCCAGGTTCGCGTACCTTAATGCCATAGATAAAGAACGTAATCATTCTATAAACTTATGCCTAATTATAACTGCTCAGAACATATTACCATGTCAGTCATATTAATCATGTGAACAACAATGAGATTTCAGATAAAATAGAAATGACTAAAGAGCGAATCGGAAACAGTGTTTATTTATCAGTTATGACATATCAAAGAAAATAACTGGACGGTTAGGTAAAATGGTTTATTTTGTCAACTTAAATCATATAAAAAGAAAATCCAAGCAGAGCCATTTGGCAACAAACATGGATAGCAGGGTAAAATGGCTTATTATGGTTAGCTCACCAGTTTAGGAGCACAAAATGAAAATAAAATTTACCCAAAGTTACATTGACAACATAAAAGTAACAAGCAACAAGCAAGGTTGAAACATATATGATTACGTGCTTGGGGGATTAAAGTAACCAGAAGAAGAAGAAGTAGGAGAACAAACGACGGAAAAAGATTAAAGACAGACCATCTTGGATTTAACAGGATGTCATGTTAAAATTTAAGATCAATATGTTGTTTCTTTCCTTTTTGGGAAAAGAGGGTAAAATTGGTCTGCTAGTGTACAGTAGTTTAGGACAGAAAAACACATATTTGTTTCTTTCTTTTTTTTCCCTTGCTTAAATAAAATATAGTTAACTAGGAATGCCAATGGCTGGGTTTGGAATGGGATTTGCTAGAGATTTTCTAAGCACCAACTCGACCAAAATATCAGAGAGATGGATGAGCGTGTTTGAGATGCACTTGTCTACAACCACGAAAGGTTTTGCACGAAGTTGAAAGGTTTTAAAATCTTCCAAAGGCACATTAGTGCAAGTAAAACAAGAAAAGAAACAGGATCAGGGGTGTAGGATCACAGGAAAACAAACTGATCCTCCATATCATAGTTATTGCACCAAGACTACTAAACAAGGATGTATGCAGACAAACACAAGGAGAAGGGATAGGAATCCATTCAAAGCTAACGCGACCCAAACACAAGACCATACACCATATATTCTAGCAAGCATCCACACCAGATATGCCTATAGTTTTGCTCAAAAGAACTTGATGACCAGCTCAAAGAAGCCATTCAAAGTCCATTTGGACTTTCCTAATAATCGAACATATTGCATCATCATGAATGACCTAAGTCCAAAAGTATAAAAGGATCTTGGAACAAGCTTTGCTGACGCTATAAGATGTCAAAAGGTCAAGTTACATATATAGCACCAAAAGGGTACTCATGAAAGAGAAAAAAAATCTCTTCCCACTAAACAAACACGCACTTAACAAATATTACCATTCAAGTACATATCACTGGACCATTATACGTATATGTCATGATCCGTTTTCCAATAGATAATTAAACACCATGAGTATGACAACGAAGGACATAACGTGTAGGCACAGAGACCACAATAAGAAGGCATGTAGAAGAACTAACAAATACAAGTTTCCTTCTTTTCACATAGATATACAGGAATATAGAAATCTCATTTCCCCCAAGCATTTCCTCCATCAAAGAATTATATCGCAATGGGAAATATCACTAGATACATATTAACTGCTAAGTTTCATAAATACAGAACAAATCTAATGTCAGTCCTCGTATACTACCATTGTTAAGATGATGATGTCAGCATAGGATAAAACAAAAGCCAACAAATGCAGAAATGCAGAAGCTGACAGCAGCACATTCACACGTGTCAAAAAAACAACCATCTAATACTGTCAAACAACAGTTAATTACCAGTTGTTCAGTGTCCCGTTGATCAAATACCTAAACAGAAGTTGGGTTTTCCAATCAAAACCACCAAATAAATTGGCCGCCAGTCCTGAAATAAAAAAACAGAACAAGCACATATTCAATAGATGAACAGAAATAAGTTAAATGAAACCATAAGGAGAAAGTCGGATTAAATAACACCGCAAAACTGAAAGCATGCTAATTCGCGGAAAACAATCCAGAATAGTTGGCAAAACAATCTAAAGGCCCAGGCTGAATGTAGCAAAACATAAAATCGAAAACCCCAGAAAGAAAAATTGAATAATACCATGGTATCAAAAAGCACAATAACTCACAAGAACAAAACAGGCGAAATTACAGGAAACAACTAGGGTTTCCTGATAAAAACCCTAAAGGAACAAATACGAGCAAAAGACGAGTGACTACCTGAACACCATGCCCACGGCAGAAAATTCTAACCGTAGAATTCAACTTCAACCCTAGAAAGGAGCAACCTTTGATGATAAAATCAAACCCTAGAATTCAACCTCAACCCTAGAAAGGGGGACTTGTTGAGCACGCATGTGTGGTGCGAATATGAAGGGAGGAATTATGGCGAAATACCCAATAACGATTACACTAATTAATGCAGCAAGATACTAGTAAATTAAAAACGCCAATCCTCAATTGGCCCACCCAAACACTCAGTCAAATTCAAAAAAATTAGGACTTTTCCCCTAATTACAATAATTAGAACTGCTAATACTTAAAAACTTGAACTTTACCTTGTTCAGAATTCGGAAACCCTAGCCGAGACAGAGCCTCTGGTTGGAGTAGAAGAAAAAGACTTCAACTTTAAGCCTAAGCAGCAGCTGGGCGAACAAGAAGTAGTCTTCTCTCTCTCTTGATTTCTCTCTCTAAACCTTAATAACTGCTTTACTTGTGCAATCTCTCTCTCTTCTTCTAGTTGGGACTTTATTTTTCTCTCTCTTCTACTTGACAAAACCCTCGGTTTGTCCTGTGTGTGGCCCTTTTCGAACCACAGAGAGAGAGAGAGAGAGAACAACAACCTTTGTTTGTTCTTCGGGGATTAGTATTAAAGTATTTTTCTATTTATACAGTCGTTTGTTTTCTCGGAATCCTATTTTACCTTGTCAATTTCCTGGTCATCGTTTCGGTCCACAATTGGGCTGTGTTTGGTAAACCTAAACTCATCAGTTTTTTAAGTACTACGTATTTGGCCAATATATAGCACCCAAAAGAACCTTCAGTAAATTGTCATGTTCAGCTAAAGAAAATAAATACTTATTTTTTGAATTAAATGTAATATATTATAAGAGAATAATATAAATCGTAAAACAAAAAATAAGTATTTAAAAATAAGAATCTTAACGGAACGGATGTTATCTAAGACAATCAAAATAGCTCACAGTAGGGTTAGTACATTCATTGGTGCTAAAATAATTTTGTCAATTTTTTTTTACTTGTTACTGTTTAAAAAAAATGTTGCACTGATTTGATGGTATAATCTGGCAAAATCTCAACTTTAGACCATTGGATTAAATCCATCTCCTTTTCGATGAAGATCAACTGGTAGCAATGATGGTGACAAATCTGACCACGTCAAAATTAATTGTTGCAAGTTGTCTAATTTGATGCCAAAAATAACAATTTTAAGTTTGCTGGGGAACATGAATTTTGTGGGGAAAAAAATCTCCCAAGTTATGATTTTGACAACTGATTAATATGGCAACGAATAGCCAAGAATCCAAAAAAAAAACAAATAGTCTCAAATAGTCCTTGCAACTTGGTTAAAAAAATCAACAATTTTTTTGCCCTTTCTTTTTCTAATGGCAAATTGACTCTTATAAATAGTCCAAACAGGGCCTAGGTAAATGCGTGCCTTCGAGTGACAGTCAACACGGCAACGGGTCAGCTTTCACCCGACGGATCGCCCGGTTTTCTTCTGGCGAGCTGGCCAAATAAAAAATAGGTGAGTGAAGAAAAATACTAACTCTAAAAAATGGGATTCAAGGAATTGGCCAGTTGGCTTTATACATAATCAGGGCCGCCTAGAACACAAGGCCACCCTGTTCGATTTGGATTTTGAAAGAGGTTTTGAGTGAAAAAAGATAGATAGAGAAAATTTAATGGAGATAGTGCCCAGGAGTTTTGAGACCCCAGAACGAACTCGGGGACCGTGTTGTTCCCATCCAGGCAGTCCAATTTCAGCAATAAACAGCTTAGAATTTATCTCGGCAATGAACAGATGGACGACCGAGATCTGTTCGGCTAAGATAAAATCTGAGCCGAAATGGACAGCCCAAATGGAGACAATAGAGCCCCCAAGTTGCCCCAAAACGAATAAGGCCGAAAATTCGGGAACTAGGGCTCTCAATTAGTAAAAGTAATATATATGCTATATCAAATGGGTCTTTTATTAATACGAAATCAGCTGTTGTTTTACTGGCGAAAGCTGACCTTTTTTTTAAGAATTTGAAAAGGCGGCAGTGGATGATTGAATCTTGACAAATTTTAATGAAACAGCAAAATGATTGAGGATGAATCTTTAATAGTAACAAATTACTATAAACTTTGCCAATTAAATATGAATCAACAGAAATATGGGGCATAAATAATTTCTAACTGATTGACTAATATTATAATTTTGCAGTTAATTTTATCTATGAAGTTGTTATAAATTACATAGGGTCTCATTTTACGAGCTCGTATGCTCCTCGAAAAAGTCAGGGACAGTCCTACGCATAAGTTAATGTTTTTCAGTCCTTACAAAGAAAGTAAGGATAAAAAACCCAAACAAATCAAAGTTGTTTGATTCTATTTTTGGTTGTTTTGTTTACAAAGAAGAAAGCAAATATATTTTCATGGTTTTTTATTTTCCCGACAAAACTGATGATAGACTAGTAATTAATTCATCGTTATCGGGTTTTTCCCGACACTAAAATATATTTTCATTGTTTTTTATTTTGGTAATGGAAATCAAATAAAATAACGCGTGGGGCTTTTGTTGAAATTCCTTTAAAAAGAAACTAGAAATTTGTTTGCATTGACTGATAATGATTATGCTGTGTCATGGGATTTAAAAAATGACTAAAAAAGCCTAGCCTAAATACCGATTAAACGTTTTTTTTCTTTAAATTTCCTACAAAATGGATTATATTGATAGGGGTTAGGGCGAAGGCATGTGGTGGCAAGTGGGGTTACTTAAACCCGCTATATAATATGCATTGTTATTTTACAAATTCGACCCTTCGAATGTTAGAAAATTGGCTCAAAGCCTTCTCAAAAAAATTAATATTTTAGTGAAATATTATTTGCCAAAAAAAGTGGTTCGATCAATCGTGTTATCCCGAGACTTTGTTGATAATTTTTGAAAAAGCAAAAAAAGTTTCCACTGATGATTATTATGATGAGTAAGTTTGGGATAATGTCATTTTTGAGTACGATTGAAGGCAAAAGCACAATCTAAAAGAAGGATGAAGGATGGTGCAAAAAAAAATTTTGATTATGATTTTTCCATAAGCAGTCTCACTAATTAATTTTCTTCAGCCCCTTCTAAATTGGAATGCACTACTGAGCTTAGAATTAATGTTAATATGAATAATACCTTTATTTTCATGCCTACCGGCTACTTTACATCGCCTACTCTGATTTCGCGTTTCTATAAAACCTATTCTTACACTTCCAATCAAATTCACACATCAATATTGCCCCGTGTTAAAATTTTGATCCGAAAAATCAATTACTCATCTTTTTTTTGGTATTATTAATTACTAATCTTTAAACCAGTTATTTCTTGTATTGCTTTACCGCGTATGATTAACTATGTTTTCTCAGATTGTAATTTTAAAAAGGGTCTAGACAAGAAATTTTTTTTTACCATGATACGAAAAAAAAAAATCACTAGGAGGCAAAAAATATTGTAATTAATTTGTTAACAACTACTTCTCAAATTGGTGTGTAATTGAAATGAATCCTTAAAGCGTTTTGGGATTTAATGTTGAGAGGTATGCTCGTTTCAACGGATGAAACAATAATTTATATTTTAAACTATAGCAAAATTGAGGGAATAAAAGATAGTCCTGATCATAGGATTTGGACCATGTCCTTTAATTGAGGTGATGGGGAATACATTGGCTATTTAATTATTTCATCTGAATCGTATATTTTGTTGGTTGGGTTTGTCGATAACCTTTGACACAACAGGAATCAATAAATAACGAGGACACCACACTTGACTACGACACGTCATATATATACACCAAATCCATGATCATATTGGCCCATATTTTCATAATATTTGCAAAACTTTTAGTGTATCAGTATTTCAAAATTCATTAATGTCAAAGAATTCGTAGTAAGTGCAGTGATTACACATATTTTACCCTAACTAAGGCATCTTTTAGTTTCACATTAAATTAAAACAATTGGTTAATGAACAAACCAAATATCACTGGGTTAGCCATTTATAATTTGGTCTTACACTTAATATTTGATGTAGCACATGCTCCCAACTCTTGAATGTTGGAGATGTAACTCGTTGTATCGGCAACCCTAAAATGTTTAACACACTAATACTACTCCATGCGTCCTCTTTTAATTGTCTCTTTTGATAACATTTATTTTCTTGAATAAAGAGAACATTTATTTTCTTGAATAAAAAAAATGTCTTCATGGATAATTTTCTAAAGTTTTCCACATCATCAGTTAAAAAGAGCTCAATTAGGTATTATAATTGATTTAAGAAAATAAAAAATAACAGAAAATACGTTATGTTGACTAAAAAATACACGAATATTAAAATTACAACAAAACAAAAGGGACTAAGAAAGTACTAATTATCGGAGGCATTAAAGAAAACACAATTATAGCAATAGTAAAATGATATTGTTTTATTCCAAAAAATACAAAAGGAAAATGAAAATTATAAACAGAAACATATTTTAAAGTATTTTTTTTTTGTTTTTTAAAGTTGGCTTTAACTGAGAATAGGTGTTTTCAATCGGTTAAATAACGACTGATAAAAGAAGAAGTGATGGATTGATTGGTCTAAACTCTAAAGTGATGATCGAAATAAAGAGAGATTGGTCCTAAAGCCACTGAAAAGAACTGAGGTCCGGTTCGAGCTGACCGACAGCAATCACTCAAAATGCCCAAGAAAGTTTGGGCCAAGTCAGGTTTTGATTGATTTCATTTCATTTCAGTTACCACTGATTCGAGCCCGTTTCCCGATGATTCATTTCTTCCGCCCAAGTCATTAGTTTGTTCCCTGTACAGGGGTGCGGAAAAAAACCCGCGTACCCATGAACCCGATCCGGCTTGATTCGAAGGGTCTTGGGCAAGGTTGAACATGTGGTTCAGACAGATATGGGTTTAATTTATGTTAAAAGTAAGACTTCGGTTTAGGGTTTGGATTGGTGCGTTCCTTACTCGTCGGGTTGGACCCGACCCGACCAATTCATAAAGCCCAATTCAGTTTTTGGTGCAACTCGACCCGAAGTAAAGAATCGAGCTCGCGGACAATTCTTACCACCTGTGTGGTTTGGTTGCGGGCCTAAATATTCTTACCCAACATGGTAAGATTCAGGTCAAAACCGACCCGCCACGTGCACACCCCTTGTTTCCTGTGACAAGGGCAGAATTAGGAATTAATTCAACCCTAGGTTGACCGAAATCATATATATATATATATATATTAATTATATTTTAACCATATTTTTATAAAAGCTTTATAGTCAAAATTTAATTATGAGGGTAGAAACTTAATTATAAGAACTCTAGAGACAAAATTTAATTATGACCCTTTACTAATATGATCAGAATAACAATATCTTCGTACCGGTTCAAACGAATTAAAAATTGGAGCACTTCATTTTTTTAAACTGTGTTATATATTAAAAAAATATGGTTATAAGATTAAGTGCTCCAATTTTCAATCTGTTTGAATTGGTGTGAAGATGTTTTGTTGATCATATTATTCTAAAGAGTTATAATTAAATTTTGTCTCTAAAGCTCTCATAATTAAGTTTCTGTTCCATAGGGTCCAAAATAAAGAGCAGAAACTTAATTATGATAGCCCTAGAGATAAAATTTAATTATGATCCTTTAGAATAATATGATCAGAAAAATAATAAGATCTTCACACCGATCCAAACGAATTAAAAATTGGAGAACTTAATTTTTTTTAATTATATTTTATGGAAACTCACCCATCTATCACTGAGGCCTAGATAATCATAGAATCCGCTAGAAAACCATCCTCCATTTTGATACAAAGATCAATTTCCACATGCTTCATCGCTAAAAACGCTCTTTCTATAACAAAAATGAGTTGGGCTAAAATTTTTGGACCAAAATTTTACATATTTAGTAAATTCTTTTTCTGGGGGGTTTTTTGAAGGTCCAGTATGGTTGCAAAACCCATACTCTATGATCCTGTTCGGTTTGAGTTTTACGGAAGTTTTATAAAGGTACCAGCGCATACATATTCCTTTAGGCCCCGTTTTGGATTACAAAAAAATGATCAGAGCCATTCATTTTGTTTAAAATACTTTGTTAATGGATCTTAAAAAAAAAAAAGCTCGATTTGGTATCGATAAGGGTATTTACGAAACATCCAACTTCGCTTTAGAATTCAAGCTTAAATTCTGGGACAAAGTTGAATGTTTCATAGACGCTCTAACCGAGATAGTGGGTTGAGCTTACTTTTTGTAGGGACTATAAACAACACATTTTAAACAAAATGAGTGGTTTCGATTATTTTTCTGGGACCCAAGGGGTATGTACGCACTAGTACAATAGCACCTCTCGATCTCTATTTGAGAGTACCAAACCTCTCTAATCCATCCTCTCAACCCTCTATTTATTTGAGAGTATTTGATTTTGATCAATCTATATATATTTAGAGTGTATTGGGTCGAATGTGACAGTTCGTTCACGAATACTATGCTCGGTGGAAGGCCGGCTTTAGTCCCTTAATTTTGTCTGATACGAGTGAACCGATGACTGGGCTTATAGGCTCGCAATCGAGATTTAGCAATGATGATTTTCGGGTTATTAGCAGTTCTAGGTTGTTAACTCGCGCTGAGGATAGACTGATCCTCTCTGGTTCAGCCACTGAGGCTTGGCCAACTCCTACATGCCAGATTGCTCACGTGTAGCTAACTGCCTTATCTGAATACGTTAGACGTGACGTAATCCCAAACAGTTATCGCCAAAAATTTGTCTTAGTTTATTCCTGAAACATAATCAAACTTAAGTATGTAGGTGTTCTACTTATTGAATGAATGAACAACAAATATTGAGTTGATGTGTTATATAAGGTAGCCTAGAATATATAAAGTCGTTGAGAATACAACACTCAAGACAGTAGGAATGTAGTTTCAAGTCAATTACGGTATTTTTGTCAAAATTTATTTTTTATTTCCCAGTTTGGTCCCTCTTGATTGTAGATCTTGGCCCCTTCCTCCTAAAAATATTTGAAATTTTCCCTTGTTTGTGTAGAATTTGTTAGTTTTCTCAGCACATAGAACAAATAGATGCACCAATCGAGTAGCGTCTTTCCAGCGTATTCACAAAGTGAAAATGGTCTCTCTCTCCCTCCTCTTTTTTTTCTCTTTCGGCGCCTAAATGGGCTACTAAATCCAACACACTTTTCTTTTCTGGTAAATTTCACTCTTAAACAATGACGAAACAGAAGAGATCCTAGTATGGCACGTGCCAAAGGATCCCAATATGTCTCCCTCATGGACGATAAGATCAGTTTCCAAAAAAGTAGGCAAGCGCTACAGGTAAGCTGATGATCAGATGCCGAGTTATAAGACCAAATCTTTTGAGTAATGACGACGTGGTTGCTTAGTGCTCTCCAATTGAGCATCCTTCCCAGAATCCTTTGATAAAAGCTAAGCTAAAGCTATGGCCTTTGGAACCAGATGGTTATGAAAAAAGCCACTTTAGAAAGCTGAATCATGATTGTGTTAAAAGTTTGCCTTCGAACCCTTAATTTAAGTAGTTCCAGCATTGAAATTTGGCTGGCTCGTTCTAAAAGAAGCTTCATTTCCCTTTATAAATATCTCCCCACCTAAGGGGGCGAGCCAAGAATTTTGGTTAGTGAGGTTAAAAATTAGATTCATATGCAGTATATTTTTTCTACGCACAAGTCCAAAAATAACTAAATTAAAAGGTTAATTATAAGATCAATATGCACTAATAATTCATTTTTGCCTCGTAATTGGCCCCAAAAACTTGTTATATCTGAAAAATACAAAAAGTCTACTGGCACAGCAAATCTGTGCACAGATTTGCTGTGCCGAGCCCACTAAGGGTCCCACACAAGTGATCCGAGCCGTTCATTATGTTTCAAACATTTTTTCAAGGGCCCTCGCGAAAAATTAGCTTAATCCGATACCTATAAGTACTTGATCTAATCGTCTAACTTTTCATTTTCTAAAAACTTGAATGAAAAGTTAGATGATTCAATCAAGCACTTATAGGTATCGGATTGAGATAATTTTTCGCGTAGGCCCTTGAAAAAATGCTTTAAACATAATGAATAGCTCGGATTACTTGTGTGGGACCCGTAATGGGCTCCACATAGAAATCTGTGCACAATCTGTGGACAAATTTGTTGTGCCAGTAGATTGGTTCTGAAAAATAATACATGATAGTCTCATTTCTAACACAAACGTTCTCTCAAAAAGAAGAGAATATTTGGAATTTCTATGTACTTAAAACAAGTTGGAGCAATTTAGAGATTTTTTGTAGGGTCAAAATAGCTAAATTATACATATTCTTATGAAAATTTGGGGTCAAATTATTAAAAATAGGGTAAAAATTATACCTATCCCTACGAAAATTTGGCAGCCAGTGGAGTCGGCCACCCTTCCTTGTACGTGCCTCCACCCCTGCCCCCCTATATTTTAATCCACCACATCCCACCTTAAGACTCATGGGAGGGACTGGTCGAATGAGAGTATGACAACAAGTAAAATTCTCACTCCCTTAATCCTCCAAGACCGGCTCCCATCGCCAAGAAAAATCCCCGGACCCACATATTTTTTTATTTATAATTGAGGAACGGCCGTACAGCCGAGCCACAATTAGACTTGACTGCGCAACCCAATTAAACCTTGGGAGAACTAGTGCAGTCACACCAGTCACGTCCCCCCACTTACTATCAGGGTACTCACCCTGTGGAGAATTGAATCTCTGACCAAGGGAAATACTGTCAAAGTCAATCTTTTACTCTTACCACTGAGGCAACCCTTGGATGTATGGACCCACGTATTTGTTCGGTCCTTACCTTCGAGGTTTCCAAAATGTGCATATTAATTAAACTAATCCGGACACCCAACTGAAAATGGACTTCAGATTGGTGTTGTGCAGTAAGGTGCATAGCACCGTGCTACGCACTTTCGAGCCGTCAGATCGTGTATTCGACGGCTCGGATCTCATCTTGACAACCAATGATCTCGAGATGAAATTTGAGTAATCGGATGCACGGTCCGATGACTCGGAGGTGCGCATCACGGTGATAAAGAATGACACGTTTTCTGTCTTTAATGCTGAATTGAAAGTGGAGTTGAAAACCAAGATGAGGATAACCATAATAAATCTAGCTGATTAAAAAAAAGGAAACCATATATAATAAATCTAGTGAACCAGAAGATTTGATAAAGGTCAGCCATTGACGAGGTTCAGATTTTTCTCTCTCACATGCCGTAGTGCAGGGGGCAAAGACAGCCAACCTTGACACTTTCGGTGACCAGAAAATCAGTTAAAAAAACCCCATGCTTAGTAATAGCAGTCCGTACATCAAAGCAAGTGATTTTCAGAAATCCTCTTAGTTTATTGGATTGGAGTACTAGTTTTTAAGATAACCGGAAATCTTAGAGTTGGCATTCTTAAGGTTGGAATCTGAGACAACGGTGAGAAAAACATTTCATTAATCAAGCTCGTTTTAGTTAGGGAAATGATTTTTGCACTCTTTCGTTGACAACTACATTGCAATACATGTATTATAATGATCAGATTATATGTATTTTGAACTAGAAGGCAAATAATGGAATGATTTTGTTTAATTAAAAGAGGAGTGCCAAAATCAATTACATTTTAGTTACTCCTCCTATGATTATGAGAGATCAAATGGCCGCAAATGTTTAATAAAATTTATAAATATTGAAACTTCAAAAATTATTGCATGGAATTATCAAATTGGACTCCTGGTGGGCCTCACAAGTCCAACTTTATGGTTGTGGCACGATAAGCCTATTATTAATCCGTATCGAAGAGAAGAATTAGAAAAGTAAAAGATTATAACCGAAATCCATATTTTTTTTTGAATAAATCCAAAAATAAGGCCTTGTCTGCTAAGTTTTTTTTCCAAATAAGTACTTATTTTTTGAATTAAAAATGACATATTATAAAATAATAATTTATTTTATAAAATAAAAAATAAGTACTTAAAAAATAAAAAAATTAACGGAACCGGACCTTTAAGTGAAAAAGATTTTTTCCGCCAATTGTTTGGTCCAGTCAATTTAATGAAAAGAATACTACGTGTGACCCATTCCCCCCAATTTTCCGCCACCACAGATTTTAATTTAATCAGTTAATTTGGACCCCACCAATCATTCAACCAAACCCAGAACCACGAAATCTGACACGTGTTGCCTCCAGCGCAGCATCATCCAGAAAAAGTATTATTATATTGTGCTGCCTAACCCGATTCCGATTTTCTGTGCAGATGAAATCGTCACCGCCCTCCAAAGTGTGGGACCCAGAGCTCACGAACGTGGACGGCTACGATGTTCCCACGACTTTTCCAGTCCGGACCTAGATTCGAGGAAAACAGGGGACACGAATCAACGGTCACAATCGCCCCAACGGCTATTTCCTAATACGAGGATCCAACGGCCGCCGTCGAATTGGCGGTAGCCGCCCAACAGTTTCCCCACGGTCTTCAACTCGGGAGTAGCCGACCGCAACGGTTGTCGGTTAATTAGCCTAAAAAAAATTTAAAAATCTCTAAAGAAAGGGTAAATATCTTTGAGACCCCCTCGTCTATCGGGCTTTTTCACTGAACAGCCCTTATCTAAAAACCTTTCATCAGCACCCCTCCTCCAGTTTAAAGTTACTTTCCTTTAAAATACCTCTCATCTCTCGTTTTGCTCTATTTCCAGGCCATCTTGGGAGTTTTTGGCTTGTTTAGGCCATTCTGGGTTCTTAATAATACCATGGTGATGTAATATATGAGGCCCAAAAATTAAAACTTCATTCCTTGAGTTAGGATTACCACCATTGTTGGTGCTTTAATCAATTTATTACTTTCTCCATCCAGATTTAATAGTTTCTTGTTCAATTTTAACAGGATAAAAAATGAATTATATCTTTAAATTGGTAATTAATTTTATATTCAATATAGATCTTGTTTGATAGATCTCGATTAGTTTTATAAGCTAATGTTTTAAGAATTACATAAAATATCATAAAATTACAAGATATAATTGATTGAAAAATGGTACGAATTCCCAAAAAGAACTATTAAATCAGGACGGAGGGAGTAGTTTTGTGGAGTACTTTGGAACGACTTTCTCACACTTGTATGTTCGTGTGTGTACATACATATGTGAATGTATAAAATGTGTGAGAGAGGGGAATGTATTTGAAAGTACTGGATCTAAGAAGTTTGCACTTCTTTTATTGTTTAGAAAATAAATAATTTGGCAAGAACAAAAGATCTAAGGCCCCGTTTCAGAAATCTTCTTAAAAAATAAGCAACTTATTTCATATTTTCAAACTCAAAAATAATGTAAATGAAAAATAATTTTTTAATTTTTTTTGCACTGTATTAAATATCTTGATGAGATATATTAAACAAGATCCATATTGCTAGGAAAATATTTTCGTAAACATATTATTTTTGAGCTTGAAATTGTCTTCTTAAAAAATAAGTACTTATTTTATGTTCCAGAACGGGGCCTAAGTATAAACTTCTTTTACTTTTTGAAAAGAAGAATTTGAAGACAATAAAATGTAGGGCACAACTTCACTCTTTCAAAATTGAAAAGTAATCTCGCCAATAATTGCACTCAGTTAACGGCGTTAAGCCAATCTTCTTCACTAATAAATAGAGGGTGCCGATGAAAGATTTTTGTAGAGAAAAAGGTGTCTAGTGATAAAACTCGATAAATGAGGCAGTGTCTTGAAATTTTCCCAACAAGAAATGATTAAAGTAAAGTAGCCGTTGGAGTTATCGTCTATTTAAAGACGTCTCGGCCTTAGCCAAGAAAGTCACCTTCTGAAAAAGCAGGGTCCCGAAAGATCCTCCATATATCGATACGCAACGCCTTCGTCTCTCTCTCTCTCTCTCTCTCTCTCTCTCCCCCCAATGATCTAATTTTTTTTTTCTCATCAGAAAGATCTAACCTTGAAGCGGTTTTGTTTATGAATTACGCTGTTTATATTTACTTTCTAGTGTTTATTAAGTACTTTTAATTCCTCTGTACACAATTTTCTCAGAAAATTTTCAGGCGATTGATCCGTGTTCATTTGAGATCATTGCCCACTAGCTGTGTTTTTACTACTTCTTTCGCTGAAATTTCCATCTAGTTCAATCATTAACCAGTTATGGAAGCAACTCTGTTCAATTCCTCCACAGATAAATCGATTTCTTCATACAAGCAGTTGGGGAATGCTAAGAGAAACAACAATCGGAGTCTCAACTCTTCCAGTTTCCTCGGCGGTATCCTCCACGCGCCGCCACTTTCTCTCTCCTACTCGTACCCTCCTCCGCTCTCTGTTTTTCAACAAAATCAGCAGCAGCAGCCACCTCTTCTCCCTCTTCCAATCCCCAAACCAAATAACAACCCTAGGAACCGCGGCATTTCGTGCCCTCCCGTGAACCGGAAGATCAACAACAAGCCGAAGTCCAAAGCGACGGCGTTTGGCCCGAAAAGAGTTGACGCAGCAAAACAAGTCTCGAAAGCTTCTTCTGCGAGTTTGGTGGTTATTCCGTCGGGCAAGCCGGTGGGACCCGACCCGAATAACCTCCCGAAGGATGCGTATGGGGTTTTTGCTCTCTCTCCTCCGCCGAGTAGCTTGCCTTTGCCGACTTTTTCCCTCAGGCCAAAGCTCCGTTGCAACGTGGAGGCCGCCCCGGGAATCGATGACGGCGCGACTGATAACCTCCGGCGACTTCTCCGACTCCGTTGAGTGATACTTAATACTCTGTGTGAACGATGTTTACGGTGTTTTTAAGGGTATTTTTGTGGGTGTAATATTGTGGTCACCGCCTAAGATTTTAAATTTGGGGTGCCCAAAGTAAAATGTGTTGGATGGGCTTCGAGGGTAAGATTCTACTCTTTTTTTTTTTTTTCCTCTTCTTTCTTTTCCTTCTTTTTTTTTTCCTTTGTACGAATGTAAATGTTTGGATACAGATTGTTCCGATACATGTGAGTTTTGCATAGTGTGCGTGAGACTCAGATATATCGGATGATCGGACCGAGACACATATGTGTCCGGTCTATGTTGGGAAAATCCGTCTGTGTCCCAAGTCCCAACTAATTTTCCTTTTCTCTTCATCTTCAATAAGAAAAGAAGCAGCTGTTTTGCTTCGCTATCAAATCTTTTCAAGAGTATTTCTCAACTGTAATCAACCAGTGTTTTGGTGATCTTTGTTTGTCGTTGGAAAATAAACGAACAAGTTGCAGTCTTGGGAGTTTGATTATCCTATTGTTATCTCACAGTGACTAATGATCTTATGTTTTTTTTAACGGCGAAAAAGATGTTTTATTAATCAAATATAATGAATACAAAAGATTGAAAGGATAAGAGCAAACGGACCCTTGAAATGCTAACAGACCCTTTGGAATTGTGACAAATGAAGAGAAGAGAAAAATGGTTGTTTCTGACGAAATATTAGGGGTGAGTACGGTCCAAATTGATTCGGTTTTACAGTAAATCAAGAATCAAATAAATACCAATGGATTATGAATTTGGAGAATCAAACCAACACTCAAAAGACATTGAACCAAACCAATCCAAACCATTAAAATACGGTTCGGTTTCAATTTTAAACCACAGTTTAAAGAAGATTAGAGGATAAGTTGTTGGCCGGACAAGATATGAATGCTCTTTAGATTTACCACGTCAGCTTTATATATGGAATAGGAACTGTATAGAAAGTTAGGGTAATTAGTCTTGGTAGTGAAGGAATTATAGGAATAGGAACGGAATTGATTATCATGTATAGAAATTTAGGAATTGGACAGGAGAAGTTGACTGATTTGGTGATCCCATGTGTTTTTTGTTTATAATAAATTAATAATTATAGGAAATTAGGAATGAATTGTGATATATAGAAGCTTAGTCTAAATTATCTTGGCAAGGAAGGAAAACTAAATATTATAGTGGATTTAAAAGAATCAATAAATTTGGAAAGTAGTTGACTAAGGCTCCCATTTTTATTGGGTGAATAATAGTTAAATTACATATACATATAGAACTATAATAAATATGTATTATACGGTTCGGATCAGTTTGGAACCATGACCATGAACGTGAACGTAAATTCACAAACCAAACCATATAATGCGATTTCTAATTTTTTTAAACTATAACCAAACCATACTACTAAAAAACCAAACCAAACCTTTTGGCTTGGATTAGTTTGGATTGGATTCGTGGTTTCACGGATTTTTTACTCACCCCTACTAAATATCATCAAAAAAATGGACCAATAAAAGTTCATCTTTTCCTTCATTTCTCACTGTTGTTCACCACTATAAGTTATCAAAACAAGAGGATTTTCTCTCTGTCCTTTTTCACGATTCAAAGGGGTAGTAACCACTGCAAAGAGTCTAAGGGGGTGTTCCAATTTCAAAAAAAAGAAGGTTTTGGAAAAAAAAAGGTAATTTCAAGCCCAAAAATTATATGTTTATGCAAATAATTTTTCTACCAATATGGATCTTATTTGATAGATTTCATTGAGATCTTTTATATGGTATAAGAAAAATCAAAAAATTATTTTTCATTTTCATTATATTTGAATTTGAAAATAGAAGAAAAAGAACTTTCTAAAAAGAAGGTTAGTTGGAACACCACCTAAAGACCACAACGACGGAACTAGATTAGCTTATACGAGCAAATATCCATTAATACTAGGAATCGTGGATTGAGTAACCGAATCGATATCCTTCTGTCGGTAACATTCCCATTAGGCCTGAAAGATTAGTTGTCTAATGTATTTGGAAGTTGGGAAAGGGAAGAGAAAAGAAGAGAAAATGAGATCGAGAAAGTAAGAGGGAAATAGGGAGAAAGTGTATTGTTTTCCTTTTGTTTGGTTTTACAAAAAAGAAAAAGAAGGTTGAAGGAAATCTTACCAGAAAACTAAAGAGAAGATAAATTTCTCCTCTCTTTTTTTCCTCTTCCACAAATAAATCAAAAACATTGAAGAGGAATTTTTTTTTTAAATTTATCTCTCTCCTCCTCTTCTCAGACTTCCCTTCTCTAAGTTACAGTACACATAGGATGGAGCCAATAAGTGGGGGGAGTGACACGGGCGGGCCACCCCCGGTCCAATCAAAATAACATTATTCTACGGAACACATATTGTTTTGAAGTACAGTATCAATTATGTTAATGGGTGATTAACTTAAAGAAAATGTACTTTTTGGATGTATATAATAGTTAGGGGAAATGATAGTTAATGACGTGTTTTGATAATTAATACCCGCCAAGGATAAGCTACGAACATTTGTTAATGTTGAAAATGTCATTGATAGATATTAATTATCAAAACACATTATTGACTGTCATTTTCCCAAAAAAAGTAGGTAGATGGATCATTAACCCAACGCCCCGTACTTGATCCAAATTGAAAGCCCGAATGGACTAGGGGATTGTCGGGCTTCACGAGGACGATACCATATATTTAGTCCGATCCAAATACTACCTGTTATGGGCTTTGGTTGGGCTGCCAGGGTGATGTTTGGTCTCAACGGGCTTACATTATGCGTACCAACTTGCCAAAAATTGGGAAGTGGGACTAGCTGGCACCCAGCACGAATTGGAAGTGAGACCAACTTACCAAAAAGGGATGGTTTAGGTACGAAGTTCTCAGTACTCCCCCTGTCTAAAAAAGAATGACAAATTTTAAATTCGTGTCATTTTTTATCGCTTATGTCTTTTAATCTATAATATTTTTCATGAGTTTAAAAATTTTGTATAATAGAACTAATCGAGAACTATCAAACAAGATCTATATTAAAAAATATAAGGAGTTGAAATTGACACGGATATCAAAAATTGACATCCAATTTGGGACGGAGAGAGTATTAAATTCCTGAAATTCATTAATTGGGCAGTTGGGCGGTTTATTACTGTTTGTTGTTAAAGAACTCTGCTCTGTGTACCGTTTTACACCTACTGCGGCCACGCCTTTCTTTCCTACTTATCCACATACTGCATATTTCTATCGTGTATAATGCTACATACAACAATTCAAACACAATCTCTCACATACATGTGGAATCCATACATAGTAGTGTGTGTAAGACCCATATATATGTGAGAGGTTGTGTTTGTGTTGTGTTTGAATTGTTGTGTAAGTAACATTTTTGATTTCTATCATGACTCAAGTTTTTGCCAAGCTTACGCGCACTGTATGGACCAATCCAATGTCAACTAGCGGGAGCCGATTAAAGTCGGTGCATAGCCCCACGTGGACTAGCTTATGTATAGGAGTTGATAATAGAGGTTTTGAACGGAGATTTAGGAGGGATGTAGCATTTTTTTATTTCTATCATGACTCAAGTTTTTGCCAAGCTTATGCGGACTGTATGGGCCAATCCATTGTCAACTAGTGGGAGCCAATTAAAGTTGGGGCACAGCCCCATGTGGACTGGCTCATATACAGGAGTTGATAATAGAGGTTTCGAATGGAGATTTAGGAGGGACAACATCCTAGGCATCAAGCATTGATCACCGGGCCAATGCATGTATCAATAATGCCAAGTACACAAACACTTGAATATAGACATCTACAGAGTCGTCCGATGCACATGAGTTCTATGCATACCCTCAGAAGTTCACACCAAAGAAATTACTCTTACATGCACATAAATCAGCCATAATTTAACTCTTTTATCCTTCACATGAACACGTATTAGGACAAACAGATAGTAGCACTTTTTAATTATTTGGTTCTCTTTTTTTTTTGTTCTCTTTCAGTACCGCAGTTAGCAAGATGGTCAGGGGCATTGTATGGCTCTCATTAAGTCACAGGTTCATCTCGAATGAAACATTTTTATCTTTTGGGAGCGGGGCGTTCCAAACACGTTTGGAGGCAAATCTACATAATTTCCGATATTTTTATCAAATCTTACTATAATAACGGTATTTCTTAAAAGTTGGAGTGGGCAGTTGTCCTTGCTCATCCTGTGTATTATGTGATTTCTCATCTTCTTCTCGTAACTTCGATGTCGATGAAGTCAAAAAACGAGTACGTCACCGACATCAGCGCTGACGCAACGATAAGAATGAGCTGGCATTTGGGCATAGTATTGCCGGCTCGCAAAAGGTATTAAGAGGCCGCAATATAGTTCCTCCCACTTGCATTTTCCCTTATAGTCTTTCTTTTAACAAACTCAGTTGACAATGACAAGACTTGAATGATACGGCCTCTATGTTTCCAATCTCATAACAGCGGCCCCATGCCTGATTCAGTACTCACAAAACTCTGCATGTGAATGGATTATAATGACAAACCGACCAACCTTTAGGCAGATGCTCTATCATGGAAGCCCAAATGAATAGTCCCCATTTCATCATCATTACTCTCCAGTCTCCTCCATCATTCGTCCTCAGTCCTTGACTTTGGTTTGGCATGAGCTGGCAATGTCCTGTTGAACTCTCACACGATAATTGAGGGGAATGAAAGCTTGCAGAAACTTCAGTTAGATGAGATGCTGGGTGCAGGGACAGGCTCATCTTACCAAGGTTCTGAATACTGTACCGGACAAAGTATCGGTTTTCCTTATTAGTACAGTATGTGCCAGTACCGGTAAGATACGATTGTCCCTTTCAGATTTAATTACTCGTCATTTTTTTTTTTTTTGCATTGCATAAAATTTATTCAAAACAAAAATAAACTTAAAGATATTCAGGTAATGTGAAACGAAATTGCAATTCTAGGATAACGGATTTGCTCAAAATATGGTAGGTCCAGGATTCAAATTCTTGACCCAAACTGCATGGAGCCAAAAAAAATTCTTCATGGGGCCAAGTAGGGCACCGCAGAGGAAAGAAAAGAAAAAAAAAGGGAGAATATTATGACTGGTTTTTGAGCTATATAATCGTGATCCTAATGCACCATGTATGAGACCCCAGTGAATGATGAGATTTAAAGGCTGTATAACACAAAATCAATGGCATTGTTGTGTGGTACTAGTAGGATACATCTTATGGGACATTGTAGAAATACTTAGAGATCAAGGGGCAATAAATAACTTTTAGAAACTTAGCAGGGTCCGATACCAATTAAGTAGTAGGAATAATCATAAAATGAAACGTTACTAGAGAAATTTTTGAAAGTTGGGAGGGGCCATGACCATCTTTGGCCATTAGATTCAGATGGCTTTATCCCTGGCTGCTAAGTAATTTTCTTATAGAGTGGTGTGGCTTGTGGTCTTTTGTGGTCATTTCATCTCATTGAGAAGAATACCCTTACCCTTGTGCACGGGTTTTCTTTCTGCTTGTAGATAGATCATTTTCCTTCCGTCCATATTATTCCATACACAAACTTGGTTCAAAATGAATGTGCCACATGCTTTGGGACCACTTCAGTGGTAGGTACAAGTTGGCAAAGCAGCTAGACACTAAGTGTCTGCTGTTTTTCACGCTCTTGCAGAGTCGAACCAGCTTGCAATAGTGCTCTACAAACCAGATACCATGGGAGACAGGTTTTTTCTTTTTGTTCTGCTCCTGCTTTGTGGGGCAATAGAATGTTATGGGTAACTGATTCCTTCCGGAAATCCGCTGAGGTCTGAGTCTCTATGGTTATGCACAGGACTCAGGAGCTGCGCCGGTTGCCCCACCCTTTTTGCTATCAAAAAAAGGGGGAAAAAAAACGAAAGAAAGTAAAAATGGGTGAGCCTACAGAGTAAGTTGTCTTAAAATGCGGTGAATAAGTATGCCGACACCGCCCTCATATGAGCACCTTACGTTAAAATTTCAAATTTCAGTTAAGAAAACCAACCAGAAACAGCTGCATTTAATGGTGGGAAGTGACTCCCAATCCTCCACAAGCACTCCATGACACAAAAAGTACCTTCTCCACTTTGTATATTCACTTTCTAATTCTTTGCATCGACTCATTCTCTGTAATGGAAGAACTGGAACTTTCCTCTGTGAACAATTCTGAGCCTCCAAAACCGGAGTTGTTATCTTCGGACTCAAATAAAAGTACAAAAGAGACTGTTTCATTCAAAGGACTATTTGTTGCAGCCGACGCGGTGGACTGTTTTTTGATGTTCTTTGGAGGCGTTGGGGCATGCATTCACGGCGCTGCGCTTCCGGTGTTCTTCGTTTTGTTTGGCCGCATGATTGATTCATTGGGACATCTTTCCAAAGACCCACATAGATTGTCTTCGGAAGTCTCCAAGGTGAATTTCTATTTATTGACCATTTTTCTTCTTTTTTCTTTTTATGTTCTCCTACTGCAGCAATTTTTCGTTATTCCATAGTGAAAGATCTTTTCTTAATTGTTAGTATTATTATCAGCAACACTGCAAGATTTTAGTGCTTACTTCAATTTACTTTGTGAAATACAATTGAGTCTATACCTTCAGTTGATGGTGAGAATAGAAGAGGAAAGAAAAGAAATGGGAATCCAATCACTTGTTTTTGGATTAATAATAGAGTTGGGAAATGAAGTAAAATGCTGGATTTTGTTGGTCCAAAATTTTCTCACCCTCTCTCACAAAATCCCCAAGTCTTTCTTTTCTCACCATTCACTGGAGCTGTTAATTTCAACTCTATGCTCATAGTATTATTCTCTTTTTTCAATTTGCTTTCTTTTCTATTCAAATGTGGTGACATTCAGTTCTTTGTTTTCCTCAAAATTCCAGCACGCTCTATACTTGGTTTATCTTGGACTTGTTGTGTTTGCATCAGCATGGATAGGTATGTTGCCGCCTTTTACTTTTGAAATCACTCTTTTCTGTCGATTGCTTTGGTTTCCTTTTCTTGTCATTGGTAGAGTATTAGCAGCTTACAATGACATTCTATTTTTAGGTGTTGCATTTTGGATGCAGACTGGGGAGCGGCAAACTGCTCGTCTACGGTTGAAGTATCTGCAATCAGTGTTAAAGAAGGATATTAGTTTTTTTGATACAGAAGCCAGAGACAAAAACTTAATCTACCACATATCAAGTGATGCAATATTGGTGCAGGATGCCATTGGAGACAAGGTGTGACCATACAAACATATTTTCATGCAGCCTTTTGGCTCTTGTGTCCGTTCATTTCATAGTAAACCACTCACATTGCACCTCATTGTTCTGAATGGATTTTCTCTGCAAAATCTATTTGTAAATCATCTTCTTCTTCCTAATTTGCCGCCTGCAATTTTAACAAGAGTACTTACTAAATCATCATTGTATTTGACTATTATAATTTGATGCAGATAGGTCATGGTTTGCGATACCTTTCCCAATTCTTTGCTGGTTTTGCGATAGGATTCACTTCGGTATGGCAGCTCACACTAGTCACCTTGGCTGTAGTCCCATTGATAGCTGTTGCAGGAGGGACTTATACTTTTATCATGTCTAGCTTATCAGAAAAAGGTGAGGCTGCTTATGCTCAAGCTGGGAAGGTTGCAGAAGAGGTAATTCATCAGTTATTTAAGTCATTTTTGTTTGGCTCGTTAGAACTGGACTATCTGATTGGAACCATTAATCCAGTAAGGCTGCTGGAAGAGGAAGTCTATTTGGAAAATAGAATTGATATGGGTAATCCACTGCTTAGCTTAGTATTTACAGGTTAGAGTTTCTTACCATAGGACACCATTTTTTGTGTTCATCGAAATGGTCAAAATATTAATTGCCGATCCAATAAAAAAAAACTGTCAAAATGTTGATGTGTCCTAATAAATTGAAGTGAAATATTAGCAGAACTGGAAGTTCCAATGTTTCTATAAAAAATTCACCGAAACACACTAAAACACTACAAAACAAGCCATTGACTTGTTTCAGCATCTATTAGAAAAATCCAACAATTCAGTACCATACATTCCCTCACATACAAGACATTACAGAAACTTTTTCACTAGCTGACCAAAAAAAATTTACCGAAACAAATTTTGATCCTTGCATTAGGAGTGCCAATAGTATGTCAACGTATATGTTACCAATAATATGTGAAACCATAGACACACTGCAAGACTGATTGTTTACTTCATTGAGAGTTAACTAATAGGATGAATATGTTTACTTTTGATTTGAACAGGTTATTTCACAGGTTCGAACTGTATACTCATTTGTGGGAGAGAGCAGATCAATTGAAGCATACTCCAAATCTCTTCAAAATGCCCTTAAACTGGGAAAGAAGAGTGGATTTGCAAAAGGACTCGGTGTTGGCTTTACCTACGGTTTGTTGTTCTGTGCCTGGGCATTACTCCTTTGGTATGCTGGTATACTTGTAAGGCATCATGTCACCAACGGTGGCAAAGCATTCACAACAATAATCAATGTCATCTTCAGTGGATTGTAAGTCCAAACAACACACCCCCACCCCCCCACCCCCAAATGCCTGTTTTTTGAGTATACCTTTTTTTTGAACGGCTTTGAGTATACCTGATAATTAATGGCTTGTTTGAAACATATGGAATGAAGAGAAAAGGGAGAGAAGGGAAATAGTAGAGAAGTGATTCTTTACCTTGTTGGTTTGCAAGGAGATTTTCTTTTGTTTGATTTTAAGAAGACATGGGCAAGAAACTAGTAAAGAATCTGAGAAATGAGGAAAAGAAGGGAAGTAAGAAAGAACAAGGAACCTAGAGAAAGGAAGGGAATATAATCGCTTTCCCTTGGGTTCCAAACACAGTGTAACCGATTGAGTCTTTTTGTTGCCTGTGCAGTGCTCTTGGTCAAGCTGCTCCAAGCCTGGCTGCCATAGCCAAAGGAAGGGCTGCTGCTGCAAATATCGTAAGCATGATTGAAGGAGATTCTAACTCTTCTAAAGCGTCAAATGACGGGATTGTATTACCAAAGGTGGTTGGGGATATTGAATTTTCTGATGTGGGTTTTGCTTATCCGTCGCGTCCTAATATGGTATTCAAAGATCTGAGCTTTTCAGTTGAGGCTGGAAAAAGAGTTGCAGTTGTTGGTCCTAGTGGTTCAGGAAAGAGCACTATTATTTCCTTGATTCAACGCTTCTATGAGCCTACTACAGGTGTCTAAAGCTATCCTTGCAGCCATTTCATTTTCTACCTCCATTTCTTAAGGAAGTACGTAGAATATATTGAGAAAACTACTTACAATAGTGGACATGGTAGTGATGGCGTTGTTTTGGTAGTGTTGCTGATCCGGAAAGGTTTCCATTTTCTCAAATAGTAGATAATAGTTTTGTTTTTTTTTGCAAAATCAACTCATTTTCCTATTACCACAGAAAAGGTTCCAGTTAACTTTTGTTTTCCCTCACACCAAACATCTGAGAAAATATAGAATACGTTTCCCATATAAACAAACAGAGTGCAGATCTCAAATTTCTCTTTGATCTCAAGTTACTCAAATTTCTCTTTGATCTTAAAGTAGAATTTTAATAGTTTACAAGAATTTTGTTCTGTGTGTTTTATGAACTGCCATAGGCACAATAATGTTGGACGGACATGAGTTAAGGAATCTGAGGTTAAAATGGTTGAGAGAGCAGATGGGGCTGGTTAGTCAAGAACCCGCACTGTTTTCCACTAGTATTTATGGGAACATTCTGTATGGTAAAGAAGAAGCAGATATGGATCAAATCGTTGAAGCTGCCAAAGCTGCAAATGCACATTCTTTTGTTCGACATTTGCCTGATGATTATCATACTCAGGTAGGTGTTTTTGCTTAGCCTTTCCTGTTTAACAAGACAACAGGATTAATGACTAATTGTTATTGTTGTCTGGATTTGTTGTAACTTAAGTGCCCGATGTGGAAGACAAGTGGCAGATTTTAGCTTTTTCCACTTTGGTTTTTTTTTTTTTTCCATTGGTTCTGAAAGCTTGATACGTTTGATGGTTGTTTCAGAATCAGTTATCCAGAGCACTTCTCAAAAATTTCTTTGGTTGATGGTTTTTAAAGCTTATTTCTACCTTTTAGAAAAGGACCATTGTCACAATGAATCAAATAGACGTCTTCAAATTGCTGAAAACTAATTTTGCTAAAATTCAACAAGCTGTGAAAACAAGAGTTCTTTTGTGTTTGCAAATGCCGTGTCTGAGTAGCGTTCTGCAAACCTCATTTTTAGAACAGAAACACTAGTCTTCAGCACCATCTTGCAGACTGTATGTGACAGTTTGATGGCTTCAGGTTGGAGAGGGGGGAACTCAGCTCTCTGGAGGGCAGAAACAGAGGATTGCTATCGCAAGAGCGATTTTGAGAAACCCAAAGATTCTACTTCTTGATGAGGCCACAAGTGCTCTTGATGCAGAATCAGAACTCATTGTTCTACAAGCATTGAATACAGTAATGTCCAATCGTACAACGATAGTCGTTGCACACAGATTATCTACTATCCGTGATGTAGATTCAATCATTGTCCTGAAAAATGGACAAGTTGTCGAGAGGGGGAGTCATTCGGAGCTGATAGCCAAAGGTGGAGAGTATGCAACTCTAGTAGGCTTACAAGTATCAGAATGCGTAAAAAGTACAAGTCTTAACAATTCTAATGGAACTTCAAGTTTTCACGAATTCCCAGAAAGTGACGATCATCAGCAGGATTTCAAGTCAATCAACATGAAGGAGATGCAACCAAGTGATCATAATGTGGCCTTATCAAAATCTGCTTCAGTGCCAACAGTTTGGGATTTAGTTAAACTAAATGCACCTGAATGGCCCTATGCAATGCTTGGTTCAGTAGGGGCTATTCTAGCTGGAATGGAGGCTCCTCTTTTTGCCCTTGGAATTACTTATATATTGACTGCATTCTATTCTCCTGATTCCGCCCAAATCAAACAAGAAGTCCAACATGTTTCTCTCATATTCCTAGGTGGTGCACTTATTACTGTCCCTATATATCTGTTGCAGCACTATTACTTTACCTTGATGGGGGAGCGCCTCACGACTCGCATCCGCTTATTGATGTTCTCAGGTTCTTTTCCAGTAATCTCTCTCTCAAATTCTAGTTTTGTTTGGATTTTGGATTAATGGAGCGCAAGGACAAGTGAGGGAGAAGTATTCTTTTATCTTTCTTTTGTTGCAATTTTCGAGACTTATTTCTTTGATAGTCTGCGGGAATTGTTTTTTGAGAATTCTGGGAAAAGAACCCAGTTTTGAGAAAACATCGAAAAGGCGTTTCCATATTCTTGATTTCATTTCAGCTCCACGATGAATAGGATACAAAAGCTCTTAAGTGTTTAAAGCATTTTTCTGAAAGAGTTGTGCAAAATTGACTCTAGAAACTACAACCACGAAACACAGGCTTTTTTTACCCTCCACAAATCCAAGAACCAAATGCACAACATGTATATGCTCTCTTCTTTGTATTTTTAGTTATCCTGAGACCTTGTTTTTTGTTTTGATTCGTAGCTATCCTTGGCAATGAGGTTGGATGGTTTGATTTGGATGAGAATAGAACTGGCTCTCTGGTATCGAAGTTAGCAGCAGATGCAGCGTTAGTACGAAGTGCACTAGCTGACCGCTTATCGACTATTGTACAGAATATTGCACTAACTGTCGCTGCATTTGGAATCGCATTTACTCTAAGTTGGCGCCTAGCATCTGTTATTATTGCCACCTTTCCACTACTTGTTGGAGCCTCCATAGCTGAGGTAAAAGTCAAAAAAATCATGATCCAAATCGTAAATGCCAGTGCTCCATTGAAATACTATGCAACTTACGCAAATAATTATCCTTTCTCCTTGTCTTTTTATCGGGAGAAATGTACGAGGACAAAAGGAAAACGTTGTATTTGTCAGAGAATATAATAAGCTAGAACCAGATGAAAATTGGCAAGGAGAAGAAAAAACAGATTAATAAGTCATTAATTTTTCTTTGTCACCGCCAAGTCCCGTTTATTCAAAGATCTTTTACTCTGACTTTTTATTTATCCCTTTCACCAGAATTTGTACTTTTATATTACACAGGCCTGCAAGTTGCAACTAGGCCTTTAAAGTTTGATTTTTGATCCTCCATTATTCACCTACCTCAAGATGTTCAATCATTTTGATATTGAGCAGAAATGAACATTTATGCTCGTTTATGTTTTTCCAGTAAGCCTCGTACGCTCCCAAATTCTTTTGTCATTTCCTTGATGTTTCTACGTATTTGTTTGAAAGCCAGCCAAAACAATCTAATGACACAAAACTTTTGATCTTTGATTAAAACCTCATGATACTTAACATGTAGTAGTATTCTAGTTCACCAACATCGAAATGTACCTGTTCATATTCTTCCTCTCTTTTTTCTTTCTCTGCAGCAACTATTTCTTAAGGGTTTTGGAGGAGATTATTCCAAAGCCTATTCCAGAGCTACTGCTGTGGCACATGAAGCCATTTCCAATATTCGCACTGTTGCAGCATTTGCTGCTGAAGAAAAGGTCTCAATCCAATTTGTCTCTGAACTAAACCGACCAAACAAGCAAGCACTTTTGCGCGGACACATATCAGGTTTTGGATACGGCATTTCACAGTTTTTCGCATTCTGTTCTTATGCTCTCGGCCTTTGGTATGCTTCAATTTTGATCAAGCAACAAGACTCTAACTTCGGAGACATCATTAAGGCTTTCATGGTTTTGATAATTACTGCTCTTTCAGTAGCAGAAACGCTCGCTCTTGCACCTGACATTGTGAAGGGATCACAATCACTTGTTTCAGTTTTTGATATTCTCCAAAGGAAAACTGCGATAAACCCTAATGATCCCGCGTCAAAAGTTGTCAATGAAATCAAGGGAGATATAGAATTCAGAAATGTGGGTTTTTATTACCCTTCAAGGCCTGAGGTGATCATTTTCAAGAACTTGAATTTACAAGTTTTAGCAGGAAAGAGCCTAGCAATAGTAGGCCAAAGCGGGTCCGGTAAGAGCACTGTGATTCAACTAGTCATGAGATTCTATGATCCCATTTCAGGGTCAGTTTTGATCGATGGATGTGATATCAAAAACTTAAATTTGAAATCATTGAGGCAGAAGATCGGTCTGGTCCAGCAGGAACCAGCATTGTTTTCGACGACAGTCTACGAAAACATAAAGTATGCAAACGGAAATGCTTCAGAAATCGAGGTAATGAAGGCAGCTAAAGCGGCAAACGCTCACGGCTTCATAAGCAGAATGCCTGAAGGCTACCAATCTCAAGTGGGTGACAAGGGGATTCAGTTGTCTGGTGGGCAGAAACAAAGGGTGGCTATTGCCCGAGCGATTTTAAAAGACCCGTCGATCCTGCTTTTGGATGAAGCCACAAGTGCATTGGACTCGGCAGCGGAGAAACAGGTCCAAGGGGCTCTTGATGGGCTTATGGAAGGCCGGACCACGATCATGGTAGCCCACCGCTTGTCAACAATATGTGATGCAGATTGTATCGCCGTGCTGCAGCATGGGGTGGTGGTGGAGAGTGGTAGCCACATCCAGCTTATGAGTAGACAAGAGAGTGTATACAAACAATTGGTTAATCTACAACAAGAGAAAGACATATAAGTTCATGTTTAGTTGGTGTTTGGGATGTGTACAAACCACTTAACATAAAGTTGGTATGCCTATTAAGGAAAGGTTGCAAGTTGAGTACTACAAATTTTTGCAAAATATTTTCAATAGAGTCGAGTGAACTGATCGACATGTTTGACTAGCACCGCCTAACTCAAGCCGAGCCTTGTTAGATATGTTTGGATAGTGATGTAAAACTTCATAATGCTGGGGAATAAAGTGAAAACGAGTTACAGTTCAAGTGGTAAGTGTAAATTTACCCCCTCCTCTTTTCTAGTATTGTTCTTAACAAACAGTGCCTAACATGGCCTGTCATTGTCCATCACAAGCTTCCAGAGTCCAGGCCTGGTTTTGGGCCTCAATGGTGCATGACAAACTTTGAAGTATTATTTGTTTCTCTATCGATGAAGATCACACTCTTTTAACAACTTTATATAGGGAGTGCTTGAACATGGGAAAAGTTTGGAGTCGAGGGATTTCAATTGATCATATATATTAGTATAATGTGCCCACATCGGTGATGAATGTCATGGTCATCTTCTCTTGTTAGTCCAGATATTCTTCGCTTAATCGTGCTAGAAATATCAGATGAGGCTTGCTTATGGGAGCCAGAATTATGAGCTCAGGCTTCTCTCCGAGAATCTGGGTTTGATCTTTCAATGAGAGCAGCAATTTACCACATCTAAGGTGGAAGAGATAACAGAGAATAAAGAATGGTATCAGTCTTTTAGACACACAGGTGACAATACTTCCGAACATTTCGCTGAAGAGGTTTTGTAAAACAAGTAGAAAAATTTTCTACGGCTTTGAATCCGGTTTTCCCATCATAACTTGATTTTGCTGGTTAAGAACTATACATTCAAATCAATTCAAGTTATTCCCGAATAACCGATTGGCATAGACCATCTTCGCGTAGTACAAGTCGTCTTACCAGCACGAGCCGTATCTAAGTACGGTTTGTCTAATAGCACTGCCTTGTCTTATAAAGGATAATCTATCTCAACCAACTCCGTGAATCAATACTGAATCATGTATGCAAGTAATGGAAAACATTCAAACCCTCCATTAGAAATGAAAATATCCTTTGGCATACAACATAAGATACAAATGAATAAACCTTAAAGTACAAGCAAAACTCAAACTACTTGGAAGAAACCTTCATCTAACCCTAGAATAGGAGTTTAGCCGGCCATGGAAGGAGAGGACTTCAAGTCTTGGATCTTAGCCTTAGAGAAAATTTTCAAGGTCATGCGTTGTCGTGACCATCAGACCAAAAAGTGAGTTGGGTGCAGTTTCTGATACTATTTAAAGAGAAGTATATTCTGCAATCCATTCTGGATGCTACGTTGACGAAATTTCAACAGCTGAAACAATGGGGTTATAATTCTGCCTCGTAAGTAGTCACGGTCATATAAACCTTGCTGTTTCAAATGTTGAAATTCCGTCGACTTAACATCTAGAATGGATTGCGGAATATACTTCTCTTTACATAGTACCAGAAACTGTGCCCAACTCACTGTTTGGTCTGCTGATTTGTTCATCGTCCACCAACGCTCAGACTCTCCCTAAAGTTGCTAGAAAAACCTTTTGATGGTCATGGCAATGCATGACCTTGAAAATTTTCCCTAAGGCTGAGATCTAAGACTTGACAGTCCTCGGATCCATTCCCCCAGCAAAAGTCGAAGGTCCCATCTTGAGAAATTCCTTGACATTCGGTTCGTCACCCTAGCCCATAGGAAATGGTACCTAAGGCGGAGGAGGAGGAGGAGGAGGAGGGGGAGAAGGAGGTCCCATTCCTGCAGAAGGTGGAGGTCGTGGAGGCAACACGTTGCTGCAGATTCTGAACCACTCCAACCAGATTGGTCATCATCAACTCCATCCGAGCCATTCTAGCATTGTTATTGTCAGCCAGAGGGTCAGTTGGCCCAAGTTTGTTCCTGTTAATGCGTCTAACGATGGAGCAAATAGTAGGATGAATAAAGATAGACTAGCAAATAAGGCAACAAGACAGAAACAAGATTCTATAAAGGAAGCCAACTGCTAAAAGTACACTGATAATTGCATGACAAAACATAAACAAGTTTCATAAAGTTTAACGTGTCGACCCACCTGATAGGTCTGCATCATTCATCTGTGAGTTGTTATCATTATCCTCCGCAGGTATTACGTCCATCGCAGGGACAACTGCAGGTACCACATTAGGTACAGGTATAGGGTGTGACCCGGTTCTCGTTTCACCAAGATTTCTATCATCAAAGATGTCATAAATGGCGCTACTATAGTCAAAGAAGTTATCATGTAAATCCATGGCCCAGGTAATGTTCAATTCGGTCTATAAATTATATTTAACCACGACCCTTAACTGATCCCCCTGCAGGGAAGGGTTTTGCTGAGATAACTCTAAAATAGCCCGATTCAACATTTGATGGGCCTCGTTTGTGGTGATGTGATGGTATACGTCAAACTGTAACAGTTCAGCTCAAGGATGTAGTCCTGGAAAGAGATAGATGCGATAACCTCCATAGGCATCCGTATGTTCAATCGTATCCATTTAAGTCCGTAAGATAATCTCTTATCAGCATATTAAACTACCAGGGATTCATGCAAACATTCACTAACGAAGCCACGTAACAAGTATTGTCCTTAGTGTGAATCTATTGTGAACATAATCCTACAGCTCTGAAATTTTTAGAAAATATTCTTACAACGTTTTCTTGGGGTTCATTCTCGGCCCTAGCCTCCTCGTCGGGTAAAGATGGATTATTAAGATGACGTTTTGCTTTAGACTCTCAAATACGCTTCAGACTCTTCTTCCATTGAGTCTCGTTTGTTTCCGGAAAACGACCACGATTTTTCTTTTCATTAGTGACTTGAGACCTTATCTGTGTCGCTAATGAAAAGAAAGACCGTGGTCCTTTTCCGGAAACGAACGAGACTCAACGGAAGAAGAGTCAGGCGTATTCGAGAGTCTAAAGCAAAACGTCGTCTTAATAATCTACCTTTACCCGATGAGGTGGCTAGGGCCGAGGAGGAACCCCAAGAAGTTCATCCTCATGCCTGCAAATTAAACAAAGGGGATCTCTTACAAACAAGATGTGGCAAACTATTAGAAGAACTTAGATGAGCTAATTGGTAAGTGAACTTTACCCAATTGGTAAAACTGAATTTCGTCATTATAATGAGCAATTATACTTTTTCCTTCTAGATGAGATCCAGTAGAAATTTCTTGGCATTAGCATTTGTTGTAAATACCAGTATACAGCAGCAGCAGCAGCGAGAAGAAGTTTGCAGAAAATATATTCAATATATTCAGCCACCAAATAACGTCAAACTTATATCTAGGGTACAAGAGTTCTATATTTACATAAGAGCCCCTAAACTATTACAAGAAATACAATAAGAGTACACTAGTTTCCACACTCCCCCTCAAACTGAGGCTGTTTCACTAGCATCAGTTTGTCAACAAGATATTCATGTCGAGCTCGAGTCATTGCCTTGGTAAAAATATCAGCAAGTTGGTGTTCGGAGGCAACATGGGGTAGTGTAATCTCACCATCCAAATATTTGTCACGAATAAAATGGCAATCTACTTCAATGTGCTTCGTACGCTCATGAAATACCGGATTGGACGTGATACGGATAGCACTGATATTATCTCCAAAGAGTGGTGTCGGAGACTGAATAGGGACACCTAATTCTTGCATAAGACCCCGAAGCCAGGTGATCTCACTACATGATGAGGACATTGCTCTATACTCTGCTTCAGCGGAAGACTTAGAAACAGTGTGTTGTTTCTTACATTTCCATGAGACAAGCGAATCGCCAAGAAATACACACCAACCTGTAGTGGAGCGACGAGTAGTAGGGCACTCGGCCCAATCAGCATCAGCATAGGCCCGTAATTCCATAGAGGATTGAGAGGCAAAGAATAATCCTCTTGAAACAGTGTTTCGAAGATATCAAACAATTCGATGAACAGCATTAAGATGAACATGACACGGATGAGCAACAAATTGACTGACAATATGTACTGCATAAGAGATATCCGAGCGAGTCATAGTAAGGTAGATAAGGCGACCAACCAAGCTGACGATAATAAGTCGGATCTGGAAGCTTATTACCATCATCTTGTTTATACTTAACATTCATCTCCATAGGAGTATCCACACATTTTTCATCAGTCAAATGAGCAAACTTGATCAAGTCCAAAGCATACTTGCGCTGATTAATACTGTACCCATATGATGAGTAATGAACTTCCAAGCCAAGAAAGTAGGTCAATGGTCCTAAATCTTTCATCTTGAAGGATTGGCAAAGTAAATGCTTAAGCTTTTCAATGCCGACAAGGTCATCACCAGTGATAAGGATGTCATCTACATACACTAACAGAACAGTAACACCATGGGAAGAATGATGAGTGAACAATGAATAATCGTACGAACTTTGGATGTAATCAGCATCAAGGATGACCTTTCTAAACCGCTCAAACCATGCTCGTGGAGCTTGTTTTAAACCATACAACGACTTCTTCAACCTACAAACCATAGACTTATCAGAGAAGTAACCAGGAGGAGGTTTCATATGGACAGTTTCTTTCAAATGTCCATGGAGAAAGGCGTTTTTCACATCCATTTGAAAGATAGTCCACTTTCGCATAGCGGAAAGGGCTACAAGCAATCGAACCGTAGTCATTTTAGCCACTGGAGCAAATGTTTCCTCATAATCAATTCCATACTCCTGTTTATACCCCTGTGCAACAAGTCTAGCTTTATATCTATCAATGCTACCATCTGAATTCAATTTAACCGAAAAGACCCATTTACTGCCAATAATAGAAGTGTTGGGAGGACAAGGCACCATATCCCATGTGTCATTTTCGAGCAAAGCACTTAGCTCTGCATCCATGGCTGCCTTCCAACAAGGCTCACTAGCTGCTTGCTGGTAAGAAGTAGGAATATGTATGGAATTCAAAGAACTAAACAAAGAATGATGTGCTAGAAGACTAAGCCGATCCGGAGGACGAGTGGGACGAGTAGAGCGACGCAATGGAACAGTTGTTTCAGATGCAACTGGTTCAATCAAAGTAGAGGAAGGAACAAGGGAACTTACAAGTTCGGACGGAGAAGACTGACCTTGCCCTGGTTGGTGAAAAGGAGAGGCTGTAGGATGGTCTGGTTTTCTCCGACGTTGATAGACCAACAATTGCTTTGTGGCATCAGTAGCACTTGCTGTATTATCCTCAATAGGATCCAGCGGCAACACATATGAATCCAAAAAATCAGGCAATATAGGAAGAGATGAGTTAGAGGATCGAACAATAGATGTATAGTATGAAATGCTTTCAAGAAAGATAACATGACGGGAGACGCGTATGCGGCGAATGCTAGGATCATAACATTGGAAACCCTTATGATCAAGACTATATCCAACAAAAACACACATGGCAGCTTGTTTAGATAATTTTGTCCTTTCATGTGGTGGGAGATGGACGAAACACACACATCCAAAAACATGTAATCGAGAATAATCAGGATCATGACCGAACAATGAGCAATATGGAGACTTATCTTTCAAGATTGATGAAGGTTGGCGATTGATGAGATATACAGATGCGGATACAGCCTCTACCCAAAATGTAGAAGGTATATTCGAATCTGATATCAAGGTCCTTGCAACTGCTAAAATATGGCGGTTTTTCCTTTCAGAAACGCCATTTTGTTCAGGAGTATCAGGGCATGTTCTTTGTGATTGAATTCCCTCGGCTTTCAAAAAATTTTGAAACGCAGTTAACATGTATTCTCCCCCTGAATCAGAGCGGAGAATTTTTATCTTTCTTGGTGTTGCCCGATAATATTTGACTGTTGCGTCATATTGAGTTCGACACATAGATAATAAAGTCTTGAAGTGAGAGAACACTTCAGACTTGTGACACATAAAATATACCCATGTATAACGAGTACAATCATCAATAAACAAGACAAAATATCTATACCCTAGTCTAGACAGAATGGGAGAAGGACCCCATACATCACTATGAATCAAATCAAAGGGTGAAGTTTTAACATCAGAATGCACGGGAAAAGGCAAATGGACACTTTTACTTAAAGAGCAACTAATGCAAGATTTATTAATACTGCCCAATGAAGAAAGATTATGTTTCAAAAAACCGGAACTAAACAAATTATCTAGCTTTTTGGCATTAGGATGCCCCAGCCTACGGTGCCACATATGCCAAATTTTATTGGAAACAGAAACATCAGAATCAGAATGTGTAAATAAGCAAGTGCCACTGGTTGGCCTCTCAAACTCCAAAGCAAACAGGCGACCAATCCTACGACCCTTCCCTTTCATTGTCCCAGTGCGACGGTCCTGTACAAGACATCCATCACGAGAAAAAGAAACAATGTGATCATCATCAACAAGTTGGCCCACAGAAACTAGATTAGTGGTAAGCTTAGGAACTAGAAAAACATTGGGTAAACAGAAAGAGGATTTAGGTGTAATAGACAAAGATAGGTTGTTTATTCCTACGATTTCCAACTTGTCACCATTTGCTGTAAGGATCTGGTTGTGTCCTGAATAAGGTTTGGTGGACGAGTGACTCGCATGTATACCAGTCATGTGATTGGATGCACCCGAGTCAATTATCCAAAGAGGATTGATTACCGGAGATAGATGAGAATTTTTACCAGACAAGCCAATAGCAGAGAAAGCCAAGGAAATAGCCGAGGATACAGAGCTTTGTACCAACTGTCGAATATCATCAGAAATCGGTGTTGGCTGACATCCCACTGTGTCGGAGCTACTAGAAGAGGATGCAGTTAACTTTGCATCATTACCTGACCCATCCAATGGAACGCTCGCGGTATGGTAAACACGATGATTTGATTCTTTCGGTTGAAATTTTTGCTCCCTTTTTGTTGAAGATCTGGACAATCCGTCACAATGTGGCCAGTCTCTTTGCAATAGACACAAGTGTTTTTCTTTTTACAGTGTGATACGACATGCCCAAACTCCTTGCATTCGAAACATTGTGTCTTTGAAAAATCCTTTGGAAGAGGTTTTCCATAGCCCTGTTTGGCAATGAAAGCTGACTCTACAGTCCTTTTCCCTTCCAGAGTAGCTTGTGTTGCAATCCTTGTCTCTTCACGGAGGACATCTCCCAAAACCATATCCATTGTTGTAAGCGTCCCACGATTTAAAATGTTCCCCCGAATATTCTCGTAATCAGATCGCAGTTTCATCAAAAACTGCATCACTTTCCTCTCATCGTACACATTCTTGAGGCTTTGTATACAACAAGCATTGGTCATATTTGCCAAGTTCACAAACTCATATTCAGCCCATAAATCCATAAAACCAGCATAATATTCCTGGATACTTTTCTCACCATGGTCATAGCAAAAAATATCATTCTCAATCTGGAATTTTCGTGCGAGGTTGGATTGTTGGTACACCTTCTCAAGGTAATCCCACATCTCTTTTGCTGTACGAAGTCCTCTCATGGGAATTCCAATGTTGGTATCCACCGACCCCAAAACCCATGAAACAACTTTAGCATTATTCACCTTCCATTCACTTGTCTTTTTAACTTCAGTTGCATTAGGTATTGCTTCAGTTCCTTCAACATAACCCCACAACCCTTTTCCCTCAACAAAGAACTGAAAGTGGAATCGCCAAATTGAATAATTTTTCCCATCTAACTTTACAGCCAAGGTTTCCCCTCTATCAAAAGCCATTCGAAAATACCGAAAAAAACCTGAGATCGAAACTCGAACAAAGAAAACCTAAACCTTTGAAGAGGTTCTGGAAACAGATCAAGGCTAGGACAAGAAACAAGAATACTCCTACCTGAGAACAAAACTCGAACAAAACCTAATCCTTTGAAGAGGTTTGGATCGGAGTACGCTCTGATACCATGTAAATACCAGTATACAGCAGCAGCAGCAGCGAGAAGAAGTTTGCAGAAAATATATTCAATATATTCAGCCACCAAATAACGTCAAACTTATATCTAGGGTACAAGAGTTCTATATTTACATAAGAGCCCCTAAACTATTACAAGAAATACAATAAGAGTACACTAGTTTCCACACTTCAAACTCTTGGTTTTCTCTACGTAAGTAAAGAAACTCAACTTCCTTGAGATTGAATAACAAACAATGAGGCACTCTCAGAGGTGGGCTCCAGGATTTGGTTGAAGAAAATCTATTTCCCTGAAGATGAAAAGATTTATTTGTTAAAATTAAGCAAATGCAAACCAATGCCAGAACAATCCTGTAATTATTTTCAACATACCTCAAGAACAAGTACTTCGAGATTAGGCGAGCACCCAAGAAAGTCATTCAAAAAGTTCAAGTTAAAGCCACACAGAAGCCTTAGATGTGTCAAATTCTGAAGAATATGGAAAGTTGTCGGAACATAATCCGTAATATCAGCATGAAACTGCACCAGTGACAACTTACAAATATTACGACACATGGAATAATGTAAAAACCTGTTAGTCAAAACTTTTCACTCGTGGAGGTGCAGCAGGAAAGTCTTTGTTTCCTTGCTCCACTGACGAACATACATAACATATCTATAATCCATACATATTCAGGGCAAAACGGGGTTTCACATAATAGATAAGTCCTATAAGTATAAACATGAAAATAAATTCCTCAATCATTGCAAGCATTTTTTGAAACATTTTCTTTCAATAGTAACCAACAGGTGGAAATCTTACCCAAAGAAACTTAACATTTGCAATTCCACGAAGAAGTTTTAGTATGTTGGCTGAATTGATGGGTCTTGAGCCGGACAAATCAATATCGATGCGTGCTTCCAACAAGGATGATAAGTTCACCAATGAAAAACCCTCCGCCCAATAATAGGTGAGATCAAGGTATTCAAGCGTCGGGGTATTAAAAACAAGCTGCTCACCAGGACCTAGACAGGTCACCTCCAGACGCTTCAATGTGGGCACAGAAATGTTCAACACTTCTCCACTCTTCGCATCCTCCCTATAAAAATCCAAATATTCAAGAACAGGGCATCCGTGGATGAGCTTCTGAGCTGAATCTCCATTTTCATATATAATGTCCTCCATCTTAAGAATCTTAAGACTGGGAAGCCAAACAGAAGCAGGAATTTGTAGGGAAACCATTCCTTTCAGCGTTAGATCCACCAATGTTTTGCAAATGAACATTGTCCGAGGCAACTGAATAGGAATCTCTCCACATAATTGTGAGTATCCAAGCTCTAGCTTTTGAACGTTACGCTTTATTGCAATGCTGATCCATGACTTGACAATGCCAATATTGCAAAATGATTCAAGCTTAAGACTGAACTTTTCCAAACATGACATGTTACTGAGAAGCAATACTGTGCTCACGAAATTCCTGAAACTCAAATCAGCCTCAGCTTCAGCTTCTCCAATGTCATTAGTAAAGAGTTTAGAATTGTCAAAGTGAAGGCTGGTAATGTAAGTCCAAAGGTACTGATATCTTGTCGATAGAGTGCTGGTCCTAACAGCATATTTCATCGGAAGGAATGAAAGTATGTGGCACAGTATGGAATCTGGTAACATGCTGATTCTATCTAAGCTCCTTATAGTAAATGAATCCATTGCATTCCACCGATGCTCTTCCTGCAGGTTTTAGTGAAAAATCAAACATCATTGTGAATCGTGATTGCTAAGTTGTAATAAACCCAGCAGCATCACTTGATTCACATGGTTTTTGTTGCTTTTTTTCACATCGACTTACAGTTCAAAAACAAAAACAGAAAACCAAAAACATATGCCCCCAAAGTAAAGCAACCTCATGTCAATGACTTCTAATTTAATTTCCCTTTTCTACATCAAGAAAACCACCCACACACAATTACAAAACACAGATGTTAGCCCCCACTCTTCCAATTCTACTACTCATCCTAATTAAACAGCATATCCATTAACAACTGAGAAACAAAAAACAAGAGCCGAGATATATGCTCCTAAAGTGAAATCATTCATTTGGATAACAAAAGAAATACCAACAAAAGAAACCCCCACAAAATTACAAAACATAATCGTTAGTCAAAAAGATGAATTTTATACCAAATTCTCATCCTTCCCAACACCAACAATTTATGTTAGAACTTATGGCTCATATGTTAATATGAAGAGCTACTAAGAAGTTCTAGAAAGAGGCCAGATGCCGGAGCGGAGCGGAGCGAGTGGAGCAGACATACCCTGTTTCGTACTGTGATAATAAGAACAATAGTCGCTCTCTCGTTCAGGTGGACGTATTGGGTTTTGGGAAACCACGTATATTCTGTGTGTTGATTTCTTTACTGTTTTCTATTCGCATATCGTGTGTGTGTTTCGGTCCTACAATTTATTACTAAAATAATCTATATATCACAACAAGCGCACAAATACACATTGGTCCATAGGCAATTCGCATATAACCGTTATTAGTTTGACCAATTTATAATGGCCTATATAAAACAACATAAGATAAGCACTAGAAACTGCACACTACCTCTGAGTGAATAACCATCATTATCCTGATTAAATACCCAATGCAATTAGATCAAATTGAGTCCTAAACAAATAGCTACATAATCATGGCCAAAAAATTGCAAACTGCTTTTGGTAGTGATTAACTCTTATACGACAAACTAAATTCATGAAGAATGTGGAGTAAATCAAAACTCACATGAAATGCATGGTTCAGCTCAGCAGAGGTCAGGAAGGGTTTTGAACAAGATGACTGACTGATAAGAAAAAGCCTAATTGAAGTGGTTACCTTAGTTACCTATGGTAAAACATGGAAGATCTCTTATCCAGATTTCTCCTCCGACTTCCTCCTCTGGCTCTGCCGAACAAAACAACCCCGTTGTCGTTGTGAATACATACAAATGAGTTCACGCTTTCAATAAAAGCGACGAATGAAAGCGCGAGAGGGGAAGCGCGGGTGAGGAGGGGAAAAAAAGAAAGAGAAGGGAAAAGCGTGTTTTAGGTTCACGCTTTCGGAATTAACAGGAAAACCAATAAAGTTCGGCCAGAAGCAATAATTAGCGGCCAGAAGCAATATGGCGGCCAAGAGTAATAGTTAGCGTCCAGGAGCAACGTCATTTAAAAGACAGAAAAGCGTGATTTTTAGTTGCGCTTTTACAATAGTTCGCGGCCAGAAGCAATATTTTGCGGCCAAGAGTAATAGTTTGCAGCTAGAGGCCAAAGTTTGCGACTTCGTTTGCCACCGTGCTAGTAGTTGTCGTCGTTCCCATTTCCCTGAAGATTTGTACTATCTCTCTCAATTCTCTGCGAATTGATTTTGGCCCTCAATTTTCATCCGAATTCTATAGGATTCAATTTTTTTCAGCAATTCTTGTTACTACCCAAGCTATCATTTTTCCTTTCTGGCTTTCTCAGAGTGTTTTTGGGTAAGTTTTTGTGCATGCGAATTTCCAAGTGCAAAAGCCATGTGTTTGATTATCTGGTGGATCTTTAGCTGGTGGATTCTTTCTTTCAGGACGGAGCTCGGTAAGGTGGAAAGCTTTGGGTTTTTTTTTTTTATACAGTATCAAGCAGTAAAACCACTTGCTAAATTGTGGGTAGATCGTATGGAGAAGATCGTATTGTAAGTAGCACTAGTTCTTTGGCTGGTGGATCTCAGCTCCTGATTATGCTCAAATCAAACGTGAAGTCCAACATGTTTTTCTCCTATTTCTAGGTGTAGCTAGCACTCCTTCCAATTCCTGTATATCTATTTTAGAACTATTACCTTACCTTGAAGGGGGAGCGTCTCACTTCCCATGCTCGCTTATCTATTTAGTGTTTGTGTTTGTGATGAAACAGTTTTTGTATGCTTTGATGAAATGTGAAAAGTTCCGATGATATTAGTAGTGATCTGCTTTCTACCCCATTTTCATAACATAAAGTTTATTATTTTTATTTTTGAATTGCATCATCTTTTATTGCTTTGCAAACCCTCTTTATCGATATATCATAGGTATTTATCCGATTTAAAATGAGGGAGATGTGAGTGTTTTGCCGAAATTATTTATTTTTCAACCAACTAAGTGTAAAATGGTCATATCATTTGATGTACAAAAATATTAGGTTCCAAACTACTTGGGTTAAAAAGTAGGTTTAACAAGCTTTCTAACTGTTCAAACCACGTCAAAATTGGAGATTGGGAGTGTCTATGACAAGACCGCAAAATTTGGCCGTTTTATGAACTTCGGAGAATGCGCCTGGGGCTAAACCACGTGCAAATTGGAACCCAATTCCGTTGCCTGAAATGGCTAGACTCCATGGAACCCAATTCAGTTGTATAAATAAGCTTTGGTGATCTCGCGGTCTTGACACCGCAACAACTATGTGAGTTTGCCTGGGGCATTTGCAATAGCAACCAGCCATTTCTTTGGATGATTACACCAGATTTCGCCAAGGGCCAATTGGCAACTCTGCCACTTGAGTTCTTGGAAAAGACTAAAGAAATGGGTCTGATAGCCACATGGTGCCCCTCGGAGCAAGTTCTTGCCCACCCTTCAGTGGGATGAGTCATTTTGGGACTAGCTCAATGCTTGAGAGCATTTGTGCTGGAGTGCCTATGATCGGTTGGCCGTATTTTGGTCATGACCATCAAGTGACCTGCTGGTACAGCTGTAACCGATGGGTTATCGGGAGGAAGATCAACGAGGATATAGAGAGGGAAGAAGTGGAAAGCCTAGTTTGCTAGTTGATGGAGGGAGCCGAGGGTAAAGCAATGAAGAGGAAGGCGATGGAGTGGAAGAAACAAGCAGTTGAGGCCACCAGTAAAGGTGGGTCATCGGCGAAAATTTTCAACAACCTTTTGAAGGCATTATCAAGATCACAAAACTTCACGGGTCATCAGATTCTCAGCTCCTTATAAGTTTGGTAGGTTAGGTTAGCCAATGTAACAGTTCTTTTCTTTTCTTGTCGTTCTATGAACTGCTCAATTAGGTTGGTCTTTAGGGGATTAATGGAGATGCACATAAACTAGCCACCCTAAAACATCAAAAGTTTAGGTTAGTCAATGATATGTATCCCTGTAATTATGAGTAATGAGTGTTCTTAATTTATTAACAAGCAGAGGGTTCATGTCGCATGATCAAAAATTGAAAACTGAACTATTCTTGGACCAGAAAATTAATTAAGAAAATATATACTCTATAAAAAGGGGGTAATTTTTGCACTTTTCAAATTATTAACCGCACTCTCAAGGGGTGTTGGGATTGCGAAAATCACCTCCATATTAAATTTTGCACTCTCCTTGGGAGTGCGGTTAAAAATTTGGGGAGTGCAAAAATGACTAAAAAAACTAAAAATCAGTCTAGGATAAATTTAGCCTTTGTCGCGCCGATGATCTTTGAATCGATCTCTCTTCGGCCAACTTTTCATAAATAAAACTTTAATGTTTTAATTGTTCATTTGCATCACCTTTTAATATAGTGAAAACCTTATTTATCATTATATAATTGGTCTTAATCTGATTTAAAATGAGAGCGATACGAAAGTTTTACTGAAATAATTTGATTTTTGACCAATTGAGGGTAAAATGGTCATGTATTTTGATGCACAAATTATTTTTTTTTATCAAAACTGATTCAGTAGGAAAGTAGATTGGACAAGCTTTCTAGTGGTTCAAACCACGCGCAAAGTAGAGTTCGGGAGCGTCCAGGGCAAGTCCGCAAAGTTTGGTATTTTTGGCAGCATTAATGCGCCTCAGGCGCAATTTTATGCGCCCAGGCTCCTTTCACTGCGCCCCGGGCGCAACATGAACATGCACAACAAGTCCAACTTTGCGAACTTGCTTCGAATGCTCTCAAACTCCAATTTGCGCATGGTTTGGACCGTTAGAAAGCTTGTCCAATTTTTTTTCTAGACCAAGTAGTTCCAATCAAAAATCATTTGTACATCAAAATAAGTGACCATTTTACCCTTGATGGTTCAAAATATGATGCATTCTGGTAAAATGCATGTATGTTTCTCATTTTCTATTGGATCAAGACCCATTGTATATCAAAAAATAAAGTTTTTAAAGCACTAAAATATTGCCGAATCAAACTATAGTTATATTTCGTTTATGACAACTGGATAGAAACAAGACAACTACAATAATCGTCGAAGCCATTAAGGCTAAAATACGTTTTACGTTTCATTTGGAAATCAAACTCCTAATTCTAAGGTATTTCTTCTTTGCTTAAATACTTCACATTGTTCATAGAGTATCCACACTACATCAAAGCATAGAAAGAATCGTTTCATCATCAAAACTTTAGGAAGTCTTTGCTACCCCTTGAGTTTCCTTTGTTCACTTTTTTGGCACTGTAATCCCTTTCTTCTTTTTGTTTTGGTCTGGGGCGTGTCTTGTACATGGCGGGTTTTTGTGTTAGACTCTCAAGGATATACAATGTCACCTTGGTCCATGTTTCTTGGTTTGTTTTTTTCTTAATGAAAAGCTACTTACCAAATCAAACTTGTACTAAAGCTCATTGGGTGGACTCGTCTTGTGGGTCGAGGACCCAAACCAAACACTCACACACGAATCGACAAGAGAAACTTAACTGCTAGTAGATCATATGCAATATTAACATTACAAAAAAAAAAAAAAAACACTGAAGAGGAGCATTCCTCTGAGCTCGACTATCTTAGGTTATCTCTCACCCTCACCATAAGTCTCTCCTTGGATGAATCCTGATGATGAAATGGTTTCTGATTAGTTAATGAAGTGTGGAGAGCTCTATGAACCTTGTGGACACTCTTACAAAATGAAGGCGTACCCTAGAAAAAGGCATGTATGAATCGAATGGAACTTAGAATGTGGAAATGGGCGCAGAAACATTCTTTAGCCTTTGTCTCGCCGATGATCTTTGAATCGATCTCCTTTCGACCAACTTTTCATAAATAAAATATCATTATTTTAATTGTTCATTTCCATCATCTTTAAATACAATGAAAACCTTATTTATTGTTATATAATCTGTCTTAATCCGATTTAAAATGGGAGCAATACGAATGTTATAATGAATTAACTTATTTTTTGACCAATCGAGGGTAAAATGGTCATGTATTTTGAGGCGCAAATTATTTTTCATCAAAACTGATTCAGTAGGGGAGTAGATTGGACAAGCTTTCAAATGGTTCAAACCACACGCAAATTGGAGTTGGGGAGCGTCCGGGGTAAGTCCGCAAAGTTTGGTATTTTTTGCGGCATTAATGCGCCTCAGGCGCAATTCTATGCGCCCAGGCGCCCTTCAATGCACCCCAGGCGCAACATGAACATGCACTTCAAGTCCAACTTTGCGAACTTGCTCCGAATACTCCCAAACTCCAACTTGCGCAAGGTTTGGAACGTTAGAAAGCTTGTCCAATTTTTTTCTTGACCAAGTAGTTCCAATAAAAAATCATTTGTACATCAAAATAAGTGACCATTTTACCCTTGATGGGTCGAAATATGATTCATTCTGGTAAAATGCGTGCTTGTTTCTCATTTTCTATTGGATCAAGATTCATTGTATATCAAAAAATAGAATTTTTAAAGCACAAAAAGATTTCTGAATCAAACTATAAAAATAATTGTATTTCATTCATGACAACTGGGTAGAAACAAGACAACTACAAAAATCATCGAAGCCATTAAAGCAAAAACATGTTTTACGTTTCATTTGGAAATTGGACTCCCAATTCTAAGGTATTTCTTCTTTGCTTAAGTGTTTCATAGTGTTCATAGAGTATCCACACTACATCAAAGCGTAGAAAGAACCGTTTCATCATCGAAACTTCAGGAAGTCTTTGCTACCCCTTGAGTTCCCTTTTGTTTTGTTTTTTGGCACTGTAATCCCTTTCTTCTTTTTGTTTTGGTTTGGGGCCTGTATTGTACATGGCAGGTTTTTGTTTTTAGACTCTCAAGGATATCCAATGTCCCCTTGGGCCATGTTTCTTTGTGTGTTTTTTTTCTTAATGAAAAGCTACTTACCAAATCAAACTTGTACTAAAGCTCATTGGGTGGACTCGTGTTGTGCATCGAGGGTCCAACATAACACTTGCGCAAGAATTGACGATAGAAACTTAACTACTAGTGGATCTTACGCATTAACATTAGAAGAAAAAAAAAACTGAAGAGGAGCACCCTTCTGAGCTCGACTATCTCAGGTTATCTCTCACTCTCACCACAAGTCTCGCCTTTGGTGAATCCTGAAGATGAAATGGTTTCTGATTAGTTAATGAAGTGTGGAGAGCTCTATGAACATTGTGGACACTCTAACGAAATGAAGGCGTACCCAAGAACAAGGCATGTATGAAATTAATGGAACTTAGAATGTGGAAATGGGTGCAAAAACATACGTTAGCCCTTGTCGTGCCGATGATCTTTGAATCGATCTTCTTTTGACCAACTTCTCATAAAAAAAATATCATTATTTTAATTGTTCGTTTCCATCATTTTTAATTACAATGAAAACCATATTTATTGTTATATAATCTGTCCTAATCTGATTTAAAATGAGAACGATACGAATGTTATAATGAATTAACTTATTTTTTGACCAATTGAGGGTAAAATGGTCATGTATTTTGAGGCGCAAATTATATTTCATCAAAACTGATTCAGTAGGGGAGTAGATTGGACAAGCTTTCTAATGGTTCAAACCACACACAAATTGGAGTTGGGGAGCGTCCGGGGCAAGTGCGCAAAGTTTGGTATTTTTCGCGGCATTAGTACGCCTCAGGCGCAATTCTATGCGCCCAGGCGCCATTCAATGCACCCCAGGCGCAACATGAACATGGACACCAAGTCCAACTTTGTCAACTTGCTCCGAACACTCCCAAACTCTAATTTGCGCATGGTTTGGACCGTTAGAAAGCTTGTCCAATTTTTTTCTTGACCAAGTAGTTCCAATCAAAAATCATTTGTACATCAAAATAAATGACCATTTTACCCTTGATGGGTCAAAATATGATTAATTCTGGTAAAATGCGTGTATGTTTCTCATTTTCTATTGGATCAAGACCCATTGTATATCAAAAAATATAGTTTTTAAAGCACTAAAAGATTGCCAAATCCAACTATAAAAATAATTGTATTTTGTTCGTGACAACTGGGTAGAAACAAGACAACTAAAAAAATCGTCAAAGCCATTAAGGCAAAAACACGTTTTACGTTTCATTTGGAAATCAGACTCCTAATTCAAAGGAATTTATTCTTTTCTTAAGTATTTTACAGTGTTCATAGAGTATCCACACTACATCAAAGCGTAGAAAGAACCATTCATCATCGAAACTTCAGGAAGTCTTTGCTACCCCTTGAGTTCCCTTTGTTCTGTTTTTTGGCACTGTAACCCCTTTCTTCTTATTGTTTTGGTCTGGGGCCTGTCGTGTACATGGCAGGTTTTTGTGTTACTCTCAAGGATATCAAATGTCCCCTTGGTCCATGTTTCTTGGTTTGTCTTTTTCTTAATGAAAAGCTACTTAAGAAATCAAACTTGTACTAAAGCTCATTGGGTGGACTCATGTTGTGCGTCGAGGACCCAAACCAAACACTCACACACGAATCAACAAGAGAAACTTAATTGCTAGTTGATCATATGCAATAACATTACAAAAAAAAAAAAAAATACACTAAAGCGGAGCACCCCTCTGAGCTCGACTCCCTCAGGTTATCTCTCACCTTCACCACAAGTCTCGCCTTGGGTGAATCCTGATGATGAAATGATTTCTGATCAGTTAATGAAGTGTGTAGAGCTCTATGAACATTGTGGACACTCTTACAAAATGAAGGCGTACCCTAGAACAAGGCATGTACAAATCGAATGGAACTTAGAATGTGGAAATGGGCGCAGAAACATACTTTAGCCTATGCCGCGCTGATGATATTGGTATCAATCTTCTTTTGACCAACTTCTCATAAAAAAAATATAATTATTTTAATTGTTCGTTCCCATCATCTTTAAATACAATGAAAACCTTATTTTTCGTTATATAATCTGTCATAATCCGATTTAAAATGAAAGCGATACGAATGTTATAATGAAACGATTTATTTTTTGACCAATCGAAGGTAAAATGGTCATATATTTTGAGGTGCAAATTATTTTTCATCAAAACTGATTCAGTAGGAAAGTAGATTGGACAAGCTTTCTAACGGTTCAAACCATGCGCAAATTGGAGTTGGGGAGCGTCCGGGGCAAGTCCGCAAAGTTTGGTGTTTTTTGGGCATTAATGCGCCTCAGGCGCAATTCTATGCACTCAGGGGCCATTCAATGCACCCCAGGCGCAACATAAACATGCACACCAAGTCCAATTTTGCAAACTTGCTCTGAACACTCCCAAACTCCAATTTGTGCTTGGTTTGGACCATTAGAAAGCTTGTTCAATTTTTTTCTTGACCAAGTAGTTCCAATCAAAAATCATTTGTACATCAAAATAAGTGACCATTTTACCCTTGATGGTTCAAAATATGATTTATTCTGGTAAAATGCGTGTATGTTTCTCATTTTCTATTGGATCAAGACCCATTGTATATCAAAAAATATAGTTTTTAAAGTACTAAAAGATTATTGAATCCAACTATAAAAATAATAATATTTTGTTCATGACATCTGGGTAGAAAGAAGACAACGACAAAAATCGTCGAAGCCATTAACAATAAAACACATTTTACATTTCTTTTGGAAATCAGACTCCAAATTCCAAGGTATTTCTTCTTTGCTTAAGTGTTTCACAGCGTTCATAGAGTATCCACACTACATCAAAGCGTAGAAAGAACCGTTTCACCATCGAAACTTCAGGAAGTCTTTGCTACCCCTTGAGTTCCATTTGTTCTGTTTTTTGGCACTGTAACCCCCTTCTTCTTTTTGCTTTGGTCTGGGGCTTGTCTTGTACATGGCAGGTTTTTGTGTTAGACTCTAAAGGATGTCCAATGTCCCCTTGGTCCATGTTTCTTGGTTTTTTTTTTTTCTTAATGAAAAGCTAGTTACCAAATCAAACTTGTACTAAAGCTCACTGGGTGGACTCGTGTCGTGCGTAGAGGATCCAAACCAAACACTCACTCACGAATTGACGAGATAAACTTAACTACTAGTAGATCATACGCAATAACAATACAAAAAAAAAAACACTGAAGAGGAGCACCCCTCTGAGCTTGACTCCCTTAGGTTATCTATCACCCTCACCACTAGTCTCACCTTGGGTGAATCCTGATGATGAAATGATTTCTGATAAGTTAATGATGTGTGGAGAGCTCTATGAACCTTGTGGACACTCTTACAAAATGAAGGCGTACCCTAGAACAAGGCATGTATGAATTGAATGGAACTTAGAATGTGGAAATGGGCGCAGACACATACTTTAGCCTTTGTCGCGCCAATAATCTTTGAATCGATCTCCTTTTGACCAACTTTTCATAAATAAAATATTATTATTTTAATTGTTCGTTTTCATCATCTTTAAATACAATGAAAACTTTATTTATCGTTATATTATCTGTCTTAATCCGATTTAAAATGAGAACGATACGAATGTTATAATGAAATGACTTATTTTTTGACCAATTGAGGGTAAAATAGTCATGTATTTTAAGGCGCAAATTATTTTTCATCAAAACTGATTCAGTAGGAAAGTAGATTGGACAACCTTTCTAATGGTTCAAACCACGAGCAAAGTGGAGTTCGAGAGCGTCCGGGACAAGTCCGCAAAGTTTGGTATTTTTTGCAGCGCCTCAGGCGCAATTCTTTGCGCCCTGGCCCGCTTCAATGCGCCCCAGGCGCAACATGAACATGCAAACCAAGTCCAACTTTACGAACTTGCTCCGAACACTCCCAAACTCCAATTTGCGCATGGTTTAGACCGTTATAAAGCTTGTCGAATTTTTATCTCGACCAAGTAGTTACAATAAAAAATCATTTGTACATCAAAGTAAGTGACCATTTTACCCTTGATGGGTCAAAATATGATTCACTTATAAAACGCGTATATGTTTCTCATTTTCTATTGTATCAAGACCCATTGTATATCAAAAAATAAAGTTTTTAAAGCACTAAAAGATTGCTGAATCCAATTATAAAAATAATTGTATTTCGTTCATGAAAACTGGGTAGAAATAAGACAACTACAAAAATCGTCGAAGCCACTAAAGCTAAAACATGTTTTACGTTTGATTTGGAAATCAGACTCTTAATTCTGAGGTATTTCTTCTTTGCTTAAGTATTTCACAGTGTTCATAGAGTATTCACACTTCATCAATGCGTAGAAAGAACCATGTAATCATCTTGACCCCTTGAGTTCCCTTTGTTATGCTTTTTAGCACTGTAATCCCTTTCTTCTGTTTGTTTTGGTTTGGTGCCTGTCTTGTACATGGCAGGTTTTTATGTTAGACTCTTAAGGATATCCAATATCCCCTTGGTCCATGTTTCTTGGTTTGTTTTTTTCTTAATGAAAAGCTACTTACCAAATCAAACTTGTACTAAAGCTCATTGAGTGGAGTCGTGTTGTGCGTCAAGGATCCAAACCAAACACTCACACACGAATTGAAGAAAGAAACTTAGCTAATAGTGGATCATACACAATAACATTACAAAAAAAAAAAAAAAAACACTCAAGAGGAGCGCCCCTCTGAGCTTGACTCCCTCAGGTTATCTTTCACACTCACCACAAGTCTCGCCTTGGGTGAATCTTGATGATGAAATGGTTTCTGATTAGTTAATGAAGTGTGGGGAGCTCTATGAACATTGTGGACACTCTTGCAAAATGAAGAAGTACCCTAGAACAAGGCATGTATGAATCAAATGGAACTTAGAATGTGGAAATGGGTGCAGAAACATAATTTAGCCTTTGTCGCACCAATGATCTTTGTATCAATCTCCTTTTGACCAACTTTTCATAAATAATGTAATACCCGCCCCGGATATTTTGGTATTTCAATTACTTTTCATTGAACTATATGTTTTGGGAGTTAAAAACCGTAACCAATAGAACTTCCGAGGGTCTTGTGGGTGATTTATGATTAGAACATAAGTTAACAATAGCTCTCGCTTGCACACGATAATCTTTTTATAGGTTTACAAATATCCTGGGGGAGATATTTCTCCCCATTCTTATCTCTTGAACGTGGAGAGAGAGAGAGAGCGGGGGGAGTGAGAAAGAGAAACGGATGAGAAGAGGAGAAGAGAAAGAAGAAGAGAAAAAGGAGGGTCTGTTCTTCACGAAATTATTCAAGGTAAAGAGCCGGTCATTCGGGAGGTGCCGAAACCTTAATTTGGCATACTTTGGTCGACACAAAGGTGAGTGTACTTGATATGGTTATGTTCAATAAGGTATTACATGGTGGTGATTGTATATCATGCTATTTGGGATTTAGCTAATGATATGTCTTTGTTGGGTGTTGATTGTACCCGCTAAAGGATTGTGGAGTGAGTCACACCATATCGTGGGCCATGCCATCTAATTAATGGTGAATGGGAATGTGGTGTGCGAGACACAATACCTTGGGTACATGGGATGTGGCAGATGTGTCACTGTATGTTGATGTTTATACATGTGGTTATACAATTGAGTACTTATGTTGAGTTTTGCGTGGTTTACATTCAAGTAAGGTATTCCTTCGGGTTTTGTGGTATTTTTTTGAATGTATTCTATATCTCACACACTCTGGTTTTCCTTTTTGGATTGCCAAGTCACAGGTGGTCGTTGAGTTGGTCCACTACTGGTCGGCATTTTGGAGACACTTGGATTAGTATCTAGTGTTGGTGTTTTTGGTCGAGTTGGTTGTAATGGGTCAAACTCAGATTTTTGTTAAACTCATTTTGTGAATAGTTTTGTCAAGTACTTTATGACTTCAAGTTTTTAATTATGTGGGAAACTCCGTTAATGTTTAATTACTTGTGTTGGGATAAGAAGCAACAACTTATGTACTATGATAGTTCGTAAAGTTGTTGACACCTTGTTTATATTAATGTTAAGTCTTCCGCTGGGGTTTTACTTTGTTTCGTGTATGGTTTGTCGTTTAGTTGTTGTTCCTTGGTGTGGAATGCCACGTGGTCGTGTCAGTTCGGGCCCACCTCGGGTGTCATTCCGAGGCGGGGCGTGACAAATAAAATATTATTATTTTAATTGTTCATTTCCATCATCTTTAAATACAATGAAAACCTTATTTATTGTTATATAATCTGTCTTAATCAGATTTAAAATGAGAGCGATACGAATGTTATAATGAAATGACTTATTTTTTGACCAATTGAGGGTAAAATGGTCATGTAATATTAGGCGCAAATTATTTTTCATCAAAACTAATTCAATAGGAAAGTAGATTGGACAATCTTTCTAATGGTTCAAACCATGCGCAAATTGGAGTTCGGAAGCGTCCAGGGCAAGTCTGCAAAGTTCGGTATTTTTGCCAGCATTAATGCACCTCAGGCGCAATTCTATGCGCCCAAGCGCCCTTCAATGCGCCCCGGGCGCAACATGAACATTCACAACAAGTCCAACTTTGCAAATTTGCTCCGGACACTCTCAAACTCCGATTTGCGTGTGATTTGGGCAGTTAGAAAGCTTGTCCAATTTTTTTTCAAGACAAAGTAGTTCCAATCAAAAATCATTTGTACATCAAAATAAGTGACCATTTTACCCTTGATGGGTCAAAACATGATTCATTCTGGTAAAACGCGTGTATATTTCTCATTTTCTATCGGATCAAGACCCATTGTATATCAAAAAGTAAAGTTTTTAAAGCACTAAAAGATTGCCGAATCCTACCATAAATATAATTGCATTTCGTTCATGAAAATTGGGTAGAAACAAGAAAACTACAAAAATCGTCAAAGCCACTAAGGCTAAAACACGTTTTACGTTTGATTTGGAAATCAGACTCCTAATTCAAAGGTATTTCTTCATTGCTTAAGTGTTTCACAGTGTTCATAGAGTATCCACACTTCATCAAAGCGTTGAAAGAACCGTTTCATCATCAACACTTCTGGAAGTCTTTGCCACCCCTTGAGTTCCATTTGTTCCATTTTTTAGAACTGTAATCCCTTTCTTCTTCTTCTTTTTGGTTTAGGGCCTGTCTTTTACATGGCAGGTTTTTGTGTTAGACTCTCAAGGATATCCAATATCCCCTTGGACCATGTTTCTTGGTTTGTGTTTTTCTTAATGAAAAGCGACTTACCAAATCATACTTGTTTTAAAGCTCATTGAGTGGACTTGTGTTATGCGTCGAGGATCAAAACCAAACACTCACACATGAATTGACGAGAGAAACTGAAACTAGTGGATCATACGTAATAACATTACAGAAGAAAAAAAAACACACTCAAGAGGAGCACCTCTCTGAGCTCGACTCCCTCAGGTTATCTCTCACCCTCACCATAAGTCTCGCCTTGGGTGAGTCCTAATGATGAAATAGTTTCTTATTAGTTAATGAAGTGTGGAGAGCTCTATGAACCTTGTGGACACTCTTATAAAAAGAAGAAGTACTCTAGAAAAAAGCATGTATATATGAATCGAATGGAACTTAGAATGTGGAAATGGACGCAAAAACATACTTTAGCCTTTGTCGCGCCGATGATCTTTGAATCGATCTCCTTTTGACCAAATTCTCATAAATAAAATATCATTATTTTAATTGTTCGTTTCCATCATCTTTAAATACAATGAAGACCATATTTATCGTTATATAATCTGTCTTAATCCGATTTAAAATGAGAGAGATACAAATGTTATAATGAAATGACTTATTTTTTGACCAATTGAGGGTAAAATGGTCATGTATTTTGAGGCGCAAATTATTTTTCATCAAAACGGATTCAATAGGAAAGTAGATTGGACAAGCTTTATAATGGTTTAAACCACGCGCAAATTGGAGTTCGGGAGCGTCCGGTACAAGTCCTCAAAGTTTGGTAAAAACTACAATTTCCGCGTGGTTTAGACCATTGGAAAGGTTTTCCAATTTACTTTCTAGACATGCAAAACAAGTCCAACTCCAATTTGCATGTGGTTTAGACCGTTAGAAACTACACAAATATGTAAAACTTCGTGGGATCGTCTTGAACACTCCCGAACTCCGATATGTGCGTGGTTTAGACTGTTAGTAAGCTTGTTGAAATCTACTTTTTAACCCAAGTAGTTTGGATTCTAATTTATTTGTACATCAAAAGATATGACCATTTTACCCTTTGTTGGTCAAAAAATAAATCATTTCAGCAAATAACTCATGTCTCCCTCCTTTTAAATCGATAAAGACCTATTATATATCGATAAAAAAGAGTTTTAAAAGTACTAAAAGAGTTTGCACTGTTTTTGCTTTCAAAATTGTCTTTTAAATATTGTTAATTGATGGCAGTAGGATGTGATTGGCATTGACTAAGCTCAGTTCTTTGACAACCTTTCTGTGAACCAAGTAAACAAGTACAAACAAACTGGGGCATCCCAACAGAGTACTGAAGGAGAAACAAGTATCTGAAGACAGAAACATACCCATCCCTAATTTTACAGGTCCATTGGAGCTCGTTCTTCATTATCCTTCACAGAGTAATGAAAGAGATTGAGGGCTTGCTCAGGACCTTTTAATGGTCAGATATGTCATTCATAAACAGGTGGATACCTTTATTTGGATTGATAACTGACATTTTTTATGCCACTTTTTTTTCTTCCAGAATTTTGGTTCATATTAAAGACTTGATGGTGTAATTTAGCAAGTCAACTCGTTGGTTTTGTGGTTTTAAAGTGTTTCTCAAGGAGCCTTTGGGCCTTACCCTTGGTTCAGGGCCTGTTAAAAACAAATGAATAGCAATTTATCTATCTACCTACCAAGACTGTATAATAATGCATAGGTTTCATTTTCATTCGCAAACCTCGTTCTGCAATCTGCAGATAATCAAATGACTCTTGCTGTTCAAGAAAAAATTACGTACACCTGAAAAACAACGTGCCAGCCCAATACCAAATGATCAAACCTGTACGCTCTCTAGATGAAGGACCGGATCGACTTCTCTATAGTACACCCCTTGCACCGGACTGCATGAGATTTTGGCCATCGATTTCAACAATCAATGGTTTGATTCATATCTCTTTGCGGTAAGATATGTATGTGCACTAGCCATTGGACTGCAGAGAAGCCAACTCCATTTGATGCACTAGCGGTAAGATATGTATGTGAGTGTTTTGCTGAAATTTTTTGTTTTTCGACCAACTAAGGGAAAAATGGTCATATCATTAGATGTACAAAAATATTAGGTTCCAAACTACTTGGGTTAGAAAGTACATTCAACAAACTTTCTAACGGTTAAAACCACGTCAAAATCGGAGTTTGGGAGTGTGTACGGCAAGACTGCAAAGTTTGGCCGCTTTGTAAACTTTAGTGAATGTGCCCCGGGCGCAATGATGTGCGCCTGGGCGCGTATAGGTGCGCCCACAATATGTCAAACTTCGCGGGCTTGTCTCGAACACTCCCGAACTCCAATTTGTGCGTGGATTGGACCCTTAGAAAACTTGTTGAATCTACTTTTTAACCCAAGTAGTTCGTATTCTAATTTATTTGTACATCAAAAGATATTACCATTTTACACTTAGTTGGTCAAAAAACAAATCATTTCAGCAAAACACTCATATCTCTCTCCTTTTAAATCATTTCACTTTATAGGTGTCTTTTGATATTTAACTTTATGGTCCTCAAATATCATAGCAGTGCCATTCAACTGTATCCTTTATGACAATACAGAATCGAATGGTCAATACGCCACCCAGATAACTCAAAAGGCAAAGAAGTACCACAGTGGTATCCACAGACCTACTTGGTGCTAACCAGCTGGTCAAAGCATCTTCCATCCCCACATTTTCAGGATTGCTAATTGTTTGGTTTCTACGAGGAACTACAATATCATTCAATTTGCTTACATTTCACCTCATTAACATTTGGAATGTTGATCGTTTTGTTTCACCTTCAGGTTATTGTATTTGAACATGGAAATGTAGTTTTTGTGTTCAATTTTCATCCGGAGAATACATATGATGGGTATGCATGAAGACATTCACTCTATTTGCTTCTTTGTATGTGAATGTGGTTACATAGCAAGAACGAAAGAATTGAATTTGTGGAAATAAGATTGGAAATTTTTTACTCAATCCTTAGAATATTATAATGATGATGTTAACTTCCTAGTGATGGGATTTTATAATCCTCCATTTGATCCGCATGGTCTGATCTGATACATACATGCAGGTATAAAGTTGGGTGTGACTTGCCTGGGAAGTAGTTGCTCTGGACAGTGATGCTCTATAGTTTGGTGGACACAAGAGGCTAAGGGGCCCTTTTCGTTTTCATTTTTTGAATGGTTTTCATGTTGTTTCAGACCATCCAATTGCTGCCTGTGTTCAAGCAGTCTTCATATGCCATATCCACTCCAAAGATGTTATGGGTGCGGGCTAATTTGCATATGAACCTCAAAATGGAACTCTTTATTTTGGTTCAAAAAGATGTAGTAGGATCTAATTCTATTGTGCCAAAAGTGTTAGTACTACAGTTCGATCATCTACTGTATGATTTAAGGCTCTGAGTAAGATGGTAGACTCCGGTCACAGGTTTCACAAATTAAAAGTTAAAACTCTATTGCCTTAATGACCAACCTTCAAGACACTTTTTCCATTTGAATTTCCTTCTTATTAACGTAAAGTGGCCACTTCAGTTCTCGTTGGTCAGAGATGTGCTGGACCCTTCATGGGTTTCGTTAATGAACATCAATTCCATTACTTATGACGCATGTCTGATGATATAATGGATAATTTTGTTTTGAAGGTGGGCCATGACGTTGATCAATTCACATCCCCTGAAGGAATACCTGAAGTGCCTGAAATGAACTTCAGTAACCGTCCCAACTCCTTCAACTCAAGTACTCCCACCAGCATGCACTTGTGTGGTATGACTCTCTTTTTGTATTTTCTGTTTCTGTCGTGATGATTATGTAGAAGGCTGAATTTCCCTTCTTTTCATGAAAAGGTTTACCACAGAGTTGAGGAAGAGTTGGAAAAAACTGATGAGAGCGATACTACAAGTGTAAGTGAGTCAGCTGTCACTGATGTTATGGCCAGTGATGAGAGAGTTGAAGAGTCAGCTCCTGATGAAAATTTTGCTGTTGATCCATGTGAGGCAGAAGATTTAGAAGTGGAAGAGACAGGAGAAGGTACAATGAATGATTGATAACATCCCGTTACTTCATATTATAACTCGAATTGATCTAAAAATGTAGTCCACTCATGTGTACGTATTGCAGTGTGAGTAACTAAGCCAAAAGGACCTGTCACAGCATATAATCGCCAGAGTACCGATAGCTATAGAGATCTGTCCCAGGATCTTTTTGTTTCTAAAAGGTTCCGGCTTTGTACATAATGGAAACTATTGAGGAATGTTGCTACTCCCCTATGCTCTCTCTTACAGAAGGATCGAGTTTCATATTTCGCTATTGCACACCACCTTATTAAATTCTTCTTTCTGGAGTTTTTACTCTTTCTATGTAGTTTTGTTCAGTGGACTTGGATAACAGGAGTAAAGAAACTGAAACAACGCAACCGAACCCACAGTTGCGACTTGCAAGTGTCTTTACAAGAGCAAGGTAAAAATGCATGAAACTGACTATATTCACAGCACAGCAGAACAAAATGGGAAACACTACCTCACACATGCCTAATCTGTTAGACTCTAACACTGGTGCAAAGTGTCAAATTATATATGAAAATGCAATAACAGAACTGTCAACACATAAAACAAATTGGGAAACAGGAAGGGAGAAGCTATAAAATTTCAGAGAAAATAACGAGTGTATAGAGTCATTTTCCCATGAGCAAGGTTGTTTTGGTGAACCATTTTTGCCGAGGAAATATTAAAGTAAAAGATTGTCAAATTACACGTAACTCATTTCTGAATTGTAGTGGTGTTATGATTCCTCGAGTGACTTTGATGATGATTCTGTGAACAAAACTCTGGCGGCAAGCCCTTTCACACTTGCAGAATGAGAGGATATCATCAATGACAATTGGTATGGAATATGCTTCTCAAGTCCCCTGAATGCAGCGTCGACACCTGCATCTCCTATCATTTATGTAACTTCAATAGTACAGCACATAAGCAACCATATCACCGATCTATTATGTTTTCACATGGACCTTGTAGTTTTCTATAGATACTCCATATCCAGTGTTGCAGAATTGTAGAACCTGGTTGAATTACAATTGAGTTAGTAATTCAAGCAAGTTAATCAACCAAATATGCTAAGAAACATGTGGACAGTTTGTCGTCCTGAAAAGCACATGCTTTGGTTATGAATGGTGTCATTGACATTCTGGAGAATCTGGACATGGCAACAATTCCATGAATAGGTAAGCACAGGTAACATGTCTGTCGACCAATTTGTTCTAACAAAGTAGGGTGGCTTGATGCTCCAAACTTGCAGTTATGGAGGTTGCTTACTAGTGACATTTAATTTCTCATGGATATAAAGTCCACTGCTTCACCAATTTTCAATTTTTCACCTATCACATTGCATCAAGGGAAAAAATTATTTAGGAAAAAAAAAAGAGATCAAATCAAGTATGCACCAAGCAAAAGAATAAATAGATTATCATAGTAAAATGATGAAAGAGAGATGAAATAATTCCTTAAAAGAACGCCCATCCAATAATTTTGAAGGTGTATGCAAAGAACAAATGCAGAAACAACCATGCCGATGTCACAGCGTCCAACCACACTTCCTTGGGAAGGGCCTGTCATTGTGATGGAAAGAAAGGTTCTCTAAGGTAAGAAACTAAGGAACAAAAGACAAATTGAATGGACCACATCAGATCGTTTTTGAGTTCAAACAAAAAGTGCATATTGAAAAGAGACAAGAAACGCAAGACCTAGTAGGATAACCTTAAGAAGTGCGCTAAACGAACTCTCACCTTATCAAGTTCAGCAACATCCTCATACGTATTCATCAACCTTAGTCGGTTGGAATTGAGCATTTCCACCCAAGCAATGTAAAGCATGTTGGAAGCAACCTGCAATTGGAGAAAGCCAGCTAACTGCATTAATATGTATGTCGTTATATTTTTCTTGCCAGGGCAGGTTGCAAAAAGATAAGACAAAGAAAAGCATTAGAGAACCAAGTTTTGTCATTCAGTCTTGCAATCAATAAATGGAACGGTAAAACATGTAGATCCGATTGAGATATCGAGATTTCTGCTCCAATTTCCTTTTTTAGAACTTTAACTTTCAGCATCATAAAGACCATCATATCAGCTGCTTTTGAGTCAAGACTATCAAAAAAGCTTTGTTTGAGTGCAACGGTGCTTGCAACTTAAGTCACATAATGCGTGTGGGCGTGCCTGAGCAGAAGGACGAGCGTGAAAGAGTCTTTCAAAAGAATTCCTTACTGTAAAAATTCGCGAGATCACGAGCACAGAGCGAGATTGAGAGCGATTGCAAAGGTTCCTACCCAAGGATTATATATATTACTAGCTCCCAACAGCTCGTACAGTAGTAAGCAACTACTTGAGAAAGCTTTATTAAGGGTGAGTTTCCCAAAACTATATCCGGGAAAAAAAGAAGAAGCCCATTTAGCCCCAAACGTTGATGCATGCGAGAAGAATGACTTGTCTCGAAATCTTTGTTTTTGGGGGCTCGGTTTGGTTTACTTAAAAGTTAGGGAAACTCATCTCAACTCAATTTAAACAGGCAATGGAGCATAAAGGTCATATAAACACCATCAACGGATTAAGATAAATTCCACAGACCATAATTACTGTTAATAAACTAGTAATGGAGTAGTGAGCAGTTCTTTTTCGTGTGCGATATTGGCAAAGAACAATGCAAGCTATACAAAATCAACATCAGCTGACCTGTTTACTATGGCATTTAGACCAGCCCCATCACTTCCTCTGCTCTCTCCTCTATCTCTCTCTCTCTCCCCTCTATCCCTCTCTCTTGCTCGCTCGCGGAGTGAATATGCGATATAAGTACAGTAATAAAATGGGTTCAATCCAGTGTGGCCATATCTACTTAAATAAAAATAAACTCACTCCGATCAGCCCCGATTATGTATTAATCTGTATTCGATTACCATGATCGTTGACAAGGTTTATCTTCTTAACAAGATCTACAACTTGAACAGTTTCGATCAAGAAATAAGTTCGGAATGAATTCGCAATTTATCAATTACCCTTTGCCGTCTTGGTTTGGAGCAACCTGGCATGTCTCGATAACATTTGGTTTTGATCTAGCGTGGCCAAAGCGTTTTTCGTAAACATAATTTCATACCAATCATCTCCGATTATGTACTAACAATTGTTGGACCAACATTATATTTTCCACAGTTTATCTTCTTGAAATGTTTTGCAATCTGAACAGTTTGGATTGAAGAAATTAACTCGGAATGAGTTCAAAATTTTACAATTAATCAGTTTACATGACTTCGCATGTTGAAGATGTGAAGTCCCAATGACTTGTGCGACGCCGTTTAAGAGGAACCTCCCCGTCTTTAATATGCATAATCTTTTTTAGGAACCTCGCGAGTTTGGAATGGGTGCCACCGTACCAGTAGTAGTCTTCCCATGTCCCCGAAGATCTGTACTCTCTCTCTCTCTCTCTCTGTCCCATGTCCCCGAAGATCTGTACTCTCTCTCTCTCTCTCTCTCTCTCTCTCTCTCTCTCTCTCTATATATATATATATATATATATATATAAATCTCGTTAAAATCTTCAGTCACAAGCGGTCGCCAATTCTTTGCAAATTGATTCTAGCATCATATTTTCTAGTATGCAAATGCCCAATTTTGATCCAAAATTGTAAACGATTCAAATTAGTCCATGGATTTCTTCATTTCATCTTAACTAATTTAATTCAGGTCGCTTTCTTTGTCGGTGCTTGGGGTTTTTCTGGCAAAGCCTGTCTTTATAACCAAAACAATCATTTTTCCTTTCTGGCTTCTCTCGAGTGTTTGTTTCTTTGTCCCGTTTGTAAAATGGAAGCTCAGGCCGGGAGTATTGTGCCGTCATACCACATCACTATTGGTTAGCTACCCCATCGCACTTATATTGCGGCCGAAGCTAAGATAAAGGTTCCACTACGTGTGGTTGGTGTAAGGAGTATGTTTAGCTCCAATAAGGACCTGCGAAGGCTCAAACGTGGACTTTGTCCAACCTAGGCCGAGCTTTCACCACTGAACGAACCCCTCATTGGTACTCTCTGTTTCTTTGTCTCCTCTCTCTCTGTATCTCTCACAAGTACAGACGCTCGCCCTCTTTATCTCAATTTTTTCAAAGCAGTCATAACCTATCTTTTCGTATTAATTCTTGAGTTTAATAAGAAGCTGAACTCACGTATCATAATAAAGAGAGAACTACATTATTCTGATGGTCGTTGTGAGACCACATTACCTTTCAATCAGGGACTGCCTATACTCACGGTTTGAAGCATGCCTCGGGCAATTTTGTCCTAATCATGGATGCAGACCTATCGCACCATGTAGTATGTGTTTTGGTTGCTAATGGCAACTATGGGTTCTCTTTTGGTGGGTTGTGTCTGTTTGAGAGTGACTTGGGAAAAACAAGTTCATTTTGATGGATATGTCGCAGACTCACCCGATGTCAGGATCTTAAAATGGGATATTTAGCATTTCTTCTGTTCTATTTCAATTAGTTCTAAATTCTCGGCGAAACCAACCATTCTACCACTGGACTCCTTTTTGAAGCATTTCAATTTATTGATAGCTGAGTTGGACCATGCAATGTTCTTCTATCTTGGTGAGTATGCTTTAAGTACCAAAGATGCAACCAATGGATAGTATTTGAGTCCAGATTAAGGGACATGTCAAGGATGTGATGAAATATTTGGTAGGACCACATTACCTTTCCATCAGTGCACGCGTATTAGTTATTGCTAGTACCCATGGATGCACACAATGATTAAGTTCACAGTTCAGTGGGTGCAATTCTCTAGCAGGAATGGAGGCTTCTCTATTTGCCCTTGGAATTACTCATATCTTGACTTCATTCTCGGCTCCTGATTATGCTCAAATCAAATGAGAAGTCCAACATGTTTCTCTCGTATTTTTAGGTGTAGCTAGCACTCCTTCCAATTCCTGTATATCTATTGTAGAACTATTACCTTACCTTGATGGGGGAGCGTCTCACTTCCCATGCTCGCTTATTGATGTAATCCAGTTCTTTTCTGATCTCTTTCAAATTCCTGTTGTGTTCGGATCTTGGATTCGTGGAGAGAAAGTAAAAGCAAGGGAGTTGATGAGTCCCACTTTCCTTTGTGTAGACAGATCTTGTATAGTATCAATTTTTACCAGCTTCAATTGATTTTTTTTTTCTAGATTTGTTTTTGAGAACTTGTTTTTGAAGAATTTCGGCAAGGAACCCAGTCTTGGGAAACATTAAAACTACAGGTTTCATATTCTTGAAAACCATTATGCTCAATAACGAATAAGAGATGAACACGGTGAAGGGTTTTTGTCTTCAAAGAATATTTTTTTTTAAAAGAATCATCTTGGAAGAAACTACAATAAAAAACCATGGGCTTTGTTTTCCCTCCATGTATCCAAGATCCGAACAGGCAACACAACCTTTATACGCTTTCTTCCTTGCATTGTTGTACTCCGATCTGGTTGTTGTTTTGATTTGTAGCAATCCTTTGCAATGAGGTTGGGTAATTTGCTTTGGACGAGAATGAGTCAATGACATTGGCTCTCCCATATCGAAGTTAGCAGCAGATGCAACATTAGTTAGAAGTGCACTAGAGAACTGCAATAGACTATTTTGCAGAATGCTGCACTCAGTGTCACTGCATTTGGAACTGCCTTAACACTAGGTTGGCGCCTTGCATCTGTTGTCATTGCCACAGCACCACCTTTCCACTACTTATTGGAGCCTCCATAGCTGAGGTAAGTGAAAAATCATAATGCAAAACTTCTATATTTTCTCTTGCACCGATTAATGTGTTTCTTTGCTCCACCTGGTTTGCTCCGAAAGCTACAGAACATGGTCGAATCCCACCGGCTCCGATGGACACTAGGACAAAGGAGAAGAGAATGGTTGCATATTGGGATCCTGTTGGGATTTGCAGCTCTCCCCCTTTAGTTGGTTGAGGTAAGGTGGTCCTGCTTGGGGGATCATAGCCGTTATCCAAATGAGGACCACACCCTATAGCCATGAAATTGCAATTTAGATCAATTTGGCACTTCAATTTGGTTAATCAAGTTATGTTGAGAAATTAACCACAAAAGTGCTTGAATCTGACAATTATGATTCCAAATCATTTGGATTGCGGCTGTCAACCAAAATTTATACTCCCTCCGTCCCCTTATTATAGTCCAGTATTCCATTTTGGGCTGTCCCTTAATAAGTGTCCATTTGGTAAAGTTAGTGGGTAAAAGTTGGTACATTGTCTATTTTGTCTCTAAAAGTAGATTCCATTTTGAAAAGTTAGTGAGTAAAAAGTGTAATGATGATAAGTATATTTAGTGTTTTTATGCTTAACCCAATAGCCCCCATGGTCCCATGCATCGAAAACCGAGCCCAAAACAAAAAAAAATCGTTTTCTGCCTTCAACCTTGCGGCCGCAAGGTTCGGGCCGCAAGAACCAGGTCCAACCTTGCGGTGGAGGCCCCAGCCGCAACCTTTGACCGATCCAACCTTGCGGTTTGACCTGTTTTGTTTCGAATCGACTTTTCGACATCCCGAACACTATTTTTGACCCCCGAACCATTTTTCCTAGACTTTTCACACCTCAAAGATCATAACTTGTTAAGATCATATTTTTTTTATTTAATTATCTATTTATTAAATTATTTATTAGTTATCTATCAAAGTTTACAAACGAAAAATCATTGCGACCTTCCAAACAACGTTTTAACACCCAAACTAATTTTTCCTAGACTTCTAGCATCTCAAAGATGATATCTTGTTAAATTAACATTTTTTTTATTTACTTTATTATTTATTGTTATGGGTAAGTAGGGAAAGTGGATGAAAAAGTTGATGTGAAAGGTATAATGATGATGTTTTTTTAATAAGTTAGAGTTACGAAGTAGGACATTTAAAAAGGGACGGATGGAGTATGTGTTTAGTTTTGTTGTAGGAAATAAAGGTTATTGTGAAACCAAGTAAACAAGTACAATTAAACTGGGGCATCCAAATAGATTACTGAAGGAGAAACAAGTATCTGAAGACAGAAACATACCCATCCCTAATTTTACAGGTCTATTGGAGCTCGTTGTTCATTATCCCTCACAGAGTAATGAAGGAGATTGAGGGCTTGCTCAGGACCTTTTAAAGGTCAGATATGTCATTCGTAAACGGGTGGATACCTTTATTTGGATTGATAACTGACATCTTTTAGGCCATTTTTTTTTTCTTCCAGATTTTGGTTCATATTAAAGACTTGATGGTGTAATTTAGCAAGTCAACTCGTTGGTTTTGTGGTTTTAAAGTGTTTCTCAAGGAGCCTTTGGACCTTACCCTTGATGCAGGGCCTGTTAAAAACAAAGCAATAGCAATATATCAATCTACCTACCAAGACTGTATAATAATGCATATATTTCATTTTCATTCGCAAACCACATTCTACAATCTGCAGATGATCAAATGACTCTTGCTGTTCAAGAAAAAATTACGTAGACACCTGAAAAACAACGCGCCAGCCCAATTGTCCCACCCCAAAAATGAGAAGTGACCGGCCGTGAACCATGAGGCTAACTCATGAGACACGCAGCCTGAATAAATCAAATTAACCGAAAATCAAATGATCGCTTTTTTGTTATTAATCAAATCCAAAGCCAAATGTGTCTCAATTATAAACATGGGGTACAACCATCCCATGAACCAAACAATATCCAGTGGTCCAACAATAAAAAAAAAGAATTTGTTATCTGACAATTGTTTTCAATGCGGAAGCGATTTTTAAAATAAAATTAGAATAAGACACCCTAAGGAGGTCAACCAAAATAAATCCCCGAGATGCCGCCAAAGTCCTTTCCTAACTCCCCAACTTGCCTGAAAAAGAAGTTGGAATAAATCCGTCAGCTGATGAGCTCAGTGAGTAGCAAGTATGTATATTAAATAAAGTTGAAAACGGGGATGAAAATAATTTACCATTAAACATAATTTGGCATCTGCGGTGAACAACAAAATATAAACCAAACCAATGTCTTAATGGTGATCACAATACAACCTCCAACAACAATGGGGAACCACAACCAAAATCAATAGTACCAAGTGCCAATGAATAAATATCTCAAAATTGGATCTAATATCAAAACTTAGAGTCACCACGAGTAGGCAGTCCGTGGAACTTTTCTCTAAGAATGATCCGGCAAAAGAAAGCCGTTGAGCACTAGAGTCACCGGCCTAACCCGGTCTCTTCTCTAATGGCCAGAGTCACCCGCACACAGAGGATTAATTTCCCTGGACTTTCCAAAATATGTTCCCATCGATATCCACAAAGTTCTCACCAAAAAGATCATCAGGACGATAAAGGATTTCACCAAATGTTTTACCACATGTCGATTTAAGTAACCAAATAAACAGTTGCAGGTTTCCAATTCCAATCATAAAATCTTCTAAACAATAATTTAAGGGACACGGGGAAGTTCAAAAATACGTAACATACTTAACTACTCACCTGGGTCCAAAGGTAATATACCGAACAATGCGAAATGAAGTTAACCTGAACAAAAGAACAATACAAACTGATCATCTAATCTGCAAATTACGCTGACCATAAAACTAGGGAATAATATATGAATAAACTACCCAATCTCCAATTTAGGTTTCTAATTCGGTCAGCACCGAACCAAAACCATAACACCCAAACTTTGATTTTCAATTCCAAACCATGGGTCTCCTACGTAGCCAGCCATCTGCTCTCCATTGTCCAACTTTACCACAAGGACTTGATTCACACAAGCATAACTATATGTACACCACTTGTACGTACAACATAAGATCAAAACCCAAGATCATTTGTTTCTTTCTACAACTGTTAATATCAAAACCATAACCCCACGTACACTTGGCTGATAATCTCCATGGCGCACACCGCCACCACCACGCACAACACACACACACTATAAGACCCAAATCACCTCCAGCCCTCATGGTCCAATAGCATGAAAAGTAAATAATTCTTACCTGCGAACTCGTGCGGAACCCAAAAATAAAAGCCAATTATCCTCTCACCAACACGGCAACACCACTGTCCAAAATCATCCAATCAACAACAAACTTCTACTCCAAACCCACGTAAAGTAAGGAAAATGGAAGGGGAAACAAGAATAAAGGAACGAGATCACTAACCCGATTGATCGCCAAACCGCCAAACCTTGACTGCGGTTTTCTCTCTTTTTCTCTCAAACTTCTTATCTCAGACGATCTCTCCAAATAAAAACCCTACTCCAATAAAATATCTCTTAACGATTAACTTTATAAAACTACCCAATAACGTAATACCCCTAATTTGTAGCTAATTAGTTAATCAGAATTAGATAGCACGTAACACACCTTATAAAATTACCATCTGGTATCACTACTTTACCCAAAATCAATCTCATACCCCAAATATTACAATTATGTCAACAATATACATAGCATGCACAAAATAATTAGTTGGGACCCAATCATAATACCAAATAACGGCAATATAATTGATTTAATAAATGAAAATGCTAGGCCGTAACAATACCAAATGATCAAACCTGTACCCTCTCTAGGTGAAGGACCAGATCGACTTCTCTGCAGTCCGCCCCTTGCACCGGAATGCATGAGATTTTGGCCATCGATTTCAACAATCAATGGTTTGATTCATATCTCTTTGCGGTAAGATAAGTACGTGCACTAGCCGTTGGACTGTAGAGAAGCCAACTCCATTTGATGCACTAGTGGTAAGATATGTATGTGAGTGGTCTACAAAAATTATTTGTTTTTCAACCAACTAAGGGTAAAATGGTCATATCATTTGATGAACAAAAATATTAGGTTCCAAACTACTTGGGTTAGAAAGTAAGTTCAACAAGCTTTCTAACGGTTCAAACCACGTTAAAATAGGAGTTGGGGAGTGTCTATGGCAAGACCGCAAAGTTTAGCCATTTGTGAACTTTAGAGAGTGCGCCCTGGGGGCAATGATGGGCGCCTGGGCGCATATAGGTGCGCCCACAATATGTCAAACTTCGCAGGCTTGTCTCGAACACTCCCGAACTCCAATTTGTGCACGGTTTGAACCGTTAGAAAGCTTGTTGAATCTACTTTCTAACCCAAGTAGTTCAGATTCTAATATATTTGTACATCAAAAGATATTACCATTTTACCCTTAGTTGGTCAAAAAACAAATCATTTCAGCAAAACACTCATATCTCCCTCCTTTTAAATCAATAAAGACCTATTATATATTGATAAAAGGAGTTTTAAAAGTACTAAAAGAGTTTGCACTGTTTTTGCTTTCAAAATTGTCTTTTAAATATTGGTAATTGATGGCAGTTGGATGTGATTGGCATTGACTAAGCTCAGTTCTTTGATGACCTTTCTGATTCTGCTGCAAAGCAGCTGATTTTGATGGAAAAACTATAGTAATTGCAGGGCTAGATGGTGACTACGTGAGGTTTGTCGTTCAAATCCTTTTCCTTTCTCTTCCTGATAAAAATTTGGGTCTGCTTGTTTCATTAAAAAATAAGGTCCTATTTTGATGATGTACTGCTTTTTGCTTGGAGTATTTTACATCTATAGTTTCAGCTTCCCTTCTAAAAATAAATGGTGGCCATATCTCTATGATACTTATTTGTTTGTGTAATCAAATGTTTGTTACAGAAAGAGCTTTGGTTCAGTGCTTGATATAATTCCCCTTGCTGATTCCATAAGTTAACCAAGCTGACAGCCCGAAGTGAGGTTTGAGGCAAGCAGGTGTTTTTCACCCTACGGAAGACCGGGGAGACAGAGACAGAGCTGATTGGTGGTTCTGATGTCTAATATGACTGTCTACTGCCAGCACTATGTCAATGGACAAGCTGTTGTGGAAGCAATGCAGAATGTCCTGAAACCTTGTAGCAAAATTCAAAGTGGCTCTCACATGGAGGAAGTTGCAGTTGTTTAGTGATATCTCTACTTCACATCCTAATATTCCTTTTGGCTTCTATGTATTTCAATATGCTGTCTGGAATACTTGTAGAATGTGGATTTTCTGATATTTGTTTACGGTTCAGCATTTGCTTATTTTTACAGAAGAAACTTTGTTGCTTGCAATTTGATCATTATTTGGCACTTGATCAGTAGTTTTGCCTTAGAACTTCATGCACGAAAGAAGGTAAATAAGGCAGCAATGCAACTAGTTTGAGGCCATCCAGAATACCAATGACAATGGATAAACATGCATTCTTGCCTAAATCATCAAGAATTTGATCAGACTTGCAGATTTCCTAGGAAGGCATGAAACATTGTAACCCCATGCATGGATTCCGATCTGGATCAAAAGTATATTTCTGCTAACATTAGTGTCTTGACGGAAAGATGGAAATATTTAATCTGAGACTTTGCTTTTTTCTTAAGAAAATGCTATCAACAAGCTAGCTTAGGATGGGTGATTTTAACAGACTCATGCAGGTTGGATATATGCAGGGACATTGTGTGATACTGTGATCCATTTATTTCCCTCTACAGCAGCAACTGTACTCATCTAAAATGTTCTCACAGAACTTTAAAAAAATAAAACGTATATCATTAACTGTGCATATATCTGTGTTAGGACAAATACTGGATCCAAATCAACCTTCTTCCCAACGTCAAGTGGATGGACGTATTGGATCAAAAAAAACTATATCAAAATAAAAGAAACAAAAATGTAGTTTTCATCATTATCACTAACAACTTCAAAGCAAGCATGGCCTACAGGGAACCAAACCAAAAAAAAAAAAAGAGCAAAAGACTAGACTATGCGTTGTTGACGGAAAAAGTAATGGCTGCATCCCGAAACTTCACCTCAAAATTTGGAAAATGGAAGCTCCTCCTCATCATAATCTACCTCGGACAAGAAGTCGTCCTTTATAAGATCAGCGGCTGAGCGTCTTTCCCTTGGGGGATCATAGCCGTTATCCATATGAGGACCATACCTTGTAGCCATGAAATTGCAATTTAGACTAATTTGGCACTTCAATATGGTTAATCAACTTATGTTGAGAAATTAACCACAGAAGTGCTTGAATTTGACAATTATGATTCCAAATCATTTGGATTGAGGCTGTCAACCAAAATTCATGTGTGTTTAGTTTTGTTGTTGTAGGAAATAAAGGTTCCTGTGAAACCAAGTAAACAAGTATAAACAAACTGGAGCATCCCAACAGAGTACTGAACGAGAAACAAATATCTGAAGACAGAAACATACCCATCCCTAATTTTACAGGTCTATTGGAGCTCATTGTTCATTATCCCTCACAGAGTAATGAAGGAGATTGAGGGCTTGCTCAGGACCTTTTAATGGTCAAATATGTCATTCGTAAACGGGTGGATACCTTTATTTGGATTTATAACTGACATCTTTTAGGCCCCTTTTTTTTTTCTTCCAGAATTTTGGTTCATATTAAAGACTTGATGGTGTAATTTAGCAAGTCAACTCGTTGGTTTTGTGGTTTTAAAGTGTTTCTCAAGGAGCATTTGGGCCTTACCCTTGATGCAGGGCCTGTTAAAAACAAAGGAATAGCAATCTATCTACCTACCAAGACTGTATAATAATGCATACCTTTCATTTTCATTTGCAAACCACATTCTGCAATCTGCAGATGATCAAATGACTCTTGCGGTTCAAGAAAAATTACGTAGACACCTGAAAAACAACGCGCCAGCCCAATACCAAATGATCAAACCTGTACCCTCTCTAGATGAAGGACCGGACAAACTTGCAATCCACCCCGTGCACCAGACTGCATGAGATTTTGGCCATCGATTTCAACAATCAGTGGTTTTGATTCATCTTTATGTGGTAAGATATGTATGTGCACTAGCCGTTGGACTGCAGAGAAGCGAACTCCATTTCAAAATTTAACAATGTTCAAACCTCCTAAGCCCTAATTCGCCCTTGAGCAATGTTGGATTGTCCCGCCTTATTTAGGGTGTGTTCCACTCACTAAAATAAGTACTTATTTTTTCAAATGGTGGTGGTGATGTTACTGCAGAAGTCGTAGTGATCAAGTGATAGTGTTATTTAGTGTTTGTGTTTCTGATTGTGTTTGTGATGAAATAGTTTCCGTATGCTTTGATGAAATGTGAAAAGTGCCGATGATATTAGTAGTGGCCTGATTTCTACCCCATTTTCATAACATAAAGTTTATTATTTTTATTTTTGAATTGCACCATCTTTTATTGCTTTGCAAACCCTTTTTATCGATATATCATAGGTATTTATCCGATTTAAAATGAGGGAGATGTGAGTGTTTTGCCGAAATTATTTGTTTTCCGACCAACTAAAGGTAAAATGGTCATATCATTTGATGTACAAAAATATTAGGTTCCAAACTACTTGGGTTAGAAAGTAGGTTCAACAAGCTTTCTAATGGTTCAAACCACGTCAAAATTTGAGTTTGGGAGTGTCTATGCCAAGACCGCAAAGTTTGGCCATTTTGTGAACATTAGAGAATGTGCCTAGGGCGCAATTATTTGCGCCTAGGCGCATATAGATGCGCTTGAGGCGCATAAAACTACAAAATATGTCAAACTTCACGGGCTCGTCTCAAACACTCCTGAACTCTGATTTGTGCATTGTTTGGACCGTTAGAAAGCTTGTTGAATCTACTTTCTAACCCAAGTAGTTCGGATTCTAATTTATTTGTACATCAAAAGATATGACCATTTTACCCTTAGTTGGTTGAAAAACAAATCATTTCAGCAAAAAACTCATATCTCCCTCCTTTTAAATCGATAAGGACCTATTATATATTTATAAAAGAGTTTTAAAAGTACTAAAAGAGTTTGCACTGTTTTTGCTTTCAAAATTGTCTTTTTAAATATGGGTAATTGATGGCAATTGGATGTGATTGGCATTGACTAATAAGCTCAGTTCTTTGACGACCTTTCTGATTTCTACTGCAAAGCAGCTGATCTTGATTGGAAAAACTATAGTAATTGCTGGGCTGGACGGCAACTACCTGAGGTTCAGCGTACAAATCCTTTTCCTTTCTCTTCCTGTCCCGAAAAAAATTTGGGTCTGCTTGTTTCATGCAAAAATAAGGTCCTATTTTGATGATGTACTGCTTTTTGCTTTGAGTATTTTACATCTATAGTTCCAGCTTCTCTTCTAGAAATGGTGGCCATACCTCTATGATACTTATTTGTTTGTGGAATCAAATGTTTGTTACAGAAAGAGCTTTGGTTCAATGCTTGATATAATTCCCCTTGCTAATTCCATAATTTAATCAAGATGACAGCCCGATGTGAGCTTTGTGGCAAGCAGGCATTTTTCACCCCACGGAAGACCAGGGAGACAGATAGAATTGATTGGTGGTTCTGATGTCTATAAGACTGTCTGCCGCCAGCACTATGTCAATGGACAAGCTGTTGTGGAAGCAGTGCAGAATGTCCTGAAACCTTGAGGTTGCAGTTGTTTACTGATATCTCTATTTCACATCTTCATATTTCTTTTGGCTTCTATGTATTTCAATCAGCTGTCTGGAATACTTGTAGAATTTGGATTTTCTGATGTTTGTTTGTGGTTTAGCATTTGCATATGTTTATCGAAGAAACTTTGCTGCTTGCACTCTGATCATTATTTGGCACTTGATCAGCAGTTTTGCCTTAGAACTTCATGCACGAAAGAAGGTAACAAAGGCAGCAATGCAGCTAGGTTGAGACCATCCAGAATACCAATGACAATGGATAAACATGCATTCTTTCCTAAGTCATCAAGAATTCGATCACACTTGCAGATTTCCTAGGAAGGCATGAAACATTGTAACCCTTTACATGGACTCCTATCTGGATCATAAGTATAATTCTGCTAACATTAGTGTCTAGACAGAAAGATGGAAACATTTAATCTGAGACTTTGCGTTTTTCTTAAGAAACTGCAATCAACAAGCTAGCTTAGGATGGGTGATTTTAACAGACACATGCAGGTTGGATATATGCAGGGACAATGTGTGATACTGTGATTCATTTATTTTCATCTACAGTAGCAACTGTACTCATCGAAAATGTTCTCCCAGAACTTTAAAAAAATAAAACGTATATCATTAACTGTGCATATATCTGTGTTAGGACAAATACTGAATCCAAATTCATCTTCTTCCCAATGTCAAGTGGTCCAAGTGGATGGACGTATTGGATTAGAAACAACTATATTGAAATAAAAGAAACAGAAATGTAGTTTCATCATTATCACTAACAACTTCAAAGCAAGCATGGCCTACAGGGAACCAAACCAAAAAAAAAAAAACAAAAGACTAGACTATGCGTAGTTGCTGGAACAAGTAATGGCTGCATCCCGAAACTTCACCTCAGAATTTGGAAATTGGAAGCTCCTCCTCATCGTAATCTACCTCGGACAGGAATTGTCCTTTATAAGATCAGTGGCTAAGCATCTTTCCCTTGGCTGGCCTACGCATTTCTCGATGAAGGCCTTCAATTCTAGATCACTAACTATGTTCAAGTCTTGAGGCTTCACTCCCGCTGTCACCTTCTTGTATATCTTGGCTATACTATCACACTTGCTATATGGTACATCCAGGGTCGCCATTTCGAGAATGCACATTCCAAACAATTAAATGTCTACTAACTCACTGTAATCTTCCTCATACAGTTCTGGTGCCATATACTCTGGGGTCCCCAACAATGAATGTGCCTGAATTTTAAATTACAACTAGAAAACCAATAAGAGATTACTACTTCAGAATTTTAAATTCATCCGCACACTTAGCAACCAAACTAGGTTTCATTAAGTTGAAAAAGAGAAACAAACCTTTCTGACGTTTCCGTTGATGAAAATATTACTGCAGTTGAGGTCTCTGTGAATGATGCAAGGATCATGGGTATGGAAATAATCCAAACCCTTGAATGCCTGTTGCCTCAATGCCTTCATTGACACATGGCAAGGCTTCTTCCCGTAATCCCTAAGATTCCCGGAAATGCATGCTTCACTAATGAAATTAAGGGTGCAATGCTCATCGTCCCTCCAAAAACCATAGAGAATAATGTACTCATTCTTCAATGACTTCAGCAAAGCAATCTCTGCCAAAGCCTCTTGATGACTGAGGGATCATTACTAAACCTTCCTAACTGAACCTGATTCCATGCCACGTTTGTTCCTTCCCATTGATCAAATTTCCTGCAAACTTTCTTGATAGCACCAGCTCCAAGGAGGTCGCTATACCACCCAAACCTTCCAGATGGATCAACTACAATAATGGTTCTTTTGTCTTCCTCGGATGGATCAGAACTTTCAGGCAGAATATCAAATATTTGTCTTTCAGGAAAAATTCTAGGAGCGGGAAAAGACACAAGGCAAACACTAAGGGAGAGAAATAAAATGCCTGACGAAAAAACCTCGAATCAGTTCACAACTGAAGAACAAGAGAGCCCAAGTTGAATCTGTAAACAAGCAAAATAACAAGTATTGAATTGAAAAATACAATTCCATGAAGCGGCACACTTTTAGGTTGAGATATTTAACTTTTCAAATCAAGATCATAACTGCTCAGTCTAAAGTTTGATAGCAGTTCAGCAACAAAATTTCTCATCAGTAGAAATAAAATGATAGAAAGTATAGTGGAACACAAAGGAATACACTTTGGTGGCAACCGAAATGATAGAAAGTATGGAAGACCAAACCATTAGACATGTAGTCCTCAGAAAACCAAGCAGTTCAATGTAATTTGATTTGAACTCAGGCCCGTGAACTTATTATCATCTAGAAATGGCTGAATTGAACAAAACAACACAACACAAACACTATTTCTCCCCAAGGAAAGCAGAAACAAAAACAAAGTTAAATAGTATATTGAAAAGAACCAAACTCTACGTAGTCAAAAGAGAAGTAGAGAACATGATCACTACTCTTTCTAACATTGCAAAAAAACCTCAGTAAAAGAAAGCGATAGGGTAAATTCTACACCAAATGATCCTCTGCTGTTTTGGAGATACAACAGGTTCTATGAAGGGAAAACTTTTTCTCCCTAAGTTATGTGTTGTTCAAGTCTTACATACTTAGCAGCTAGCACTAAACTCATTACAAAATCGTATCAATTTATGCAATAGAGTTTATCGTGAGGATCTCATAGTTTCCCTCTTCAGATATTCTAGGGATACCTTCAACGTCCAAAACAAGAAAACCAGAAACCTACGTTTGGGGAATAAGAGGTGAAATTCATTGCTGCAGCGTAAAACTGCGATCCATTAATGTCTATAGCTGTCATATGAACCAAGCTACTCGAGTTTCGAGTGCTTACCAATTGATCAGGATGATTTTTTCCATGGATGCTACACATTAAAGGATAAAAAATGAACAACTCGAATGACATGTGCACTGTACATGTAAGTTTCTTGGGCAACAAAACAATGGGTCGTTCAAATACATATTTTAAAGCTTAAGTTTTCAAACCAAGGTTGACTATAATTATGAAAACTGGTTGAAGTTTTCAGCAAAACTTGCAAAACCCACTATTTAGCTCAACTAGTTTACATCCCACCAACATCATTTGTTCAAGTATCTACTCAAACCTAGCAATGTTAGCCAATTCTCAAAGAAAAATTGTCACAATCCGCACCCTTCAAAACTAAACTGACAAGAAGACTAAAAAAAAGGGGAAACAGAATCAAGCGGCCATTTTCATTTGCATGGCCATCATTGTAGATACAGAAACCTTGGCAAACCAGACCGGGGGGAAAAAAGGAAAAAAAAAACACTGCACGGTTGATGGTTCAAGGTCATACAAAATCCAATTGAAACACTAGACCAACAACCCACAACACCAAATGTGATGAAGAACTCAAGAAAGGGAAAAAAATGAATCAAAGCGCCATTTTCATTTGTCACCATCATAGATACAAACCAGAAACAGAATTTCATACTATGTTGCAATTAGTACGGGAATCTAGCTCCCCAATCCATTGAAGGCATCGAGTGGAAAATCCAAACAAAAAGTCTAAAAACTCATCTTTAAAACACAATTCAGGGCACAACTGCATCCTAGTGTGTATTGGCTGTGGACACAGTTGTGTTAGTAACATTGCTCAAATCCAAAAGCTCAAATCTTTTCTCGATCACAACACAAGCGTCAAGTATTTTTGAAAATTTTCAAGATGATTCACTTATTTATTCAAACTGGGGAGGGAGATTTGGGTTTCATTCAATGTGGGCATGCTCATTAATATAAGCCAAACTTCTTACTAATTCTTTCCGATGAGATACTGAATGCTATTCTATTAGCATGAATTCTTCCTAAAATAATGATTTCAATGAGGTCTAGAGCATGAACGATTCAGATCGTTGAAACGTTAAACACGATTCCACAAATCTTCAATTTCTTGATGAGAAGCCATGTCAAAAAAACTTCGCATCTTGAAAGCACGTCAAGGAATTATGTTTAATCAAAGTGAACTCTCGTGTTTAACTTGTTTTTCGACCAACTAAGGGTAAAATGGTCATATCATTTGATGTAAAAAAATATTAGGTTCCAAACTACTTGGGTTAGAAATAGGTTCAACAAGCTTTCTAACGATTCAATCCACGTCAAAATTGAAGTTTGGGAGTGTCTATGGCAAGACCGCAAAGTTTGGCCGTTTTGTGAACTTTAGAGAATGCGCCTGGAGCGCATATAAATGCGCCTAAGGCGCATAAAAACTACACAATATGTCAAACTTCGCGGACTCGTCTTGTACACTCCCGAACTCCGATTTGTGCATGGTTTGGACCATTAGAAAGCTTATTGAATCTACTGTCTAACCCAAGTAGTTCGAATTCTAATTTATTTGTACATAAAATGATATGACCATTTTACCCTTAGTCAGTCAAAAATAAATCATTTCAGCAAAACACTCATATCTCCCCCCTTTTAAATCGATAAAAACCTATTATATATTGATAAAAAGAGTTTTAAAAGTACTAAAGAGTTTGCACTGTTTTTTATTTCAAAATTGTCTTTTAAATATTGGTAATTGATGGCAGTTGGATGTGATTGGCATTGACTAAGCTCAGTTCTTTGACGACCTTTCTAATTTCTGCTACAAAGCAGCTGATCTTGATGGAAAAACTATTGTAATTGCTGGGCTGGACGGCAACTACCTGAGGTTCGGCGTACAAATTCTTTTCCTTTCTCTTCCTGTCCTGATAAAAATCTGGGTCTGCTTGTTTCATGCAAAAATAAGGTCTTATTTTGATGATGTACTACTTTTTACTTGTAGTATTTTACATCTATAGTTCCAGCTTCCCTTCTAAAAATGGTGGTCATATCTCTATGATGCTTATTTGTATGTGTAATCAAATGTTTGTTACAGAAAGAGCTTTGGTTTAGTGCTTGATATAATTCCCTTGCTGATTCCATAAGTTAACCAAGCTGATAGCCCGATGTGAGCTTTGAGGCATTGGGCGTTTTTCACCCCACGAAAGACTGGGAACAGAATTGATTGGTGGTTCTGATGTCTATAAGATTGTCTGCCGCCAGCACTATGACAATGGACAAGCTATTGTAGAAGCAATGCAGAATGTCCTGAAACCTTGAGGTTGCAATTGTTTAGTGATATCTCTACTTTCACATCCTCATGTTTCTTTTGGCTTCTATGTATTTCAATCAGTTGTCTGGAATACTTGTAGAATTTGGATTTTTTGATGTTTGTTTATGGTTTAGCCTTTGCATATGTTTAAGAAACGTTGCTGCTTGCAATCTGATCATTATTTGGCACTTGATTAGTAGTTTTGCCTTAGAACTTCATGCTCGAATGAAGGTAAAAAAAGGCAGCAATGCAGCTAGGTTGAGACCATCTAGAATACCAATGACAGTGGACAAACATGCATTCTTGCCTAAGTCATCAAGAATTCGATCAGACTTGCAAATTTCCTAGGAAGGCATGAAACATTGTAACCCTATACATGGACTCCTATCTGGATCAAAAGTATAATTCTACTTACATTAGTTTCTTGACGGAAAGATGGAAACATTTAATCTGAGGCTTTGCTTTTTTCTTAAGAAAATGCAATCAAGAAGCTAGAATAGACGGGTGATTTTAACAGATGGATCCAGATTGGATATATGCAGGGACATTGTGTGATACTGTGATTCATTTACTTCCCTCTACAGCAGCAATTGTACTCTTCGAAAATGTTCTACCAAATCTTTAAAAAAAAAACGTACTCCCTCCTCCGTCCCTTTTTAAGTGTCTTGCTTTGTAACTTCAAGGAAATTTTTTTTGAAACCCTCATCTTGAACACCACCGCCGACGAGCTGGAGCTTTTTTCCAAAGTCATCCGACCCGTTTATAGGTGAGTAGCTTAGTCTTAGATCCCAATTTTCTTATGTACAAAGTGGATTTGAACCACAAATACTCAATCTCTCTAAGTACTTTTTCTCTCTACATGGATAATGGATGTGGGGATGAAAATCAGTGTTTGTGGCTGTTTTTTTGGACTCACTGTTTATGGTTATGGAACAAGAACGTGGGCAAAGCCCAAGGGAAAGAAAAGCATTTCATATGCTTGACAGCTTGACCCAGTGAGATCAAATTCTAGTTCCGCCACTGTGATAGACTAATAAGAAAAAGCCTAATTGAAGCGGTTACCTTATTCACCTATAACAGAAAGGATGAGAAACTAGCTGAACATGGAAGATCTCTTACTGCTCCGATTTCCTCCTGTGGCTCTGCTGAACAAAACAACCACCCCGTTGTCGTTGTGAATACATACAAATGAGTTCACGCTTTCAATAAAAGCTACGAAGAAAGCACGAGAGGGGAAGCGTGGGTGAGGGAAAAAAAACCAAGAAAGAAACAAAGCGTGTTTTAGGTTCACGCTTTCCGAATTAACAGGAAAAGCAATAAAGCGCGGCCAGAAGCAATAATAAGCGTCCAAGAGCAATATATGGCGGCCAAGAGTAATAGTTAACGTCCAACAGCAAAAGGTTTGCTACGTCGTTTAAATAAGAGAAAAGCGTGATGCATAGTTGCGCTTTTATAATAGTTCGCGGCCAGAAGCAATATTTTGCAGCCAGAGGCCAAAAGTTTGCGACTTCGTTTGCCACCATGCTAGTAGTGTCATTCCCATTTCCCCGAAGATTTGTGCTCTCTCTCTCTCTCCCAATTTTCTGCGAATTGATTCTGGCCCTCAATTTTCATCCGAATTCTATACGATTCAATTTTTTTTTGGCAATTCTTGTTACTACCAAAGCTATCATTTTTCCTTTCTGGCTTTCTCGAGTGTTTGGATAAGTTTCTGTGCATGCGAATTTCCAAATGCAAAAGCCATGTGTTGGATTATCTGGTGGATCTTTGACTGGTGGATTCTTTCTGTCAGGACGGCGCTCGGCAAGGTAGAAAGCTTTGAGTTTTTATTTTTATTTTTTATATCAAGCAGTAAAACCACTTGCCAAATTGTGGGTAGATCATATGGAGAAGATAGTATAGTAAGTAGCACGGGAACTATATTTGATGATCAATTATTTTACTCATTATTGGCTTGTAAACACCCTTAATTGGTCCTTTATAACTGAAGCTGTTGAGGGCTAGACCTTAGAAATTCGGATTATGTAATATGTATAAGTTCTTCTTTTTGCAATGAAAATGATGAGCTGATACTTGATGCAGTTTTAATTTCAGGGACTGCTTATGTTCACGGTTTGAAGCATGCCTCAAGCAATTTTGTCCTAATCATGGATGCGGACCTATTGCACCATGTAAGTATGTGTATGGTTGCTAATGGCAACTATCGGTTGTCTTTTGGTGGGTTGTCTCTGTTTGAGAGAGACTTGGAAAAACAAGTTCATTTTGATGGATATGTTGCAGACTCACCCGATGTCAGGATCTTAAAAATGGGATATTTAGCATTTCTTCTGTTCTATTTCATTTATGTCTAAATTCTCGGCGAAACCAACCAATCTACCACTGGACTCCTTTTTGAAGCATTTCGATTTATTGATAGCTGAGTTGGACCATGCAATGTTCTTCTATCTTGGCGAGTATGCTTTAAGTACCAAAGATGCAACCAATGGATAGTATTTGAGTCCAGATTAAAGGACATGTCAAGGATGTAATGAAATATTTGGTAGGACCACGTTACCTATCCATCAGTGCACGCCGTCTTGGTTATTGCTAGTATCCATGGATGCACACAATGATTGTGTTCACAGTTCCGTGGAAGCAATTCTCTAGCAGGAATGGAGGCTCCTCTCTTTGCCCTTGGAATTACTCATATCTTGACTTCATTCTCGGCTCCTGATTATGCTCAAATCAAACTAGTAGTCCAACATGTTTCTCTCCTATTTTTAGGTGTAGCTAGCACTCCTTCCAATTCCCGTATATCTATTTTAGAACTATTACCTTACCTTGATGGGGGAGCGTCTCACTTCCTATGCTCGCTTATCTATGTAGTGTTTGTGTTTGTGATAGTGTTTGTGATGAAACAGTTTCGTATGCTTTGATAAAATGTGACAAGTTCCGATGATATTAGTAGTGGCCTGCTTTCTACCCCATTTTCATAACATAAAGTTTATAATTTTTATTTTTCAATTGCATCATCTTTTATTGCTTTGCAAACCCTCATTATCGATATATCATAGGTATTTATCCGATTTAAAATGACGGAGATGTGAGTGTTTTACCGAAATTATTTGTTTTTCAACCAAATAAGTGTAAAATGGTCATATCATTTGATGTACAAAAATATTAGGTTCCAAACTACTTGAGTTAGAAAGTAGGTTCAACAAGCTTTCTAACAGTTCAAACCACGTCAAAATTGGAGTTTGGGAGTGTCTATGGCAAGACCGCAAAATTTGGCGGTTTTGTGAACTTTGGAGAATGCGCCTGGGGCGCAATGACGTGCGCCTGGGCGCTTATAGATGCGCCTGAGGCGCATAAAAACTACACAATATGTCAAACTTCGCAGGCTCGTCTTGAACACTCCCAAACTCTGATATGTCCGTGGTTTGGACCATTAGAAAGCTTGTTGAATCTACTTTCTAACCCAAGTAGTTCGGATTCTAATTTATTTTTACATCAAATGATATGACCATTTTACCCTTAGTTGGTCGAAAAATAAATCATTTCAGCAAAACACTCATATCTCCCTCCTTTTAAATCGATAAAGACCTATTATATATTGATAAAAAGAGTTTTTAAAGTACTAAAAGAGTTTGCACTGTTTTTGCTTAGAAAATTGTCTTTTAAATATTGTTAATCGATGGCAGTTGGATGTGATTGGCATTGACTAAGCTCAATTCTTTGACAACCTTTCTGTGAAACGAAGTAAACAAGTACAAACAAACTGGGCCATCCCAACAGAGTACTGAAGGAGAAACAAGTATCTGAAGACAGAAACATACCCATCCCTAATTTTACAGGTCTATTGGAGCTCGTTGTTCATTATCCCTCACAGAGTAATGAAGGAGATTGAGGGCTTAATCAAGACCTTTTAATGGTCAGATATGTGATTTGTAAATGGGTGGATACCTTTATTTGGATTCATAACTGACATCTTTTAGGCCGCCTTTTTTTTTGTTCCAGAATTTTGGTTCATATTAAAGGCTTGATCTTGTAATTTAGCAAGTCAACTCGTTGGTTTTGTGGTTTTAAAGTGTTTCTTAAGGAGCCTTTGGGCCTTACTGGTGCAGGGCCTGTTAAAAACAAAGGAATAGCAATATATCTACCTACCTATCAAGACTGTATAATAATGCATAGGTTTCATTATCATTCACAAACCACGTTCTGCAATCTGCAGATGATCAAATGACTCTTGTTGTTCAATAAAAAATTACGTAGACACCTGAAAAACAACACGCCAGCCCAATACCAAATGATCAAACCTGTGCCCTCTCTAGATGAAGGACCGGATCAACTTCTCTGCAGTACACCCCTTGCACCGGATTGCATGAGATTTTGGCCATCGATTTCAACAATCAATGGTTTGATTCCTATCTCTTTGCGGTAAGATATGTATGTGCACTAGCCGTTGGACTGCAGAGAAGCCAACTCCATTTGATGCACTAGTGGTAAGATATGTATTAACAGTTCAAACCACGTCAAAATCGGAGTTTGGGAGTGTCTATGGCAAATCCGCAAAGTTTGGCGGTTTTGTGAACGTTAGAGAATGCGCCTGGGGGGCGCAATGATGTGCGCCTGGGCGCATATAGGTGCGCCCACAATATGTCAAACTTCACGGGCTTGTCTCGAACACCTTCGAACTCCAATTTGTGCGTGGTTTGGACCGTTAGAAAGCTTGTTAAATCTACTTTCTAACCCAAGTAGTTCGGATTCTAATTTATTTGTACATCAAAGATATTACCATTTTACCCTTAGTTGGTCGAAAAATAAATCATTTCCGCAAAACACTCATATCTCCCTCCTTTTAAATCATTTCACTTTGTAGCGTATTTTAATATTTCACTTTATTGTCCTCGTATACAATAGCAGTGCCATTCAGTTGTATCCTTTATGACAATACAGAATCGAATGGTCAATACGCCACCCAGATAACTCAAAAGGTAAAGAAGTACCACAGTGGTATCCACAGACCTACCTGGTGCTATCCAGCTGGTCAAAGCATCTTCCATCCTCACATTTTCAAGATTGCTAATTGTTTGGTTTCTACGAGGAACTACAAAATATCATTCAAATTGCTTACATTTCACCTCATTAACATTTGGAATGTTGATCGTTTTGTTTCACCTTCAGGTTATTGTATTTGAACATGGAAATGTAGTTTTTGTGTTCAACTTTCATCTGGAGAATACATATGATGGGTATGCATGAAGAGTCTTCACTATATTTGCTTCTTTGTATGTGAATGTGGTTACATAGCAAGAACGAAAGAATTGAATTTGTGGAAATAAGATTGGAAATTTTTTACTCAAGCCTTAGAATATTATAATGATGACGTTAACTTCCTAGTGATGGGATTTTATAATCCTCCATTTGATCCACATGGTCTGATCTGATACATACATGCAGGTATAAAGTTGGGTGTGACTTGCCTGGGAAGTATCTGGACAGTATTGCTCTATAGTTTGGTGGACACGAGAGGGTAAGGGGCCCTTTTCGTTTTTGTTTTTTGAATCGTTTTCATGTTGTTTCTGGCCATCCAATTGCCGCCTGTGTTCAAGCAGTCTTCATATGCCATATCCACTCCAAAGATGTTATGGGTGCGGGCTGATCTGCATACGAACCTCAAAATGGAACTCTTTATTTTGCTTCAAAAAGATGTAGTTGGAACTTCTATCATGCCAAAAGGGTTAGTACTGCAGTTCGATCATCTGCTGTATGATTTAAGGCTCTGAGTAAGATGGTAGACTTCGGTCACAGGTTTCACAAATTAAAAGTTATAACTCTATTGCCTTAATGACCAACCTTCAAGACGACTTTTTCCATTTGTATTTCCTTCTTATTAACGTAAAGTGGCCACTTCAGCTCTCGTTGGTCAGAAATGTGTTGGACCCTTGATGGGTTTCGTTAATGAACGTCAATTCCATCACTTATGGCGCATGTCTGATGATATAATGGATAATTTTGTTTTGCAGGTGGGCCATGACGTTGATCATTTCACATCCCCTAAAGGAATACCTGGAGTGCCTGAAACGAACTTCTGTAGCCGTCCCAACTCCTTCAACTCAAAGTACTCTCACCAGCATGCACTTGTGTGGTATGACTCTCTTTTTGTATTTTCTGTTTCTATCGTGATGATTATGTTGAAGGCTGAATTTCCTTTCGTTTCATTAAAAGGTTTACCACAGAGTTGAGGAAGAGTTGGAAAAAACTGATGAGAGCGATACAACAAGTGTAAGCGAGTCAACTGTCACTGATGTTATGGCCAGTGATGAGAGAGTTGAAGATTCAGCTCCTGATGAGGATTTCGCTGTTGATCCATGTGAGGCAGAAGATTTAGAAGTGGAAGAGACAGGAGAAGGCACAATGGATGATTGATAACATCCCCTTACTTCATATTATAACTCGAATTGATCTAAAAATGCAGCCCACTCATGTGTACGTATTGCAGTGCAAGTAACTAAGCCAAAAGGACCAGTCAAGGTATATAATTGCCAGAGTACGGATAGTTGTAGAGATCTGTCCCAGGATCTTTTTGTTTCTAAAAGTTCCAGCTTTGTACATAATTGAGTTTCATATTTTGCTATTGCAGCACCTTATAATTCTTCTTTCTGGAGGTTTTACTCTTTCTATTTAGTTTTGTTCAGTGGACTTGCATAACAGGAGTAAAGAAACTGACACAACGCAACCGAACCCACAGTTGAGACTTGCGAGTGTCTTTACCAGAGCAAGGTAAAAATGCATAAAACTGACTATATATTCACAGCACAGCAGAACAAAATGGGAAACACTACCTCACACGTCTAATCTGTTAGACTCTACACTAGTGTAAAGTGTCAAATTATAATTGAAAATGCAATAACAGAACCTGTAAACACATAAAACAAATTGGCAAACAGGAAGGGAGAAGCTATAAAATTTCAGAAAAAATAACGAGCGTATAGAGTCATTTTCCCATGAGCAAGGTTGTTTTGGTGAACCAATTTTGCCGAGGAAATATTAAAGTAAAGGATTGTCAAATTACAAGTAACTCATTTCTGAATTGTAGTGGTGCTACGATTCCTTGAGTGACTTCGATGATGATTCTGTAAACAAAACTCTGGCGGCAAGCCCTTTCACGCTTGCAGAATGAGAGGATATCATCAATGAGAATTGGTATGGAATATGCTTCTCGAGTCCCCTGAATGCAGCCTCAACACCTGCTTCTCCTATCATTTAAGTAAATTCAATAGTACAGTACAGTACAGTACATAAGCAACCATATCACCGATCTATTATGTTTTCACATGGACCTCGTAGTTTTCTATAGCTACTCCATATCCAGTGTTGCAGAATTGTAGAACCTGGTTGAATTACAGTTGGGTAAGTAGTTCAAGCAAGTTAATCAACCAAATATGCTAAGATACATGTGAACAGTTTGTCGTCCTGAAAAGCACATGCTTTGGTTATGAATGGTGACATTGACATTCTGGAGAATCTGGACATGGCAACAATTCCATGAATAGGTAAGCACAGGTAACATGTCTGTCTACCATTTTGTTCTAACAAAGTAGGGTGGCTTGATGCTCCAAACTTGCAGTTATCGAGGTTTCTTACTAGTGACATTTAATTTCTCATGGATATATAGTCCACTGCTTCACCAATTTTCCATTTTTCACCTATCACATTGCATCAAGGGAAAAAATTATTTAGGAAAAAAAACAGATCAAATCAATTACGCACCTAGCAAAAGAATAAATAGATTATCATAGTAAAATGCTGAAAGAGAGACGAAGTACTTCCTTAAAAGTACTTCCATCCAATAATTTTGGAGATGTATGCAAAGAACAAGTGCAGAAACAACCATGCCTATGTCACAGCGTCCAACCACACTTCCTTGGGAAGGGCCTGTCATTGTGATGGAAAGAAAGGTTCTCCAAGGTAAGAACCTAAGGAACAAAAGACAAATTGAATGGACCACATCAGATGGTTTTTGAGTTCAAACAAAAAGTGCATGTTGAAAAGAGAAAAGAAACGCAAGACCTAGTAGGATAACCTTAAGGAGTGCACTAAACGAACTCTCACCTTATCAAGTTCAGCAACATCCTCATACGTATTCATCATCCTTAGTCGGTTGGAGTTGAGCATTTCCACCGAAGCAATGTAAAGCATGTTCGAAGCAACCTGCAATTGAAGAAAGCAAGCTAACTGCATTAATATGTATGTCGTTATATTTTTCTTGCCAGGACAGGTTGAAAAAGATAAGACAAAGAGAAGCATAATAGAACCAAGTTTTGTCATTTAGTCTTGCAATCAATAAATGGAACAGTAAAACATGTAGATCCGATTGAGATATCAAGATTTCTGCTCCAATTTCTTTTTTTAGAACTATACCTTTCAGCATCATAAAGATCATGCTTTTGAGTCAAGACTATCAAAAAAGCTTTGTTTCAGTGCAACGGTGCTCACAACCTAAGTCACATAATGCGCGTGGGCATGCTTGAGCAGAAGGACAAGCGTGAAAGAGTCTTTCAAAAAATTTCCAGACTAAAAATTCGCGAGATCGCGAGCACAGAGCGAGATTGAGAGCGATTGCAAAGGTTCCTACCCAAGGATTATATATATTAGCTCGCAACAGCTCGTACAGTAGTAAACAACTACTTTTTTTTTTGAACATGTCATTGGATTAAACAAACTGCTTCATTACATGTCTTTAAGCAAAACAGAATCCAAATCGGGCGGAATACAACCCCGTATGAAACAAGATTTTCCTATCTAAACATCGAGATGCAATCCAGTGGGCAGCCTTGTTGTTTCCTCGAGCACACCATCCAAACGTCCATTTCCTTGTTCGCGCCCACTCCTGGATGTCGATGACAAAGGCAAAGCCACACAGGTTGCTATTTACTGTTGTCTTTGCCGTCGTCTTGAAGCTGCCCAGTCTGCCGCTCTCCAGGTGCCAAATTTTTGCAAGGATAGGTATAATTTTTATCCCATTTTTACTAATTTAACCCCACTTTAAAATTTATTTTTGCCTCAGTTCATATAAAGATTTTGTACTTAGGAAAAAAAGGAGTCACAATAAAATATCCACTCACAAAATTCCCAAACATAGCACTAACAAAAGGATTTCGTTCGACGATCAAATTTCCCAAACATACCGCTAAGAAAAGGGTTTCGTTCGACAATCACTCTTTAGACTCTTCTCCAGTTCTCCTAATCTCTGTTGACTGCTCTGCACCATAATCATATGTGTGACCAATTGATGCATGATAGTTTGGTTGTATAAATAGAGAAAGATATTTTTGAAACCATTACAAACAATGCTATCATCCATCATTTTCAAAGTATGAAAAGTTGTCGAGGTTAATTGTAAATCGAAGCTAAGTTTTATTATTAATATATATACATATAATATATCTACTTTTTGATTAATTTGTTAATCTTAATTGTTTCTTTCAATTAGCAATTACAAAAGTGAATTACACATAGTTCAAATTAATTTCCGACCCCACTTATCGAAAATCCTGGCTCTGCCACTGCCTCTTCCAAACTCTCTCTCTTCCGCTGATTCTCGTTTTTATCTTATTGGCCTTCAGAAGAGCTTGCCTTAATCAGCTTTTATGCTGTCGAGTGGGTTTGTGATTTTTGTTTTAAGGCAATGTCGATGGGGACTAAAGATGGGGACTCTTACCTTTAAGAATTGGTCAATTGAGAACTTTAAGCTGTTAGGCGAGCTTGGCATGTTAATTGACTTCCTCTGCCCCGCACTACTTGTCTCGTTGATAAACTTACTTATTCATGAACAATCAAGTTAATTTTTTCACAAACTTTCTCGTAATATACTTATACTTATTCATGAACAATCAAGTTGATTTTTTCACAAACTTTCTCTATGAGATGAACGGTTCAAATCACCGTTGTGAACCCACGATAGGGATCAATAAACAGAAGTTTGAACTTGGTATGGTGCTGACCCCAAGGAGTAGCATGTTTATGAATGCACTGCCCTTCCGGGGTCCATAGTTAGTTTATTGGGCATGATAGTACGTTTTTGGTTTATGACACTGAACATAAAATTACAAAGAGCAATTCAATTACGAATGCACGCTAGACCAATCGCATGTGAAAGGGAGTGGAAAAGTAAGGCAAGATGTAGCAAGGAAGAAAACATCAAACTCGTGACCCACGGAATCAGCCATCCGACTTGATACACAATGCATATTGTATAAGTAAAACTTTGGCCTACTTAAGAATGAGAAAGAAACTATTCTTCGAAGATAATATCTACATATGAAACTGCTATAAGAAAAAAGTACTTCCATATACGGTTAAAAATCAACTACTGCCAACTACCTAGCTAGTTTGGTCAATTGGAACAAAAATGACACATCGTTGGTGCAAGGACTAGGAAAAAAACATTCAGTTCAATAGCTCTCTCACATTCCTCTCTTTTCTAGTCCACCCATTGCTTGTCTGCTATCATTTCCTTTACAAAAACATCAGTCTTGTAAGCGAGTGGTTCTGAAAAGCACAACGCTTCCAGCTCTATCTTTTTTTCAGACTCTAGCATCTTCTGCAATTCATATTCCAACCTCGGATTGATCTTCACGTACTCCTCTTTCAGCAATTGTTCGATATTCTGAATTTCTTTTTCTCCCATTCTCAATTTGGCATCCTCCGGAATGCCACAGGTGTCTATTTGACTAGGTAAAAGCCCCAACAACTTAATATCCGGAACTGTCAGCCGTCCACTATCAAATGAGAGAGTCTTCGATCCGTATTTGTAAGTTGAAAAGATTCTAATGCCGAAAGCATCGCAATCCATCAATGCAAATGTCGGCAAGCCTAACTCGTAGCGCATCCTATGGATAAACAACCTAGTCGACACACCCGGTTGGCCTCTCCCTGTCACAATAATACAAGGAACTTTGATATGAAAGTTTTCTTCGACCAATCTTTGGAACACTGTTTCCTTTTCAACTACAAGTATGAATTGTGCTCCAATATCCTTCATCTCTGTAATCAAATCCATTCTCCTTGCAATAAGTCTTCCCGTTTCACCTTTAGCAAGACAATTTATAGTGATTCCTCCTTGTTTGTATTGAACATGTCCGATCACCAAACCGTTTTCGGCGGCTACGATGTGTAGACTTGATCTAGTACATTTGAACAAACAGCACAAGCTGTTTACAACTGTCGTGACCCTCGTTGAATTTTTGAAGACATCAAGACGAAGGTAGAAAATTTCACGCAAACTTAAATGCCTGTTTGATTCTAAGGCGTGACGTATAAGACTTAAACAAATTATTGAGGCCCGTCTTTTTCCATGTATTTCTTGCTTGTCGGCGTTGTCGCTATAGTTTTGCTTGAAGGTGCCCATGCCAAGGACCCATCTTTTGAGTTCGTGCGAAAATATCATGTTATTGTGCCGCGTGGGAACTTCAATTACCATTTTGATGTCCGAATTGACACGGCGATCCATAAATGTATGGATTTTTTTGAGCATTTCTTCTCTTGGTATGTCCTCCACTTCAAAGTACGGTGGTTGGATTTTCTTGTTAGCAGTCTCGGTCAGAATTTCCGAAGCTTCGTTTGCGTCATCCTTGGACAAGGGGTCTTTTGCCAAATTTGTTTCCATCTCTTTAAGCACCTCAGCCATTCTTCTCTCTCGCTCTTCCATCTTACCTGTTTTATTATTCAATAATGGAGAGCGTGTTCATAAACACTTCAAATAATGAGATATTAGATTGAATTATGGAGTCAGCTGGGTGTTCATTTCATTATGCGCGTATCGAAATATTTCTGTAGATATATGGATTTGTGATGGAAAAATACGGTTGGATCGAATGACTAGCAGTACAACTGATATGGTGGTTGTTGTGGAGACAATACGATTTCGAATGGTCGATCAAAGGTGTTTATATTGATTGGGTTTTAATCAGTGACAACTCTAATTAAGAATTTATGTAAATGGGGTCACACTCACTGTCCTAAACTATAATTCGAAAATTAACACTTGTACGTACCCACGAACACGTTTACCATATATATTATAACAAATGATATTTTACAAGTTAAATTAAACTCGTCAAACTAATTATATATGAGAAATAAAATCATTAATTTTTTGTATTGATGTTGTACTAGATGAAACATCTATAATTGCATTAAACGTGGTGTCACTTTTTGCTTAGTTTCCAGAGGTTCTATATTCTCTTCCAGTGGAAGAGTCTTATTATACCTTGCTTCTTGATATTAGTCTTAAATTTTCCAGAGGTTATTTATTACTAAAGGTTATAAATTTTTTACTTTTCCAACTCCTCTCGTCGAGATAAACTAATAATACATAAAGGTTTGGTGCAAAAATAACAAATACAAAAAAATTAAAGGGACAAAACAAAAAAAGGTGTAGTCTACAACTTTTAGCTAAGCGAAAACGGGGCCCAAATTTGTTACCTTGGGAGATTTTAGGTGCTCTAACATAGAGTTCGATTTTGTTTATCCGCACCAAATGAGAGTAAAAATTTCGTACCCTCATTTTTATTGGTTCATTTTAACTTGTAGGTCCTACCATATTTAACCATAGATAGATTTCATTCGATACATAATCTACTAATTATTTGGAAATTATTCCCGTGGAAACGCAAGGGCACTACTAAAAGGAAGATTTGAACCCGCTCTTGCTCGATGAACTCACATAAAGAAGCATAGGTACATATATAGGAAGCAGCTAGGAAGGAATGTTTGGTATTTCAGAAAAAAAGTAAGCCGAAGTATTTTACATTGTCGATCTATGTTTTTGAATTGCTAAATAAATATGTGGACGAATAGAGTATAGTTTTTTCATTGTTCGGGTTTCTAAACCTTTTCTATGCATACAGCACGGGCTTTATGCTAGTTCTAACAAAGGATATGTTAGAGCATCCACAGTGGAATAAGCAAATTAAAAAATTGTTAAAATTAACAATGTTGGATCAAAAAAGTGCTTACATTGGAATAACCAAATCTAACAACCTCTTAACAACTCATCAAATTTTGGCTCTTCAATAATCAAAGCTAGCAATATTTTGTCAATAACCAAATTTTATCTCACAATCAAGTACACCAACATTACACAAAAACCTTCTCTCTTCTATTCTCTCTTTCTCTCAACAATGTTTTCAAAAAATAATTTTAAAAAACTGTAACTTTCAGATTTTTTTTTCTGTTTTTTTCAGAAACCTTTTTTTTTTTACAAAACACAATTTTTTCAAAAATTGTAAATAACTATAAGTAAATAAAGTGTGTTTTTCAAAAATCTGTTTTTAAAATTTCAAAACTCTTTTATAGAAAACTGTTTTTTACACAAAATCTGTTTTTAAAAAACTGTATTTATAGTTTTTAAAATTTCAAAACTATTTCTGTAAATATAATTCTTTCAAAATTTCTCAAAATTGTATTTACAATTTTTAAGTGAACAAAGTGTGTTTTTTGAAAAACTATTTTTTGTTTCGAAAAACTTTTTTTTAAAATTGTTTCTAACATTAACCGTTTTTTTTTCCTTCAAAAACCTCTTTTTCAAAAAATATGCGTGAAATGAAGAGAAAAAGTTTAGAGGGCCCATTGGTTTTGATTATGGGCAAAAAAAACTAATGTGGGATTTGACATTGCTAACTTTAGCAACCTCTAAATGAATAATCAAAATCTGATGTAACATGTTTTGATTATTCACATTTGCTTATTCCACTGCTGATGCTCTTACAAGCTAAATTAAACTCCTTAATTAAACTAATATATGACAAATCATTAAATAAATATATGTTTTATTGATGAAGAATAAATTTTTAATCCATATCTTTTAACCCGTCCAAATTCTTTCACTTATAATCCAACCCAATCCGTCCATATTATATAATGAGTTAAACCCATACAAACTCATATTTACTTAAATTTAAATGTGTTAAAAACGGGTTCTACGAACATGAACTAAAATTAAGAGACCCATTCCCTACACGTACAAGAGTGAAGTACGTTCTCGCCTCCTATACCAACTAGACAAAACTGTACCTCGTTAATCTCGATTAAAACTTATACGTTCACCGCCAATACTAAAACTTACACATATATTATTCATTAAAATAATGATTACACCCTCCGGCTACCTAGAGACAAAAAGATGCACCTTTGGATTTCCACGAAAGCTTTAACCTACCATGGTGGTTTTAGATTAAAAATTTGGAAGGGACTTTTTTTTTTATTCATTTTTTTTTTTTTTTGTATTTGTTACTTTTGCTTCAAACTTTTGTGATGTATTAATTCGTCTCGACAAGAATAATAGAAAAAGTATAATTTTTTCATCAAAACTCATAATTTTCTTAAAAAAGACAAAAAAATAAGTAAAAAGCTGTCTTTTTTTCAATTTATTTAGTCTTTTTTAAAAACGTACGAGCTTCGATCCAATTTTTTTACTTCTTCGATTCTTATTAACGAGACATCTATAATTGCATTAAACGAAGTGTCACTTTTAGCTAGTTTTTATATATACAAAAATACAGTGGTAGAGTCGTTACCTATCTCCTTGATAGTACATACGAACTCAGGTTTCTCGGTTGCATCTCGCGACCCTTCCTCGGACTTTTCAGCGGCCTTTGAAGTTTTCGAACGCGTCATTATTTCATCCCTTCCAGCAGTAGGCTTTTCACGATCAGCCATTTACTTGTATTATCTTCTTTATCCAAAACAAGCAGAAAGAGAGGGCAAAGTTAATGTTGCATTCAAAAAAAAAAAAAAAAAACAGAGATAACCAGAAACAAAATACGTAGGTCTCCGGTTTGAAGAACATGGACAGAGTGTCGAGCTAGCTACCTGAGTTGGGGCTTGACTGGGTTTGAGAAGTGCCTGAGAGGGAGAGAGAGGGCAAAGTTGTAGCACCTGTCGCCTGGTATATATCATTAACCTGCTGTGAAAATCCCACGCTAATTATATAGCCAATCAACGGGTAGAAAAGGTGAAAACTAGGAAACAGCCAAAAAAGGAAATAAGGAAACAAATTCTATGGAAACTTGTTCAAGCATGGGATGGGAGTCCCCTTTGATCGACCCTTATGTTTTGATATGTTTTTTCTTGTCTTGCAAGCATGGGTTTTGGCTTGTGCAATCTTCACTAATATTGTTTGTTACAGGCAAATTTCCAAAACCTATAACCATTGTAATTAAACTTTAGAAGGGAATGTGGGTCCCAATCATTTTACGGGACAGTCAAATTAAATCCAATATGGAAATTTTTTTCCCTTCTTCTTTCTTTCTTCCCAAGGAGAAACTGAAGAAAAATCAATATTTTTTTTTTTTTGCAAAACATAGATATATGGGTATTGTTAATGCCAAAATTGTTTTTGTTTGTCCCAAAGCTGTACTGCATAAAACAATCTTTGTACCATGTGCAAAGTTATACACTTGCAGCAGAGTTTTGGCACAAACAAAAACAATTGTCATTATCGTTTTTCTCAAATATAAACAATTGTCCCTTTTTTTTTTGTTATCCATCTAGCATGTTTGATAAAACAGAAAACTGAAACTGAATGCTGAAAAATTAAGTACTAAAAGCTGAATGCTGAATTTTTTAAGTTGAAAAGCTGTTTGGTAAACATATTAAGTACTGAATTAAAAAAATGATAAATTAACTTTAGTTCCGATTTTCTCTTAATTTATTAATGGTCACAATATACTTATAATAATGGTGGAATGGTGATTGTGGTGGTGGTGGTGGTGTGTTGGTGGTGATGGAGTGGTGGCGGCGGCAGCAGCGGTGGTGTTGGAGTGCTAGTTGGCGATTGTGGTGTAATAGTGGTGGTGGAGTAATAGTGATGTAACGGTGGCAGTGAGTGGCGGTCGAGGCAGTGGAGTAATGGTGTAATGGTGACAGTGAGTTGTGTCGATGGAGTGATAGTTGTGCAATGGTGGCATTGTGGTGGTGGCGGCGGCGGTGACACTATAGTAGTGGTGGTTGTAATGTGGTAATGGTGGTGGCGGTGATGTAGTGGTGGTGGTGGTGGAGGAGTGGTGGTGGTGGTGGAGTGGTGGCGGGAGTGATGGTGGTGGTAGTGGTGATGGTGGTGAAGTGGTGGTGGTGGTGGGAGTGGTTGTGGTGGTGGTACGGTGAACAAATGTAAATACACAAAAATTCAGCTAGAATTAAGTAGCTAAAAGCTACTTAATTTTTTTCAACTTTTTAGCCTACATTTTAAGTAGCATTTAATTTATTAAGCAATGTATAATGTCGTTATCAAACCTACTGAATCACTTATTACTTAATTTATTCACTTTTAAGTGCTAAATTTAGGTTATCAAACAAGCCCTACGTTGTTGATGAGTCTTCGGAGATCTTTTCACTTATTTCTATCCGTAGCAGATTTTTTTAATATATTTTTTCAAATGTGGATGCATTTGTGTTTTTACTTTTTCAATCCTCTGATCAGAATAAATAAATAAAGTTACAAAAATAGCCCGAAACCTAAGCATGCAAGTCTAAAAGATTTCAGTATCACTCATTAATTTATAGGGAAAGAAGCTAGTCCAATTTAGTCTCTTCTTCCATTATCAACATCAGAAAAAATAAAATTTGGTTCGAAAAGCTCCAGATGCTAGCTAACCATGCATGCATATCTACTTTTGAGATTTCCAGAATTCCATATGTGCGAGCTTTCTCAGGACAATGAAGGCATAAACTCACCAGTATTACATATTTTCAGCCAATGTCTCTTCTTGATGAAGGTTTGCTTGTAATTAACAATGTCATCGACTTTTTGTGTAGCCATCTCACGAGTACTTTATTTTGTTTTTATCGTCAAATAGTAATTATCTCAATTTTGGGCCATGTGAAATTGAGCCCGACGTAGGGAAATGAGATTTAAAAAATACTACTATTTGCTAAAAAGATCAAGAAAGCACAATTTCAAAAATATTTCCATATATATATATATATAGCTTAAACGCAGCTTGATTAATTCGGGAGAATAATCTCATCATTCAGTAGTGGGGGCTAGATTAAACTGGGGGCAAAGTCCAGAATGACTAGCTCGAAGGAGAGTTTTAAGACATCAGCAGTGAGCAAATCCCGCCTTGTTCATTTTGGGATCTTAAAATTTCTAGGCACGGTCTTTCATAAATTTTCTCTATCTCTCTCTTCACTCATTACTTTCGAAAACTTCCCTTAAAATTCAAATCAAACAAGGCTGTCTTTTTGTCTTTTACCACCAGGCCATGCTCTCTTGTGAGATGTGTGAATAATTATAGAAGTGGAGAAATGATGTTAGTAATATATTTACAAATAACCAAAACAACTTAAAGTAAAAAAATAAAAATACAGTATATTATAACACCTTGATGTACCTTGATATTAGTCCTAATAACAAATTCAGGTGATTAAACATTGTAGACTCCAAATTTTGTTGAATTACCTTAAAATTTAAACCTTTTTTTAGCAAAAGTAAAAAAATACGCAAGTTTTTTTTGTACTGGCCGAGATTCCAGTACAAGCCCGGTATTGATCGGTACAACCCGGTATTTTGACCGGTACAAAGCACCAAGGTATTGCCGGTACGAATCGGTGCGGATATGGAATTAACAACACTGGTGTGGCTTGTTTTAGTTGCAGAGCCTTTGGCGCCGCAGCGGTAGGAAGCAATGTTTTAAAAATCACTAGGCGTTAGTCGGGCGGAAAAGGGGCGCCTAGCGCCTAGGCGCCGACTAGTCGACCGCCCATCGCCTAGGTGGGGACTAGGCGTCCGACTAGTCGGCTATCTAATCTAGGCGTCAGACCACTGCCTAGCGCCTAGGCGGGAACTAATCGGTCTAGGCAGCCGCCTTTTAGAACACTAGTAGGAAGGAGTAATAATATGGGTCGGTCCATCTATCAATCTCCAAAACGGACTCAAGACATGTCATGCATTTGCAAGTATAAAGATTGCTTTCTCCAATAACCTTGGATGAAAAGTACGTGAAAGTACATGTATGCACCAATGTGCGAATACTACAACTATAGAGGTTAGTTCAGTCACTTGTTCACATGACCTAATAAATTCATGTAACATAGCACCAAAAGTGACAATTATTCCACAGCTACGCATTCCATCCGTTCAAACAATTACAGACGCCGTTGTAATTCTTAGGGATAACTGGACAAGAATAAGTTCGGTCAATAATTACAATACAACAATAACAGTACTCATGCAATCCGCAGGTAACAGTCACTTGACTATACCTTCTAATTCGTCGCTTGTTCAGCAATGGCGATAGATGTCAAAAAATAGAGCTTTTATGGTGTTGACAATCATCAGTTCGCTTAGTGTGGAATCAACCTTGACTCTGCCTTCTGATTCATCAATCTGCAGCAAATCCAGCTGAGATTGCAGAAGCTTAGCAGCATGAAATGATTTCCTTCTTCTGCTCTTTTCTGCAGCCTAAGCAGCAAGCACCACAGCCCCAGCATCCAACAAAACACACTTCACCACACAAAAATAGCTCCCTAGTACATAACTGGGGTCAGCGGATCTGAGAATTTCTCGGAACCGTTTGTGCAACGCTGAACATCGAAGAATCATGGTTTTTCGACTGACTAAGCTAGCTCTTAAGGCATCCCGAAGCAAATTAAGCCATGGGATTCGGTCTTCGTCTGATAATGGAATTCCTTTATGCATCTTTTCAGTTGTGCTTTATCAGATCAAAAAATGAAATGGAGGACGCAGTTCTAAAAAGAGATTTTAAACTTTGAAGGAAAATTGTTACACAACTTATATCCATGCGTTACCTCTGTTTGATTATGGGTGGAAATCATCGGCATCAAGGAAGCTGCAATTTACTGCTTTTGCCAACATCTCACCTATTGTTCTGTCAAAGCACAAGAGCAATGAAGTAGCAGTTCAATAAGCAAAAACTATGATTGTTTGAAAGGGGGGAAAAGTGAGATGAATAGACGAAACTATGCTACAAGTTTGTGTGCCACTGAAGTTTGGATTTAATATAGACTTTGATCATATCTGACATTGGAAGAATGAAGATGGCTATTGGCCTTGGATTTTTTCCCCCAAAAAAGAGGAGGGTTGCAACAAGGAGCAATATGTCTTTTGAGTGGCATGAAATACTCTTATCATACTGGAGATATATTGTCGAATCTGATGCCCAAATCAAATCCTGCAATTACTGCATGACAGTACTTAGATGAGTTATATCAATTACTGCGTGTCAGTACTTACATTGGGTTACGGGAGAAAATAGTTTTCTGGTTGCTCATTTTCAGCTTCATTTCAAGAAGCGTCATGCCAGTTCGTTTCCCTTGGTTTTTTCCCATCTGAACAGAAAGAAATGGCAGAGCTAATGCAAGAGGGATCCAACAGATGCTTTCTGGAAGCCAAGGTTTTCTACCACCATAATCATCCGGCGTAATGTCTGAGTTCCAGTTGTACGGCTGCTAAAACCATGAAACCCATTCCCCTCCTACCAGTATTCCAACAAGAAGACCCCTTCTTTTCTTTGGTGCCTTTCACTTTCATATCTTTTCGTTCTGTCCCTGAATCCCTCTACTCAATTGGGGTAGCGATAATTTAAGCTGAGCTTTCAAGGCAAATTAACCAGAAGAGGAGAATTAAGTACGGCAATTTTGACTACAGCTCCAGATAGATTGAAGACTTATGATTTACGGGCACCACTGACCCCCATAATCACAACACCCATTCTTGAATCAGCGACAAAGGAAAGGAATGAGAATATATAAAGACCAGCAGCAGCATCCTAAGAGCATAAGGCAAAACATTATGCACAACTGATGAAGAAAAGCTCGTGATCAAGGAAATTAATGAGCATATTTATTGAGTATGTAGATAAGAAAAAGAACCTGGCCTTCAGAGTTAATTATTAGACAAAAAATAAGTTCTTATTCCGGTTCTGGAACGGGCTCAGCAACCATGTTTGGTTGACAGACAAAACTGTGAAGCCTCGAGGATATGAAAGTTCAAACCTTCAAAAAAGCCAAACTAATTAAGGAATCAGTCCTTCAATGAACAATTAAGATGACTTAAAGTAGATATACAAGCTGATCAAACAAAAAAAGTAGATATACAAGACGACATCTGATTAATTGGTCATGGATAGAAATTAACAAAACCTCTGGCCTGCTTTGGGCCTCTAATTAATTTTATGCAAGTAAAATTCAACTCTGAACGTATATAGGCAAAATAAAGATATTTTAGAGAGCCGGTTAAATTGAACAATCCCTACCCCATATTGGACGGCAAGCAAAAATGAATTCATGATCAACCTCTACCACAATTGAGTGGCTCTGATCGTGGGGACTCCGAGGTAGGTCCCACACAAGGTGTTCATTTTTTAAAAATCATATAATTTTTGGTTAAAGTATGGGTGGACCTCAAATTTACGTTGGTGGGAAAACAAAAGAATATATGGGTTTATAGTTTAATGGTGGGCCCATTAAACATGTATTCTTGTAAGGGAAACTCTTTTGGAAAGATTTAAGTTTAAACTTAATATTTCTAAGGGTAAATAGTTTTTCCCAATGAGTGTGATTTTTCATGGGTACGGGTAATTGCTTGGCATTATGAGGTAATTCTTTTTGAATTGTATGTGTTCCGATGAGACACTTAACGATATTTGATCGGGTTGATTTTTTGCACACTTACACTATTCGACGAGCTCTACGCAGTGGACGTCTCCGATCGTCGGACCGATGCCGGCAAGGCGGCGCCGGCGGCCGCGCAGCACACTCCCTCTATACCATTATGAGGTATGTTTCCGAAATGGAGTGTCTAAATTACTTGACATCCGTTCGCGGCTAACCATCATATCCCAATTGTGCAAATATATTAGATAATTAGAGTTAAGAAAATAGCCTGTGAGATAGATGAGAGGCGCTTCATTCGCTATCCTAAAGTCATATTTGCTTCTCTTCGTGTAGATTCTAACGGCTGAATACGACTCCAAGATAAAATCCATAAATCTCACAGGGTGTCTCCACATAACACGGTCGGTGGACGACTTGGGTGCCAAGTCTGAATCGGATTGCCCATAAAATATAGAAAGTAATAGAAAGAGAAGAAAACTCAAGACCTCCGAAACATTACAATGTGGGAAGACATCCTATTTATAGGATTACAAATACCTTTTCACAAGAGTCATGTCTATTCTCATAAAATAAAAGGTCACACTTTTAAACAAAGAGATGTCTCTTTAATAAAATATTCTTTTAATTTTTAAAACTTAATAAGTTCCAACAGCATTAGCCAAATCATTATACTACTTCGTTTTGGTGATAGATGCCGAAAGTGTATATTGAATTTTTTTAAACATGAGAAAGCTCAAAAAGCTACTACTAACAAGTCATGTTCAACATTGCGTGGATACACTCCAAAATAGCATAATTGGCCTCATAAATTCAGATGTAAATAGAAGTAGTTGTTACGATCAAAATTCATACTCCATTTTGGGCAAAAGAAATATAGGATGACGTTGATATCAAATAGGCAAGTTTTTGAATTACTTCCAAACAAAAACAACCTTTTTAGTAAATTTTAACGGAATGTGCCAGTGATTTGCTAGTAATTAGCAAGAGATGAGAATAGAAACGTGTAAAAATCGTTCTTCATAGGTTTCTTAAACAACTCATTCCTTTTATGATTTCTCAATTTTTGGTAATGAGTATAAAAAAAACGCCTGAAGATCTTATGAATGGTAGAAATTTTGAAACTAAACCATATCATTTCTTGAAACATCAAAATACAATCATTTAGGAAACCATTCGTTTTGGAAAGAAGGATAACACTAGGATTTTATTTTGAAAATTATAAAGGGAAATGATTTTGTCACTCCCATTTTTATTAATGACACTTTATCTTTTTGTAAAAAATTTTGTGTGTGTTTTTTCACTAAAAGACAAAAAAATGAGTGACATTAACAAAAAAGAAAATAGAAAAATCATTTCCCATTATAAAACTAAAAATTGCAAACAGCCGTAATACCCTTATTGATGTTTTCTACCGCATATTTGTACTATGAGCGTGTGAGGCTCATTTTAGGTCCCACAAAAATATAAAAAATATTCATAAATTTTAAAATAATATTTTATAGAGTCATGTAAAAATCAGCTCCAACGAATATTGGTAGGCATGTTTTCTGATTTCGTAGGAGTGAAACTGAGCAGTTTCACCCCTATAAATTTTGAAAACGTATCAATCGATATCCGTTGGAGCTGATATTTTACATAATCTCATAAAATATTATTTTAAAATTTATAAATATTTTTTAATATTTTTATGAGACTCCCACACGCGTGCGGTTCAAACATGCCGCAGAAAACAGCGGCAAGGCTAGACTTTCCGAATTGCCAATATTGAGAGACGATTTGCGTTAACGGTTAAAAAGTATTGGAATAATTTTTATAGTAGTAGTATTTATTTATATATATATATATAAAGAATTTTCAAGTGAGGGATCCCTCATTTTGTTAAAATGAGGGACTTTCATTTCCCGATCAAATTTTGAAAATCCGAACCGTTCAATGTGTGCAGAACGTAATTTTAAGGGTCTCCGCGAGAAATCAGCAAAAAAAATGACCGGGAAGGGCGTCAACCGAGCAGTTTTTTTTGAACCGTTCAATGAAAACTGCTCGGATGAAGCTCTTCCCGGTCATTTTTTTTGCTGATTTCTCACGGGGACCCTTAAAATCACGTTCTGATCACTTTGAGCGGCTCGGATCATCGAAATTCAATCGGGAAGGAAAATCCCATATTTTAAAAAAATAAGAAATTTCTCACCGGAACCTAACTATATATATATATATATATATATATATATATTAAAAAGGTAACCCCAAGCCTAGGAGGATCTTCTTCTATTTAAACACTCCCTCGTGACCATATGTTCTGTTATAGAACTTGCCCACACAGCCGACATCCCTCCGGAGACAAAAAGGCTCTCCTCCTCCTCCTCCTCCCGATCAAAAGCTCGATGGAATCGCCATGGAAGGGCATATGGTTACCGAGGCCCACTCCCGCAATACGAAAGCCGCTTACTGAAGAAGACCTAGACGGTTTGGACGACGAGTACTTCGAGCCCGACCCCAACTGTTGGGACGAGGACGAAGATTGCGACTTTTTCGATTACGGAACGGTGGTGTCAACAGAAGAGATGGCTCAAGCCGAGAAAGATTGGAAGATAAGAAAAAAAGGTAATATCGATCCTGAGCCCCATGGCGTCCACATCACGGTGAGGAGGGAGGAGAATAAGGAAGATCATGCGAAAATACACTGTGACTTGTACTACCAGATTATGATCAATAGATTTGTTGATGAAATACACAAGAACAAGGAGGAAAAGATGGGAAGGCCCAACGTTGAGGAAGGTCTGAAAAATCTCAAGATCCAGGACGAGGAGGTGATATTTAGATCTGTCCATTTTTTTTTAAACCACCATTATTTTGTTTGGATTTTGACATATCTTTGTTTTGTGGTCCTGGGTTGGCCATCAATTCTTATCATAAGAAACGCTTGCGATTGAATCAATTATTTTTTGCAGATGGTGGTTTCTGGCTTGTAGATGAGTCTTCCAGGAGGCGCGCAGATTTGGGGGCTTGCTTGGTTTCTCAATCTTTATTAGTAATCTTTTTCTTTTTTGTTTCAAGAAAGTTGGTTCCTTTGATCGATCGATCCATATGTTTTTTTAGTAGCTTGTTTGTTTGTTTTTTCCATATATATTGCAATTGCTTTGTTTTGTTTCGCCAGGGGACTGATTTGTTTGTTCTTGTAGTTCTTCTCTTGCAAGAATATGGGTTTGACTTGTCAATCTTCAGTAATCTTGTTTGTTTCAATTCAAGGCATTAGAGCATCCGCAATGGGTTTGTTAACTAGTGTGTTAATTGTGTGTGTTAAGATTTAACAAACAAAATTGTATTTTTTGTGCCACAATGCTTGTGTGTTAGAGTGTGCTAAATGTAGTAGTGTGTTAACATGGTTATTAAGTTTAGCAAAGAAGTTAACAAACAATAAGAGCATCCGCAATGGGTGTGTTATATTTGTGTATCAAAATGTTTGTTAAGATATGTGTTAGGATAAAAAATGGGTCCCATAAGTGTGTGTTAACTTAAGAGTGTGTTAGTATATATATGAGTACCTCAATGGATTAGTTAGGAGTGTGTTAACTCTTTAAAATAATGTCAAAACTGTGGCTATAATAAAAACTTTTACAACGGCTATTTTACCAACGTCATTTTTCTGTAATGAAGGAAAGGCCAACAGTCATATCCTCCAACTCCCCATTCTATTTATAAGAATTATGTTCAGAGCATGAAATCTCATTACCTTCTTTATTTTGCCTAAATTCTAGCAGTTTCTGCCTTTTTCATTGCATATAATTCTATTCTTGATCATGAATTCAATTATTCCTTCAAGTTCTTCTTCCAGTGAAAGTTCATCCGATGACAATCAAATTACTGTTTCCCGAGCCTATACACGACCAATGCAAAAGATGATGAATTTAGTTGTTCCAATACACATGCTTGCAAAACTCGTACTTCCGGTTCAAAGGAGATACATAAAGCGAGATTGAGAGGGAAGCCATCGGCAAATATGGCAAGACTATTTTGCGGCGAATTGTACCTATCCGCCAGACTACTTTCGCAGACGATATCGGATGCGACGAGAGTTGTTTCTTCGCATTTTGAAGGACGTTGAAGCCTATGATGCATATTTTGTCCGAAGGAAAGATTGCATCGAATGGTTAGGCTGCTCTTCTATACAAAAGATGACAGCTGCAATACGTATACTAGCATATGGATTTTCGGCTGATCATTGTGATGAGTACCTTAAGATTGGCGAGAGTACTGTGATTGAGAGCTTGAAGCGCTTTTGTGATGCCGTCATTGTGTTGTATGAGGGACAATATCTCCGCTCACCTAACAAACATGACATTGCACGGCTGCTTCATGAAGGTGAGGAGAGAGGTTTTCCAGGAATGCTTGGGTCTTTAGATTGTAAGCATTGGGTATGGAAAAATTGTCCCGCAGCATGGCATGGCACACATAGGGGGCATCACAATAAACCTACTCTTATACTAGAGGCAGTAGCATCAAGGGACCTTTGGATATGGCATGCTTTTTTTGGAATGGCAGGCTCCCATAATGATGTGAATGTCCTAGATCATTCCCAAATTTTTGACAACTTCATCCATGGAAGAATGTCTCCGGTTAATTATGTGGTGAACGGGCACCAGTATACAATGGGATATTACCTCGCGGATGGTATATATCCGCAATGGGCAACCTTAATCCAATCCATTCAACACCCGACAATGGTAAAAGAGATCGAGGTTGTTTTCTCAAAAACAAGAGGCGGCGAGGAAGGATGTTGAACGAGCGTTTGGTGTGTTGCAGTCTAGATGGGGCATAACACAACGACCAATCCGTTATTGGAAAAAAGATGACCTTTGCAAAATAATGAAAACTTGCGTAATACTACACAATATGATCATTGAAGACGAGGGTGGCGCTGATATTGAAAGCTGGAGACCTCCGCCGGACGAGGCTATCTCCCCTCCAGAATACACTCGAAACCCCCAGGTTTTGGCAGCACATGTCTTCTCTCGCCTTCGTAGAATTCGCAATAGCGAGACAAATGCAATGCTTAAAGTCAATCTCATGGAACATTTGTGGAATCATTTTGGTGATCAAGCTATTTAAAATGTTACTGCATTTCTCTATTTGCCATTCAAGCTTAAGCAAAATGTTTTGGTGATCATGCAATTCAAAATGTTAGTCCATTTCAATATGTTTAATCAACACTTTGTTTAGCTGTGACAAAATGCTGAAGACTTTGATTAATAGCCAAAATATAGAGAAGACTCTCCACTAGATCAGAATGGTTCTCAACAATTTAACCATAATTTTTCAACGTTTGACCTCAACAAAATGTAATGATCCATGAAATCTAAGTTTTGATAGTGCAGATTAAACATTGCCACTTGAGCCATCTCCAATGCCACCTCCTCGGTTCACACGAGCCTAAATAGCCTTCTGTTGTGCAATTACCCAAGCTCTCCCCTCTTCTGTGGTGACCGTGCTTGGATCTTTCAACATGATCTCTCTCTCAAAATTAATTTGATCTTGTTCACGTTTTGCTGCAATCTTCATGCGCTCTTGCTCTAATTTAGCTTGAATTTTCATTCGTTCTCGTTCAGCTGCCATAAAAATCTCATGTTGAACAAGTTCTTTTTGCTCCTTCCTCATGTTGCTAAATTCTGAGAAGATAAAGTTTACACCCTCCGACTGATCGCCCTTCTTCATTCGGCGTGGATTCTTTGCTTCTTTACGACCAATGGGTCTTAGTAAATTAGTTGGTCCATCATTGAGTGGTGATATGTTATCATCAAGGCTAATCGGTGCACCAACCGAAGATGGTGTTACCGGAGTAGAAGGATTAGAGGGACATACAATTTCATCATCTAAAGTACCTTCACGTTTCTTCCGTTGTGCAATTTTTTCCTTTCTGCCTTCTTGTTCTTGCATGTGATGAAACCATTTTGAGGTATCTTTAAGAATTAGCCAACACCCATACCACTTAAACTGATGACCATTTGTTCTGTAATACAAATCTTTTGCAGCCTCAATCTGGAGAAATAAAATAAGACTTGAAATTTATCTCCTTTCGATTAAATGCATAACTAACATTACAGAAAACTTACCGATTGTTCAGCATTATAGCCGCTAGTTGGATTCCTCTCGATTGTTCGTTCGCAACTGGAATATTTGTTAACGTGCTGCTGAATGATCGCCCAACGGTACATCAATCCCTTGCTAATTCTTCCCGTCTCATAACCCAATATGTTATTAAACTCGGCGCAGACACGGTCCCATAACTTTGCTTTTGCTTGGTCTGTACCAATAGCCGCATCTTCGGAGACGCGCAACCATGCCTTGCAAAGAGTTTCATCTTCCTCCTTGCTCCAATTTTGTTTCCTTGCAGTTTGGACTTGAGCCTTGTTCTTCTTTTGTGATGTTGGAGGTTGTAAATCACTACTAGAAGATTGATAAGGAGGGATTTGAGATGATTCAAAAGGAAACTGGTGGTATGGAACAAAGTTAAAAGATGAGTTTAGTTCATATGGCTGGGGCTCAAAGTGGTCAAAATTATTCAAGTGAGTGGGATCCATTGATGAGAAGGATGGTTTTTAGCCTTTGGTGTAACACATATATAGGAAAACAGCGAAAAAGGCAACGGCAAGCTAACGGTAAGTTTTCAAAAAAGAAATTAATGTGGGCATTTATGTTTTATGGTTGAAACACTGCCCGAGTTTTTTTTAGCTTGTTTGTTTTTTCGTCTATTGTGCTTGCGTTGTTGTGTTGCGGCTGTGGACTATTGTCATGGATATCTTGCCTACTGTATCCACGATCGACATTTTGGTTCCAATGGGTCTCGCACTAATAGCCCCTCTTGGCTTGGTCATTGAATCTAAATGTGTTTTGGTGGTCAAAAATCACCCTCTTTAAAAGAGGGTGAACAAAACCTTCCCTCTTATTGTTTGAAATGGCATGGATCCCCCCATAAAGTAATGTCATGCTTACCATGCAATATGTGGGGGCTCCGTTCCATGTGGTTCACGCTCAATAGATGTGGGTCTTGGAATTTAGCTCCTGACTTCCCAGCTCAGTCCTGCAAAACGAGGCACGACTAAGGACCACACCGGAGGTTCTCCGGAATAGCCCTCCGGTGCAAGGATCAGTTTCCTTGATAGGAAGAACTTAGAAATTAGGAGCTAGGGTTTTCTGTTGTGCATACCTTCTCCAAGAGGCATAATGGGGTATTTATAGTGAACCCTTAGCTTGATCTCCAAGGTCACACCTCCGCTCGACACGCGTCGGCTGACGTCACTCTTACATCACGATTAGGGTTTTGCAACCGCTTTTCTAGATGAGCTGGCACCCTCACGTGCCCCCATCGTTATCCTTATAACCGTTCGGATGACGTCACAATCATCGTCATTGTCGTTGCCACTGTTTGAACACCGACGAGCTGATTCGTCAGGAACAACATGCTCGGGACCGAGCGTGCCGTTCAACCTCGGCAGCCGTATGAACGATCATGTTCCCCATCCATGGGGATGCTCAGAAGGGAGCGTTCATAAAAGTTCACGTCTGCGGGACCTTCGGCAGCAGGACCCTCGGCAACGGTTGTTATTTCGAACGTTGGGAGAAAGACAGCATAGAGCCGAGCGGAATGTTTGATTATGTTCGGAAATGGCCCGAGCCATTTTGCTCGGCCTGCTACACAATACACTTTTTAATAAGCATGACATCACTTTGTGATAGGATCCACACCATTTCAACCAATAAGAATGAGGGTTTTGTTCACCCTCCTAAATGGAGGGTGAACAAAACTCAACTCGCGGTATGGTGGTTTTTTGACCTCGTACTTTTTCCTTATGGTAGTTTCATATGTAATCAATTTAGACCTAATCGATCTTAGATTATTCGAAGAATAGTTTCTTTAAAAAATTGGTGGGAGGTCCACTATAGCATATTTGTAACCCACTAAGTCCACTTCTAAGTTTCATAACCCCTCTAGTCCACTAATATAGTTATATAACCTATTAACTCCAATTTACTTAAAAAGGTATATTTTTCAAGACCAAAAAACCCTCCTATATAACATATAGAGAGAGAAACCCTAGATCACAAAACAGATTTGAGCTTCCCCTCTCCCCCTCTCCTCCTCCCCTGGTGAACCGTCCATCGCAAGCACCGTCGTTCCTCTCCCAGCGGCGACACAGAAGAGCCCTTGAAACGCCGCAAGCACCAGCACCATAGTCACTGCCATAGGAGCCGAAAGCACAAAATCCAGATTCCCATTCCACCAATTCATCACTCGCAAGAACAAAAGGATTCCATTTTCATGCCCTTTGAGGCTTTAAGTCGATTGTTGCAAAGCCATTTCTAAATTCTTTTTTGGTTTATTATCAATTTTAGAGTGGATCGGGGCCGGTGTACCTCAACGTATCTCACCTCCATTAATGGCTATGCTTACTGGCTTGGCCTCGGTGCCTACCACTCTAGTGTCCAAGGTAAGAGCTTCATCTTTACTTCTTCAATTTTTTATTTTTTTTGAATTTTTGCTTTTTGATCGTGTGAAAATGGTATCAAACCAAATCTATTGACGAAGATTCGGTCTTTTATTTGTTTTACTGAAGAGAAATCTGGAGGAAAACAAAAAATATAATATTATAAGAAGGTTGATCTGATTTTTTGTTTGTCCCGTGTCCGGTTATCATCAGATTTAAGTTTTTGAATAAATACATAAGGTTATATGTGTGTTTTTTCTAGGGTTAGAGATTTGAAGTTTTTTGAATAAATATATAAGGTTATATTTGTGCTTTTCATCAATCATTTATTGATTTGGTCGGCACAACGACCTCTCCGACTTGCTTCTGATATATTTGGAGTTATTTAAATAAATATATAAGGTTATATGTGTTTTTTTTCTAAGGCTAGACATATAAGGTTGGAACAGGTTGTGTTTTTGAAAAAATATATAAGGTTATATATGTACTTTTCGTGTTACAAAAAATATACTTTTGTGTGTTTTTGTTGTTATATAATGTCATTTTTTTAAAACATTATTAGTTACAGAGAGATATAATAATATATAACGTTATATTATTATATATAACATTCTAGATTAGAAATATTCTATATTATTTAATAAAGAGAACATATAACGTTATATATGACCTTTTGTACCGTGTAACGTCCTCTCAAAAGCTCATATGTGGATATATCCATATATTATTAGAAACAAGTTGAAAGGGCCGTTGCACGGATCAATTCAATAAGTGATAGACAACGAAGCATATAACGTTATATGTGAATTTCTGTCATGTGTACAATATGTGCTTTTTCTTAGGGTTAGACATATAATATTATATCTCATTTTTTAGATATATTAATGTTGTTTATGTTGTTTTGAATATGCATATATGTAGATATAGAGGTTATGAAAATGCTATTCGGAGGCAGAAAATCACAAATTTTGAAGAATTCGATGAAGGTTTTGATGAAGAAACGGTGAAAAAATGAAGCTCGACCCCCTGTGTTCTCATCAACATTCAACTTGGGATTCAAGGCGCAACTGAAAATAATGATAATGGTGGCATGATATGTGAACATATAATATTATTTTTTGAGATATATAATATTACTGGAAAGATAGGATGTTGTTTTGAGAACATAAAATTTTATATGTTATGTTTTGTGAGACTTAGAGTTACAGAAGCTCAGATATAATATTATATATTATGTTTTTTTGTGAGATTTAGAACTACAGAAGCTCACATATATATAATGTTATATGTTCTGTTCAATTTCTTTGTGAGATTCAGAGTTGCAGAAGCTCAAATATAATGTTATGTGTTCTATTATTTTTTTTTGGGATATTTAGAAATTCAAAAACTCACATATAATGTTATATATTTTGTATGGATCAGCATATAACGTTAAAGACTAAAAACAAAAAAAAAAACAAAAAGAAATGTTGCATGTTAGAAAATTTTTGCCACATATAATATTGTATGTTAGGAAATTTTTATCACTCATATAACGTTAAAAAATCAATACAAGAAAAATAGAAAAAAATACAAAGAGAAATTTGTCACATATATAACGTTGAATGTTAAATGTAATAAAAAAATTGAGAAAAATGAAAATATAAGTTTTTTGTTACACATATAACGTTATATGTAGCGTGATGGCAGCAGCGATGGTGGTGGCGGCGGCGGCGGCAGTGGCAGTGGCAACTTGATTGCAACAAAAACGAAAAAATATAGAAAACATATATTTTCGTGTTAGCCAAACAAGACCCTTATTTCTTAGGTGGGGTATTTTTGTCATTAAAATTATTAGTGGACTTAGCGGGTTATGAAACTTAGAAGTGGACTAGATGGGTTTGAAAAGTGCTATAGTGGACTTATGAAAAATTCTCCCTAGTTTCTTCTCATTCTTAGATTGATTCCCCTGCTGGAAAAATAGGCTAAACTTTTATTCATACAATTGTATATCGAATCGAGTCGGATGGCTGATTTTGTTGGTCACAAATTTGATGTTTTCTTCCTTGTTGCATCTTGCCTTACTTTTCGCACATGCAATTGGTCTAGCGTATGTTCGTAATTGAATTGCTCTTTGTAATTCTGTTTAGTGTCATAAACCAAAGACGCATCATGCCCCATAAACTATATATGGACCCTGGAATATGTGTGTCAACTTAAATACTGTCAGTGTAGAAGTAAAAGAGAATGTCATGTTCATCAAGGCTTTGTTTGGATAGAAAAGGATTTCAGTATAAGGGATTTAGATCTGAATGACACTGGTGACATAAGAGGTTTAGCTGTTTGGCAGTTTGGCTTGTGAAACTAGAGGGAATATGGATTACACGAAGTAGTCAAGTAGAGATTTACTTTATTTGGATCCTGTATAAATGTTAGTTTATTTTATTTGGATCCTGTATAAATGTAAGTTTAATCATTTACATAATGAATTTGAAGTCACTCCTATAAACCAGTCATTTCATATAAAATTAGTCTACAGACACACGAAAAATGCACGCGCGCACACCTATGTTTGAGCGATTCTCGTTGAATAATGAAAGCCTTTGTTTGAATACACATCTATCCAAAGGAGCCTTACTGCTTAAAAATCAACTTAAATCACGTTATACCTGATTGGACTAGAAAATGGACAGTCACTCTGAGATTACCTGCGTGATGTGTAAGACAAGTCCTTGAAACAGGGCCACCGAGGTGGTGCTGGCTCTATGTGACTTGTTGAGATCACATGTGGGGTGCTTTCCTAACTGATATCTTGAGGCCGTTAAAAAAAATGATATCTTGAGCTGAAGCCCAAGATCATTCCCTTATACTCATCACTCATCACGGGATAGCATTGGTAGACACAAGCCAAGGGATTTGAATCTCATCAATTACAGCCAAGGTCGGTTCACTGTTACATGCAAAGCACGCTGAACTCATACACCTGCAGGCTGTCTTTTCTGTCTTTGTCGTCGGGAAGGCCTTGGCTGGCACCACCCTAGTGTCAAGGACTTGACTTGTTAGTTCTCGGGGTCAATTACATAAGTTTCCTCCAGCAAGTCTAGAACTTTAGGAGACCAATTGGGCAATCAAGCCCAAGAAGTCCAAAATGCCCAACTTAATTACCCAAGTGGCCGCAAACTTTAATACAGTGGCCGCAAGTTTTAATATGGTGGCCGCAGAGTTTAATACAATGGTGCAACGTTTAGAAAGTCCCCTTCAAAAAAAACAAAAAAAGTCCAAGAGTAACAAGACACTAGGCTTGTCTTCTTTCTCCTTCAACCTTCACTATTTTGACCCGTCCCATTGTTTATCTTTCTCATCCGTGTGACAGAGTTTACTAGACTAACCAGGTATGACCCTTTCACTACACTGCAATCTCTCCTCCACTCTCTCCTGGTCTTTTTGTTGAGCTTGGCAAATCCAGATTTTCTTGGATTCTTAATTGGAACATATGTGTTTGTCTCGATCAGATTTTGTTTCACGAAAACAAAGCATATGCTAGCTTCTGTCTCTGTTCTTATTTGATAGAGCCTGATCATGGGAAAGTCCCTATGTTCTGTGACATCTTTTTCTCATTGCATGTTCACCATATTCTTGTTCTAAAATCTTGATTACTTGCTCTCTCTTTTCTGGGTTTTCCTCTGAACTTTATTTGCGAACTTGTCAATGTGAATGTGCACTGACATCTCATACATGTTAAACTGGAATACGTATGGCAACTTAAATATTTTAACAGTGTAGAAGTAAAAGAGAATGTCGTGTTCTTTAAGGCTCTGTTTGGACGAGAAGGATTACAAGTTAAGGGATTTACTGGCGAATGACACCGGTGATATGAGAGGTTTATCTGTGTGGCTAGAGGGAAGATGGATTCTAGGAAGTAGGTGAACAACCAAATCGTTTACATAATGAATTTCAAGTCACTCCGGTAAAAAAATCGTTTCATATGCGGAGCTCCCTAAATCATCATTGAAATCCATAGGTGAAAAATCAAACCTAGGTTCGAGCACTCTCGTCGAACAATTAAAAACTTTATTTAGATACACATCTGTTCGGAGGAGCCTTATCCCTTAAAAAGCAACTCGAATGACTTCATACTTGGTGGTGGACAGTTGCTCCAGGATCGCTTGACACAGGGCCACTGAGGTGGTGCCGGCCTTGTATGATCTCCTGAGATTATGTGTTGCGCCGTTCTTGACTGTTTTCTAACTTTTGTTGAGCTTCAATTCCTCTCGTACAATGAATAAGAAAGAATGAACTACAAAAATGGATCCAATCCCTCCATTTTCCTCTCTAATCGATAGCCTCATTTGATGTTGAGCAAAAACTGACGAAGAGGTCCTGGATTACAAAGAAAAAAACACTATATCAGGGGGGGAAAATATCACTACACATCCCATTTGTAGGAACACTAGGAATTGCAAAATTGGTATTCAACTAATATCCAATTTTGAAGGCCAAGTATATCCACTGGTTTACTTGAATCGGTACATAAAAAAACTAACAAACGAATAGCTGTAGCGCTCGGGTCCGTACCTGAAGGCACTTATTGTCAGCCATTTAAATTCATAGCCAGTTCGATCACACTACAAACTAAGGATAACAATTGGTAAAACCCAACTGTAATCACAAAATCGACTTTATGTCCTTAAAAAAAATCAAGCTTCAGAATGTAAGAATACAAAACCAGTAATTAAACTTAATAAACCAGTAATTAAATTTAATGATAATATAGCAACATCTAGCTTTTATTCATCAAGTTTTCTAAAATCAAGAAGAAAAGACAAAACATAATCAGCCCTTGAATTGAATACAAAAATATAATTCCACTTCTACTGAATCATTGATAACAAAGTTGTAGACTTTCTATGCTTCAAGCTCCAACCAACTTGGTATTTGTTACTAGTTAGCCAATGCAATCTACTAAAAAAATAGATGGCGCTTCAGCTCATATACTATTTCAATCATCAAGCAAGAAAATTTAATGTTGTACAACCTGTCAAAAAAAGAAGTAAACAACGGCAAGCCATGACAACGGAAAATTTGTGGGGGCTCCGCTTCATGTGGCTCACGCTCGATGGATATGGGTCTTGGGATTTGGCTCCTAACTTCCCAGCTCTGTCCTGCAAAACGAAGCACGACTAAGGACCACACCGGAGGTTCCCCGGAATGGCCCTCCGGTGCAAGAATCAATTTCTTTGCTAGGAAGAACTTAGAAATTAGGAGCTAGGGTTTCTGTTGTGCATACCTTCTCCAAGAGGCATAATGGGATATTTATAGAGAACCCTTAGCTTGATCTCCAAGGTCACACCTCCGCTTGACACGCGTCGGCTGACGTCACTTTTACATCACGATTAGGGTTTTGCAACCGTTTTCCTAGATGAGCTGGCACCCTCACGTGCCCCCATCGTTATCCTTATAACCGTTCGGATGACATCACTATCATCGTCATTGTCATTGCCACTGTTTGAACACGGACGGACTGATTCGTCAGGAACAACATGCTCGGCACCGAGCGTGCCGTTCAACCTCGGCAGCCGTATGAATGATCATGTTCCCTATCCACGGGGTACTCAGAAGGGAGCGTTCACAAAAGTTTACGTCCGCGGGACCCTCGGCTTATGGACCCTCGGCAACGGTTGTTATTCCGAACGTTGGGAGAAAGACAGCATAGAGCCGAGCAGAATTATTGATTATGTTCGGAAATGGCCCGAGCCATTTTGCTCGGCCTGCTACAATATTATCGAGTGTTTTTTTTTCTCCTTGATCGAGGAGTGTGTATTCAAATTATGAAAATGGTCCAACTTTCGAAGGTCTGAAATCTAAGGAGTGCAACTGTGCTCGTGCCAAAAGTCACTAATGCAAAAACATTAACATAAAACAATGAAAAACTTTCATGCACCCTCACAAAAAAACTGCTTAAACCCAAGAAAATGCAAAATTGTCATATTAAATTAGGGAGTTGTTATTCAAGATTACATCAACAAAACTGCTAAAAAAACCACTCGTACAATGAAGATCCCTCCTCCATCTTCAAAGCACCAACTTAATCACTTCCGTACGTAAAATAAATTATCAATGAAGCTAACTATTTTTCTTGCAATAACCTGAAGCCAAAATAAATTATCAAGGAATATAAATCCTGCACTTGAGAAGTAAAACGGCAACTAATTTACCTTATTATGATATCGCCATTGAAGTAGTCTTCTTGTATCTTCTCTTTCATTCCAATCCTACAATGAAGCTAACTATTTTTCGTGCAATAACCTGAAGCCAAAATAAATTATCAAGGAATGTAAATCCTGCACTTGAGAAGTAAAACGGCAACTAATTTACCTTATAATGATATCCCCATCGAAGTAGTCTTGTTGTATCTTCTCTTTTCATTCCAATCCTACAAATTTTAATAGACCATAAATGAATAAATTTGATCTCGATAAATAAAGTGATATTTTGCTCTTCAACTACGACTTTAGCATCCTCATGCGTCTCTACTCGCCCATTCACTAAAACCATAATTTTATCAATGTAAGTAGACTAAAAATCACAGTTTAGTCTTTGTAGCTAGAATGCTTACCAATCTGTGGGTTAATTTGTATATTTTGCTCTTCGACTACAACTTGAGCATTCTCATGCGTATCCACTTGTTTAGTCACTGAAACCAGCTTAATTTCATTCTCACTATTCATCTTGTAATTCTGGGCACACACAAGGGAGTCAAACAAATGGTGTCAACAATCGACAATTCTATTGGTCCATAAAAACGGGTAGAATCTTGCCGAATAAGAAACTAATTTTTTGTTTAAACTTTTCGTAATCAACAATCGACAATTGTATTAGTCCATTATCAGTCATCCATAATGACTGAACGAAAACCGTGCTACTATCCAACACTAACCTCATTTCATAAGAATTGATGCAGGCCATAAAAAGAAATAGAGACATACATCATTTCATAAGAAAAAAAACCTCTAAAAAAGAGAAATATAAAGTAGTACCTGGAACCAAAATGGGTTAACGTTTGGGGTGTAGGGAACGTTTCCCTGTTCCCTTTTCCAATTGGTTTGTTCTTCTAATCAACTTATCAAATTTCAAAACATGGGAAAAAAAGAAGTGTAGTAACATACTTCTCTCATGACTTTGCACAACACACCAAAGAACAAAGAACTAATTTTCTAAACAACCAATTTTCCGATTCACAGTTGTCACAATTGTTTAAAAAAAAAGAGAGAACAAAGAGACATACCTCTGGAGAGAGAACTGGAGAGAGGGCAAGAGTCGGGGAGAACTGGAAAGAGGAATTGTTCAGAAAATGATTAGGGAGAGTGTGAGAGAGAGTAATTCCTTCACCAAAACGATTAGGGAGAGAGAGAGAGAGAGATAGACTGAAATGAGAATATTATTACCAATATCGTTACCAAAAATTCGTTCACCCAATCAAAGCAATTTGTCTTACCCGATTTATAGCATACTAGAGGCCGGGACACACGCGATACGTGTGCCAATCGGATTTTCACAACATTTGTGAAAATTTAATCAAACAATAAGTGGGAAGCATTTTTTCAAAAATGTTGTGAAAATTTGACTTGCACACTTATCGCGTGTGCCCTGGCCTCTAGTAAAACTTATTAGGGACCGTACGCAGAGATAAAGAGCGAACAATACAATCAGTCTACACCTATAATGCTTCCATCCACGTACTTGTTATTCCATTTTATGAATGGTCCACTAAAAAACATCGATGATAGAATCTTTTAACAGAAGAGAAGGTACCCAATAAATCTGTTGGAGGGGAAAAAGAAAAAACATCCACGAATACTTGCAGCAATGAAATTCACAAACACAAACAGAAAAGAAGGTACAAACATTTAACAGCAGAAGGGACAAACTTACTTTACACCTTTGTGGAAACTCTTGACATTTGGGCTGCTTGGGCAGCAGATGCGGCTAAAGTAATATGAAGTCCTAACAAAAACAATTAATTTTTCCTCTCTTTCTTTTGTCTCCCAATCTCCCTCTTCAAAGCTTTCTTTTTCTGTGAAAGTTTTCTGTAAAAGTAGCGGTGAAGATGAAGAAATGGGAGGAGTTGAGGAGAAATGAGAGTGTCGGACGTGGGTTGGCAGTTGGGAGGCAGTTTTTTTTGGGGTCTTGGTGATGCGTTTTTACTTTAGCGCCCCTACCGTGTTGTGCCACAGAGGTTTTTAAAATAGATTTTGTAAGAGGGTATTTATAGGAAAGGAAAATACAAGATAGGGGAGAGATACCAAACAGGTGCTCCCCTTTATATGTTAGAATAGATTGTCTCCCAATCAACGTCAATCACCGGTAATTTCATAAATCACTACCAAACTAGATATAATGTCTGAAAGAATCAGCATTTATAGTGCACCCAATCAACGAGAATCAAGTCGATCTTTTAGCATGTCCTTACCCAATCAGTCATTATAGTCTAAGATAACTGAATATAATGACTGAACCTCATTACCAAAAATTCCACTGAAACCATATTGAGCAATTCAACGGCAGTCCAGCTCCTCTCCAATCGATAGAAAATTGGAGGATCCTCCAATTCCAATTCAATGGTCAAGATTACCATAGTATCTTCAACTCCAAAACACATATTGTATTCTACGGGCACTCAATTACTCCCCAAATATTCCCAATTATCATCATTTATCACATTTCAAGCACCAATTTACCAGATTCCAAACATTAGTAAAATTTCATTTCGTAACTTTAATAACATGTGCAGATTCATAGGATTAATCAAAAAATTCATTTTGCATTTCTTCTAAAATATTTTTTCTATAAAAATTATCTTACGTTTAATTACTTACTCTTACGATTTCTTTTTAATTTTCATAGCTGAATCTTAATTTCAACTTTCTTACATACGAGAACAATTACATCAATGAGTACACGACACAACGCGAAGCACACGTGGAAATACTGTAACGACTCTGATTTTTGGTAAATAAAAATTTCGTTAAATATTTAAATTTTATTTTAATTACTTGGATTTGCTACTAAAAAATTTCTTTTTAATTTTTATAATCCGTCATAATTAGATTTGAGACTTATAAAATTATATCTTTCACGCCGAGCAATCTGGTCATTTTCTAAAAACAAGTATGCTTATAAAAGCACTTGTATATTTTCCTAACGAGTTAGATAAAATCTTTAAATCATATTTCTTGGCTAGAAATCCTACTTGGCAAGTAAAGTTAGTTTCCAACCGATTAGTTGGAGGAACCGAACCACCGATTCACCTAGTTACAATACCCTAACCCTAATTGGACCTTTTAGACCATCTATGAGCCTTATGAACCCCTCCAAACCCTATAGGACCATTAGACCATAGGAGTAATCATTTTTACTCCCATGACAAGTCATTTCAAACCCTAATTATTACCAATATTTCTTTACCCCTTGGTCCATAATTGTTAGGGGAATTTTTGTCCCTTGGTTAATAGACCTTTGACTTGCCAATAAGCATGACAAGACAAGTCATTCATGAAATCTCATCATTTTGCTTTCAAAGGAAGCAAGACTAGCTTTGCCATGCATGCACACCTATGTTCTAGCCTTAAATCTAATAATCCTAGACTTACTTTCCTAGATTTTGCTTAGATATGTAGATATATATACTTGGTACGAGAGAGAGAGAGAGAGAGAGAGAGAGAGAGAGAGAGGCCGAGAGAGAAAGGGGAGGGAGAGTGTAGTGTGTGCTTGTGTGTTGTACAGTCCAAGCTACCTCTTTAACCCTATTTTAGCCTTAAGTCTAATTGACTAGACAACTCATTCTAGTCAATTTCTAGCATAGAACCCTAGCCCGAATCATCCTAGATTTGATTCCAAAGTAGCCTTTAATCATCCTAGAAATTGACTACAACCTAGACCTATGAAAGACTAAACATGGAAGGCTATGCCTTAACCTAATCAAATCCTACCCTAGACTTATAAGACTTGCCAACCTAGACTATGATCACCTAGATTTACCTAGAAAGCCTAAGATCCTACTTGCTTTTATAGCCTTATACCTAAAGATTTGGATTTGACAAGTCATGGAAGGCATGGCATGATTGAAAGGCATGAAATGACAATTCAATGGAGCAAAATCCATGGGAAAAGGGAGAGGGAGGGGGGCCGGCCATATGGAGGAGGAGGGAGCCAAGACTTGTGCCTATAAATAGCAAGCTCACTTCAAGTTTCAACTCACGCCTTCACTCCCTTGCTCTCATTCCTCTCTAAAAATCATTTCCATTTCCAGACAGCCTACTGCCCTTCATAAATCTCCATTTTTCTCCTACTTAAAGTAGTTTTAGGACCAACTCCCTTCGGAAAAGTTGTAGAGCACTTCGAAACCTTCAAGTTAGACCCAAGAACCATCCCAATCGGTGAAGAAATGACAAAGATATTGGCATCCGAAGTTCAGTAAAAATCTCAGATTTCTATTTCCAGACAGCATACTGTCTCTGCCTTTATCACTATTTTTCTCCTACCTAAAGTAGTTTCTAGGATCAACTTCCTTCACAAAAGTTGTAGAACACTTCGAGAGCTTCAATTTCGACCCAAGAACGATAATATTCGGCCAAATATTGACCGAGTTACTGCCATCCAAAGTTTGGTCCAGATTTGCGAGTTTCACCGCCCGTAGAAAACTTCCAACTAGCTTATTCGGCCCCGACTAGTTTCGGGTCAAGGTAGATAAATCTCTACTCATTCTCCCTAGTATAACTTTAGTTATTTTTGTCTATGATAAGACAAGTTGAAGTATTAGAAGTAATTAGCAAACTCGTTTTACTAATATGTTGAAATGCATGATAATTTGTTTGATAAGAGTAATAAGAGCATGTTGAATGTTTGATTTATGTTTACATATGTGATATGTCCTACGGCGGAGTCGTTGCATGAAAATGAGACACAAAAATCAAGAAAGGTAGAAACATGACACCTAGCGTGTGTTAATGACAAGGTTTGCTTAGAAATCACAATGTGGCCGGACTTGCCCATTGTGGGAATGTGTGTGTGTGTTCCAATGGAGATCCGGATCAGCGGAACCATTGTGAGGTTGTGTGCGTTCCCATGGGAACCCGGACCGGCGGAACCATGGTGAGGTATGGCTTGGTTATCCGTGGAGAGGAGCCAATGCAAGTTTTGTGTGCCAATGGAAACCCGGTGCAGCGGAACCATTGTGAGGATACTCGGGAGCCCGGAACGGCGGAACCGAGGTTGGATGTGTTAAAAACGGATTTTGAAAATGTTGATTTGGTTATGAAAAGTGAAAATGGAGACACAGTCTACGATGAGTCGCATAGGAGAAACACAGAAAAACATGGACACCAACGATACTTGATTAGTGAATATGGATGTGCTATCGTTAATCGTTTTTGTTAAACCTACTGGTACTCTGTTGATTTTATGATATATTGTTTGTAAGTTAAGGGTTAGTGGGTTTGGATATTCTATTGAGCTTTTGTAAGCTCACGGTGTTACCTTTGGTGACCCTGACATATTATATTGGTGGCGACGCCGGTATAAAGTGTCAGACCTTATAGATGAATATGGTGAACTTTACACCTTGGAAGCGTTTGGAGCCAAGGAGCTGGCCAGGATGGAGGAAGAAGCGGAGCAGTAGATAGGAACCCTAGTCTACCCTCCTTTTGTTGAATAAGATTATTCTTTTGAGAATATTCTGTAATATTGAGCCAGACTCCATTTAGTTTTCTATGAAATTGCCTTATTTAACGTTCCCAAAATTTGGGGGCGTTACAAATACACTTGTATCAATAAAAAAAATCTCATGAGTTACATAATAAGATAATATCAACAAAAAAAAACCATGTTGAAAGGAAAAAAAATTATTGATATAATATATATTAGTAAAAAAATCCTCATGAGCTATATGATATCGGTCGAAAAAAATCTTCATGAGCTATATAATTTTTTTTTTCCAGAGGCAGGTTTAATGGGGAGAGAAGACGCCATTCAAAAAAATTAATGAATTTTTTGTAACAACTTCGAAGATTAATGATTTTTTTTCGCTGTTCAAAAAACGGGGAGGGAGGATACTTATGTAATTGAGAAATATTGGGGGAGTAATTGTGTGCCCGTAGAATACCATATGAGCTTTGGGGCTTGAGTTACTAGGGTAATCTTGACCATTGAATTGGAATTGGAGGATCCTCCAATTCCCCATGGATTGGAGAGGAGCCGGACTCATTCAACGGGTAGGATTTATGCAGAAAAATGTGTACTAAATCGAACGGTGAAGATTTATGCAGAGAAAATGTGTGGGCCACCACACCATCGCGAATTGTGTGTTAAATATATGAGTGGCTCATATTTAACACACATTTTTCTGTATAAATCTCTACCCTTCATTCAACCCTTGGCATTTTGGTAAATACTTTGCATTTTTTGGAATAAAACAAAACAAGAAATGGAAAGTTTATGGAGAAACCAATCTGGTCGTAATTTGAAGTTGTTTGACATTTTTAGAAGATGCCGTGGATTGGTTTCATCCTAAGAACAAGAATGAAAGGGCAAAATCATGGGCTATTTCCGAAAAATTAGGCGTATGATTTCCAAAGTCTGAAACTTAAAAAGGTAATAAAACCCCAGCAGTGATTTTGGCACTCCTCAACTTGAAAACCGCACATCCAAAAGGAAGTGTCAAAATCAATCTCTATAACCTTAGCTGTTCCAAAGTCATGGGCTGCCTTTGCGTTGCCCAAAATGAGGCATACATTCTTCTTTTGTTTCCTCCCCCATCCCCCCTCCCTCTCAATCTCAGTTACAATATTACCACACTACTGAAAATCACCGAACTCTGCTTCCGAGTTCAAGACTCAAGAATTAAGGTGAGTGGCTCCATTATTTTAACTTGACAGTGCAATCGACGTTATCAACTCGAGTAATTGAGGCTCAACAACATGATGAAGAAGCGGAGGAACTTCGTATTGGATTCCTTAGTGGAAACGCTCAAGAAGGGTGGATGATCCACGCCAATCAAGGTTTGCGCTCTCAAGGAAAGTTGTTTGTACCTGTTTCGGGTCAAGAAGAAACTTTGCGAGAGTTTCATCACTCTCCGTTAGCCGTTCATTCTTTCAGTTTACCCCCAACCACGGTTTTCTCTCTTTCCCCCCTTTTGTTTAGACTATTTTTTTTTTTCTAACAGTTGAGTAAATAGATTCTTCATCTACGTTACCTATTTTCTTTTGGTTCAATTTTTCCTCCATTTGGGTTCCATTTCTAACAAATTTTTTTGTTTCTTCTATCATCCATATATTTTGTATAAGAAAAGGGTGGGTTTAAATCTGTTTCTTATGGGGTGTGTGTGTGTGTGTGTGTGTGTGTGGGGGGGGGGGGGGGGGGGGGTGGGGGTGGGTGGGGCGGGGTGGTGTTGGGCTGGTTTGTGGGGTGTGTTGTTGGGTGGTTGTGGTGGTTCAGTTGCAATTTAAAATTAACAATTTTTTTTGTTTTCCCTACACCCGTATTTTTTTTGACAAAATGTAAAACCCAACGTGCGGGTAAGTCTATGGTGGTCCTTTCTAACAGATTTATATTTTATGTTCTGTTGATTTTTTTTTTTTTTTGGTTGCTCCTACCGTATTTTTTTTTTTTAACTTTAAGGGTATTCGGATCTCAATTTGTTAAACCCCCATTGGATTTATTTGCAAAAGAATGTTAATCAGCCAACCCTTGATTTTTATTTTTATTTTTATTTTTTATAGTCCCAATTGGATTATCTGAAGTCACTATGTTTTGGTTGAGAGATCTTTAGATTTGGGAATCAAAGTGCATGTGAGTGATTACAGGTCACAGGATAGTAGATTTGGGTAATTTTAGATGAAGTTGATCTAGGGTTGTGAAATCATACTATTGGTAAAAGAAGTTTGACTCTGAGTGAAAACGTAAGAAAGATTTAAAAATTATTGAATCTTTGTGTTAGCTAATAAAGTGGAAGAAGGAAAACATACCTTCTAATTTTTTAAGGCATTCAGAACTTTAAGAATTTTATATTGCATTGTCCTTTAGGTGGTTTTTTTTTTTTTTTTGCTTCACAATATTTTCCACGTGTAGTATCAGTTGAGTGGAGCCTTCGCTATCTTTCTTGCTTTTGGTTTTGCCAGTTGTGATCAATAGTTGGTAGTGTGGTCAATACCCTACGAGCAATTGGGATTATGAATAGTTGGTATGTGATCATGATACCCTGAGAATTTAAAAGAGATATGTGTTAACCTTGCGGGGAATTGAGAGGCTTTGTAACGTTGGTTGGTTTTCTCATGTTCTATTGGTCCATTGCAGGGTGTACGCGTAAGCTCCTCAAGGAATATTGTAAAATTTTGTGAATTTCCACACTTCATTAGTACGTAGTTTTTTTTTGTTAGCACAATAACCACAAACCAGTTTGTCTAATCTAGCTCAAATTCATTATTACAATACTTGGAATGCTATTTGTTTTGCATATCTTTTTTATTTTTTATTTTTTGGGTTTTTGAATTTCTTATGCTTATTCTAATAATTCTATTACGAAAAGGAGAATCGATGGCTCAAGAAATGCAAAAACTAGTATTGAATTGAAAAATACAATTCCATGAAGCGGCACACTTTTAGGTTGAGATATTTAACTTTTCAAATCAAGATCATAACTGCTCAGTCTAAAGTTTGATAGCAGTTCAACAACAAAATTTCTCATCAGTAGACATAAAATGATAGAAAGTATAGTGGAACACAAAGGAATACACTTTGGTGGCAACCGAAATGATAGAAAGTATGGAACACCAAACCATTAGACATGTAGTCCTCAGAAAACCAAGCAGTTCAATGTAATTTGCCTTGAGCTCAGGCCCGTGAAGTTATTATCATCTAGAAATGGCTGAATTGAACAAAACAACACAACATGAACACTATTTCTCCCCAAGGAAAGCAGAAACAAAAACAAAGTTAAATAGTATAATGGAAAGAACCAAACTCTACATAGTCAAAAGAGAAGTAGAGAACATGATCACTACTCTTTCTAACATTGCAAAAAAACCTCAGTAAAAGAAAGCGATAGGGTAAATTCTACACCAAATGATCCTCTGCTGTTTTGGAGATACAACAGGTTTTACGAAGGGAAAACTTATTCTCCCTAAGTCTATGTGGTGTTCGAGTCTTACATACTTAGCAGCTAGCACTAAACTCATTACAAAATCGTATCAAATTATACAGTAGAGTTTATCGTAAGGATCTCATATTCTCCCTCTTCAGATATTCTAGGGATACCTTCAACGTCCAAAACAAGAAATCCAGAAACCTACGTTTGGGGAATAAGAGGGTGAAATTCATTGCTGCAGCCTAAACTATGATCCATTAATGTCTATAGCTGTCATATGAACCAAGCAACTCGAGTTTGGAGTACTTACCAATTGATCAGGATGATTTTTTCCATGGATGCTACACATTAAAGGATAAAAAATGAACAACTCGAATGACATGTGCACTGTACATGTAAGTTTCCAGGGCAACAAAACAATGGGTCGTTCAAATACATATTTTAAAGCTTAAGTTTTCAAACCAAGGTTGACTATAATTATGAAAACTGGTTGAATTTTTTAGCCAAACTTGCAAAACCCACTACTTAGCTCGACTAGTTTACATCCCACCAACATCATTTGTTCAAGTATCTATTCATACCTAGCAATGTTAGCCAATTCTCAAAGAAAAATTGTCACAATCCGCACCCTTCAAAACTAAACTGACAAGAAGACTAAAAAAAGGGGAAAGAGAATCAAGCGGCCATTTTCATTTGCATGGCCATCATTGTAGATACAGAAACCTTGGCAAACCAGACCGGGGGAAAAAAAAAACACTACGCGGTTGATGGTTCAAGGTCATACAAAATCCAATTGAAACACTAGACCAACAACCCACAGCACCAAATGTGATGAAGAACTCAAGAAGGGGAAAAAAATGAATCAAAGAGCCATTTGTCACCATCATAGATACAAACCAGAAACAGAATTTCATACTATGTTGCAATTAGTACTGAAATCTAGCTCTCCAATCCATTGAAGGCGTCGAGTGGAAAATCCAAACAAAGTCTAAAAACTCATCTTTAAAACACAATTCGGGGCACAACTGCATCCGAGTGTGTATCGGCTGCAGACACAGTTGTGTTAGTAACATTGCTCAAATCCAAATGCTCAAAACTTTTCTCGATCACAACACAAGCGTCAAGTATTTTTGATAATTTTCAAGATGATTCACTTATGTATTCAAACTGGGGAGGGAGATTTGGGTTTCATTCAATGTGGGCATGCTCATTAATATAAGCCAAACTTCTTACTAATTCTTTCCGATGAGATACTAATTGCTATTCTATTAGCATGAATTCTTCCTAAAGTAATGATTTCAATGAGGTCTAGAGTATGAACGATTCAGATCGTTGAAACGTTAAACAGGATTCCACAAATCTTCAATTTCTTGATGAGAAGCCATGTCAAAAAAACTTCGCATCTTGAAAGCACGTCAAGGAATTATGTTTAATCAAAGTGAACTCTCGTGTTTAACCTGTTTTTCAACCAACTAAAGGTAAAATGGTCATATCATTTGATATACAAAAATATTAGGTTCCAAACTACTTTGGTTAGAAGTAGGTTCAACTAGCTTTCTAACGGTTCAATCCACGTCAAAATTGAAGTTTGGGAGTGTCTATGGCAAGACTGCAAAGTTTGGCTATTTTGTGAACTTTAGAGAATGCGCCTGGGGCGCATATAGATGCTCCTGAGGCGCATAAAAACTACACAATATGTCAACTTCGCAGACTCGTCTCGAACACTCCCGAACTCCAATTTGTGCGTGGTTTGGACCATTAGAAAGCTTGTTGAATCTACTGTTTAACCCAAGTAGTTCGAATTCTAATTTATTTGTACATCAAATGATATGACCATTTTACCCTTAGTTGGTCAAAAAACAAATCATTTAAGCAAAACACTCATATCTCCCTCCTTTTAAATCGATAAAGACCTATTATATATTGATAAAAAGAGTTTTAAAAGTACTAAAAGAGTTTGCACTATTTTTTATTTCAAAATTGTCTTTCAAATATTGGTAATTGATGGCAGTTGGATGTGATTGGCATTGACTAAGCTCAGTTCTTTGACGACCTTTCTAATTTCTGCTGCAAAGCAGCTAATCTTGATGGAAAAACTATTGCAATTGCTGGGCTGGACGGCAACTGGAAAAACTATTGTAATTGCCGGGCTAGACGGCAACTACCTGTGGTTCAGCGTACAAATTCTTTTCCTTTCTCTTCCTGTCCTGATAAAAATTTGGGTCTGCTTGTTTCATGCAAAAATAAGGTCCTATTTTGATGATGTACTACTTTTTACTTGGGAGTATTTTACATCTATAGTTCCAGCTTCCCTTCTAAAAATGGTGGCCATATCTCTATGATACTTATTTGTATGTGTAATCAAATGTTTGTTACAGAAAGAGCTTTGGTTTAGTGCTTGATATAATTCCCTTGCTGATTCCATAAGTTAACCAAGCTGACAGCCCGGTGTGAGCTTTGTGGCAGCGGGCGTTTTTCACCCCACGGAAGACTGGGAACAGAATTGATTGGTGGTTCTGATGTCTATAAGACTGTCTGCCACCAGCACTATGTCAATGGACAAGCTGTTGTGGAAGCAGTGCAGAATGTCCTGAAACCTTAGAATGTCCTGAAACCTTGAGGTTGCAGTTGTTTAGTGATCTCTCTACTTCACATCCTCATGTTTCTTTTGGCTTCTATGTATTTCAATCAGTTGTCTGGAATACTTGTAGAATTTGGATTTTTTGATGTTTGTTTATGGTTTAGCATTTGCATATGTTTATAGAAGAAACTTTGCTGCTTGCAATCTGATCATTATTTGGCACTTGATCAATAGTTTTGCCTTAGAACTTCATGCACGAATGAAGGTAAAAAAGGCAGCAATGCAGCTAGGTTGAGTCCATCTAGAATACCAATGACAGTGGACAAACATGCATTCTTGCCTAAGTCATCAAGAATTCGATCAGACTTGCAAATTTCCTAAGAAGGCATGAAACATTGTAACCCCTTACATGGACTCCTATCTGGATCAAAAGTATAATTCTACTTGCATTAGTTTCTTGACGGAAAGATGGAAACATTTAATCTGAGGCCTTGCTTTTTTCTTAAGAAAATGCCATCAAGAAGCTAGAATAGACGGGTGATTTTAACAGATGCATCCAGATTGGATATATGCAGGGACATTGTGTGATACTGTGATTCATTTACTTCCCTCTACAGCAGCAATTGTACTATTTGAAAATGTTCTACCAAATCTTTAAAAAAAAAAAAAAAAAAAAAACGTACTCCCTCCATCCCTTTTTACGTGTCTTACTTTGTAACTTCAAGGAAATTTTTTTTGAAACCCTCATCTTGAACACCACCGCCACCAACGAGCTGGAGCTTTTTTCTAGAGTCATCCGACCCATTTACAGGTGAGTAGCTTATTCTTAGATCCCAATTTTCTTATGTACAAAGTGGATTTGAACCACAAATACTCAATCTCTCTAAGTACTTTTTCTCTACACATGGATAATGGATATGGGGATGAAAATCAGTGTTTGTGGCTGTTTTTTTTTGAACTCACTGTTTATGGTTATGGAACAAGAACGTGGGCAAGGTCCAAGGGAAAGAAAAGCATTTCATATGCTTGACGGCTTGACCCCAGTGCGATCAAATTCTGGTTCTGCCACTGTGACAGACTAATAAGAAAAAGCCTAATTGAAGTGGTTACCTTAGTTACCTATAACAGAAAGGATGAGAAACTAGCTAGGGTAGAACATGGAAGATCTCTTACTGCTCCGATTTCCTCCTGTGGCTCTGCTGAACAAAACAACCACCCTGTTGTCGTTGTGAATACATACAAATGAGTTCACGCTTTCAATAAAAGCGACGATGAAAGCGCGAGAGGGGAAGCGTGGGTGAGGGAAAAAAAAACCAAGAAAGAAACAAAGCGTGTTTTAAGTTCACGCTTTTCGAATTAACAGGAAAAGCAATAAAGCGCGGCCAGAAGCAATAATCAGCGTCCAAGAGCAATATATGGCGGCCAAGAGTAATAGTTAACGTCCAACAGCAAAAGGTTTGCAACGTCGTTTAAATGAGAGAAAAGCGTGATGCATAGTTGCGCTTTTATAATAGTTCGCGGCCAGAAGCAATATTTTGCAGCCAGAGGCCAAAAGTTTGCGACTTCGTTTGCCACCATGCTAGTAGTCGTCATTCCCATTTCCCCGAAGATTTGTACTCTCTCTCTCTCTATCAATTCTCTGCGAATTGATTCTGGCCCTCAATTTTCATCCGAATTCTATACGATTCAATTTTTTTTTGGCAATTCTTCTTACTACCAAAGCTATCATTTTTCCTTTCTGGCTTTCTCGGGTGTTTGGACAAGTTTCTGTGCATGCGAATTTCCAAAGGCAAAAGCCATGTGGTGGATTATCTGGTGGATCTTTGGCTGGTGGATTCTTTCTTTCAGGAAGGAGCTCGGTAAGGTAGAAAGCTTTGAGTTTTTTTTTTTTTTTATATCAAGCAGTAAAACCACTTGCCAAATTGTGGGTAGATCATATGGAGAAGATAGTATAGTAAGTTGCACTGGAACTATATTTGATGATCAATTATTTTACTCATTATTGGCTTGTAAACACCCGTAATTGGTCCTTTATAACTGAAGCTGTTGAGGGCTAGACCTTAGAAACTCGGATTATGTAGTGTGTATAAGTTCTTCTTTTTGAAATGAAAAGGATGAGCTGGTACTTGATGCAGTTTTAATTTCAGGGACTGCTTATGTTCACGTACGGTTTGAAGCATGCCTCAGGCAATTTTGTCCTAATCATGGATGCGGACCTATCGCACCATGTAAGTATGTGTTTTGGTTGCTAATGGCAACTATGGGTTGTGTCTGTTTGAGAGAGACCTGGGAAAACAAGTTCATTTTGATGGATATGTCGCAGACTCACCCGATGTCAGGATCTTAAAAATGGAATATTTAGCATTTCTTCTGTTCTATTTCATTTATGTCTAAATTCTTGGCGAAACCAACCAATCTACCACTGGACTCCTTTTTGAAGCATTTCGATTTATTGATAGCTGAGTTGGACCATGCAATGTTCTTCTATCTTGGTGAGTATGCTTTAAGTACCAAAGATGCAATCAATGGATAGTATTTGAGTCCAGATTAAGGGACATGTCAAGGATGTAATGAAATATTTGGTAGGACCACGTTACCTTTCCATCAGTGCATGCCGTCTTAGTTATTGCTAGTATCCATGGATGCACACAATGATTGTGTTTAGAGTTCAGTGGGAGCAATTCTCTAGCAGGAATGGAGGCTCCTCTATTTGCCCTTGGAATTACTCATATCTGGACTTCATTCTCGGCTCCTGATTATGCTCAAATCAAACGAGTAGTCCAACATGTTTCTCTCCTATTTTTAGGTGTAGCTAGCACTCCTTCCAATTCCTGTATATCTATTTTAGAACTATTACCTTACCTTGATGGGGGAGCGTCTCACTTCCCATGCTCGCTTATCTATTTAGTGTTTGTGTTTGTGATAGTGTTTGTGATGAAACAGTTTTCGTATGCTTTGATGAAATGTGAAAAGTTCCGATGATATTAGTAGTGGCCTGCTTTCTACCCCATTTTCATAACATAAAGTTTATTATTTTTATTTTTCAATTGCATCATCTTTTATTGCTTTGCAAACCCTCTTTATCGATATATCATAGGTATTTATCCGATTTAAATTGACGGAGATGTGAGTGTTTTGCCGAAATTATTTGTTTTTCAACCAACTAAGTGTAAAATGGTCATATCATTTTATATACAAAAATATTAGGTTCCAAACTACTTGGGTTAGAAAGTAAGTTCAACAAGCTTTCTAACGGTTCAAACCACGTCAAAATTGGAGTTTGAGAGTGTCTGTGGCAAAACCGCAAAGTTTAGCCATTTCAAACTTCGATTTGTGCATGGTTTGGAGAATCTGTAAAGCTGTAAAAGAGCAACCAAAGACTTTGAAGTACAACTGCTTAATAAGCACGTGCATTCAACGTTCAAGCTAAATAAGCTGCAAATAAGTGTGAAACATTCAAAATTTAAGCTAAATAAGCTGCAAACTAGTGGGAAACAAACAGACAGTAGTACCTAAGTTTGTTGGTTGGTTCGGGGAGAGTTGAGCCACTATGTGACGATACCTCAAATTTGATTCCTCGGATGGCAATGCTACTTTTCTATTCTTGATACAAACCACAATCACTAGTGCAAAGTTAGTAAACAAGCTCATGGTAGCTTGCTGCTTGATAAAAACGGAGAGGCAATGAAGAAGGAAAGAGCAGACAAGAACATGAGGATTGCGGGGACTCCAAACCCTACTTTCCGTCCAGCATGATCTTGAACATAAATGATAAACGTGGAAGCAGCCATGACTGAAGTAGCAGTTGCAGCGTAGTACCAACTGAAGAATTTTTCTAGGACCCGTTCATTGTTTGGAGTGTTTCTTTGGTCCACTTGGTTTGCTCCGAAAGCTACGGAACACGGTCGAATCCCACCTGCTCCGATGGACACTAGGACAAAGGAGAAGAGAAGGATTGCATATTGGGCTCCTGTTGGGGATTTGCAGCTCTCCCCCTTTAGGTGGTTGCAGTAAGGTGACCTTGCTTGGGGGATCATAGCCGTTATCTATATGAGGACCATACCCTGTAGCCATGAAATTGCAATTTAGATTAATTTGGCACTTCAATATGGTTAATCAACTTATGTTGAGAAATTCATTTGGATTGAGGCTGTCAACCAAAATTAATTCATATGTGTTTAGTTTTGTTGTAGGAAATAAAGGTTCCTGTGAAACCAAGTAAACAAGTATATAAACAAACTGGGGCATCCCAACAGAGTACTGAAGGAGAAACAAGTATCTGAAGGCAGAAACATACCCATCCCTAATTTTACAGGTCTATTGGAGCTCATTGTTCATTATCCCTCAGAGAGTAGTGAAGGAGATTGAGGGCTTGCTCAGGACCATTTAATGGTCAGATATGTCATTCGTAAATGGGTGGATAGCTTTATTTGGATTGATAATTGGTATCTTTTAGGCCCCCTTTTTTTTTCCTTCCAGAATTTTGGTTCATATTAAAGACTTGATGGTGTAATTTAGCAAGTCAACTCGTTGGTTTTGTGGTTTTAAAGTGTTTTTCAAGGGGCCTTTGGGCCTTACCCTTGGTGGAGGGCCTGTAAAAAACAAAGGAATAGCAATCTATCTACCTACCAAGACTGTATAATAATGCATAGGTTTCATTTTCATTCGCAAACCACATTCTGCAATCTGCAGATGATCAAATGACTCTTGCGGTTCAAGAAAAATTGTGTAGACACCTGAAAAACAATGCGCCAGCCCAATACCAAATGATCAAACCTGTACCCTCTCTAGATGAAGGACCGAACTTCCTTGCAGTCCACCCCTTGCACCGGACTGCATGAGATTTTGGCCATCGATTTCAACAATTAGTGGTTTTTGATTTATCGCTCTGCTGTAAGATATGTATGTACTAGCTGTTGGACAACAGATAAGCGAACTCCATTTCAAAATTTAATAATGTTCAAACCTCCTAAGCCCAAATAAGCCCTTGAGCAATGTTGGATTGTCCAACTTTATTTAAGGTGTGTTCCACTAACAAAAATAAGTACTTATTTTTCAAGGAGGAAGCTATGGTACACAAGGTATACCGTATGTCTAAATCATGACAATTTGTGATTTGCATTATGCCGATTTTTGGTTTTCTAATGCATATTTATGATTCTAGTTACGACTTGTACTTTAAAATTTACCTGTTGAACAGGTCATTAGTAGGTTACTCATAATTAAAAAATATTGCTGTTATGTAACCATAATTATTCGTACCGGAAATCATAATACTTGTACCCTAACCAAATATATGTGTACAATATCAAAAATTAAATAAAACTACCCACAAATGTTATAATAATACCATAAATTGGCATTATCTTACCACAATGAGTCGTACCAAAAAAAATTGACTCGTATGATATTCCGTAACAAAATCATGATATTCCGTAACAAAATCAAAATATGTCGTACCAAAATCAACAATTGTTATACTCAAGCCAAAAATATTTGTAAAATGCCACAAATTTTATAAAATAACCACAACTATTATGACAACACCTAAAATTGTCATTTTCTCAACACAACATGTCATAACAAAAGAAAATATATTTAAATACTACAAATTATACAACAAATCACAATTGTTATGATAATATCATAAATTTTTGTTTTCTTACCACAATGTGTCGTACCAAAGGAAATTAATTAAAATATTCTGTAATAACACATGTCTAAAATACCACAAATTCAGTAATATAACCAAATTTGTTATGACAACACCATAAATTGACGTTTTCATACCCACAATGTGTCGTATAAAAAAATTCAATCGGAATGTTCAATTAACGATAATTATAATCAGCAAAATATCATACCACAATTTCAGTAATATAGCTAAATTTATTTTGACATTTTCATATCCACAGCGTGTCGTATAAAAAAAATTCAATCAAAATGTTCAGTTAACGATAGTTATAATAAAAAAATACCATACCACAAATTTAGTAATATAACCAAATTTGTTATGACAACACCATAAATAGGCGTTTTCAATCGGAATGTTCAATAAACGATAGTTAAAATGAGCAAAATACCATACCACTAATTATTTTCAATTCCCGCCACATTATTTTTTCAAATTTTAAAATTTTCACCATATTATCTTAATTTTTGATTCCCTCCACACTATTTTTTCAAATTCTTATTTGTCCCTACACAATACCTCAATAATTTAAACTAAAAATGAAGTTCTCGCTCAAAATTTTCATCCAAGAAATTCACCAAAAAAGAAGTACTATACCCAAATTTTTGAATACAACTACAATTTCCTCTCAAAATATTAGTCTAAATTAAATTCTTTCTCTACAAAATTTAATTCAAAAAATCAAAATTCCTTCAATTTTTCATGGAAAAATGAGAGGTCACTAAAACAAATAATTACCCAACTGTCTCAAGATACGGATATTCAGAGTGGTGCACTAAACAATTGGCACTATATATTTGACAGGTGGATCGGTACCAAACCTTCACCCTATGCATACAAATCCAAATTTAATGGTGGTCCTTGGAATTAGGTCGTGGAAGTACAATATAAATAATTTTATAAATTTATTGTCATTGTACATTCTTTTAAAAAAAATTATTATAGTCGACATACTGATTTACACCAATGACATAGGCTAAAATATGATCTACAAGTGTAGGCCAAGCACTAAGACAAATGCATTTGAGGCCACTGTCTTCTCAAATTTTCAGCCTGGAAATAGGGCCCCTACGTACAAGAAAGTATTATAAAATTAATAGCTTTTAGAATTTCAAATTCTCAATTATGTACCACAGTGAAAAGGTGTTGGAGTTTGGACATTTAACTAAAAGATCAGGGGTTCAAGTCTTGCGCCCTTCATTCCTTTTTTTTTTTTTTTTTTTGTTAAGAATGCTGTTTTTAGGTTAATTAAATTACATAGAGTCCTTGTAGTTTCATACTTCGACAAATCTAGTTGTTCAATTTCAATACAACATTAAAATCTAATAATGCACAATCTGAGCCCCACGTAAGGTGTTTTTTTTTTTTAAAATCTAAATCGTCTATCTTTTATATAATATCAATTAGGTCATTCGTACCAAGAATGAAGCTGATGGCTTATAGCTAGATACTTAATTGGATGGAAAATATCATTCTATTATTCAATCTACGTGCCGATGATGGAGCTTTCTAAACTTGATTGAGGCAAAAATTTACGTTGGTGAGTTAATCAATAAACATAAAAAACTTAACGGATTTAATTGTCGTTATTGTGTCACGGTAGCATGGCTACCGTATATTCAACGACAACAGAGGACTAGGTTTCATATCAAATATAAATTGAATGTACAATCTAAATGTCGTTAGTGAGTGTATTTTAAGAATGATCGATCAGGGCTGTTAGGATGTCAAGTTATACGATATTTAATTTGTGATATTTTAGACATGTATCTTGCTTGAATATAATAATTATTGATTGTGCTACGACATATTTTAGTCTTGTATCTAGTATCTTTTGATCGATTTTTTTTGGTACGACACATTGTGGTAAGTAAGTGCCAATTTTTTGTATTGTCATAACAATTGTGGCTATGTTATATAATTTGTAATATTTTACATATGAGGGAGAGAGAGAGAAAGTTAAGGAGGAGAGAACAACTTGTTACCTGCTAAGCCCTTTTTTTATTTTATTAATTGATTTAATCAATGGGTGGTCCGGATTATTCACTTTGAAATCCAAGGGTTTAAAATCATGGTGCATACGGTACACCCCCTAATAAGGGGTGTGTAACATAGGACTACCCATTTTTCAAATGGTGGTGGTGACGTTACTGCAGAAGTTGTAGTGATCAAGTGATAGTGTTATTTAGTGTTTGTGATGAAACAGTTTCCGTATGCTATGATGAAATTTGAAAAGTGCAGATGATATTAGTAGTGGCCTGCTTTCTACCCCATTTTCATAACATAAAGTTTATTATTTTTATTTTTCAATTGCACCATCTTTTATTGCTTTGCAAACCCTCTTTATCGATATATCATAGGTATTTATCCGATTTAAAATGATGGAGATGTGAGTGTTTTGCTGAAATTATTTATTTTTCGACCAACTAAGGGTAAAATGGTCATATAAGTTGATGTACAAAAATATTAGATTCCAAACTACTTGGATTAGAAAGTAGGTTTAACAAACTTTCTAACGGTTCAAACCAAGTCAAAATTAGAGTTTGGAAGTATCTATGGTAAGACCGCAAAGTTTGGCCATTTTGTGAACTTTAGAGAATGCGCCTGGGGCGCAATGAAGTGCGCCTGGGCGCATATAGATGCGCCTGAGGCGCATAAAACTACATAATATGTCAAATTTCGCGGGCTCATCTCGAACACTCCCGAACTCCGATTTGTGCATGGTTTGGACCGTTGGAAAACTTGTTGAATCTACTTTCTAACCCAAGAGGGTTTATGATAGTGTTTGTGATGAAACAGTTTCTATGCTTTGATGAAATTTGAAAAGTTCCGATGATATTAGTAGTGGCCTGCTTTCTATCCCATTTTCATAACATAAAGCTTATTATTTTTTTTTTTGAATTGCACCATCTTTTATTTCTTTGCAAACCCTCTTTATCATATTATAGGTATTTATCCGATTTAAAATGAGGGAGATGTGAGTGTTTTGCCGAAATTATTTGTCTTTCGACCAACTAAGGGTAAAATGGTCATATCATTTGATGTACAAAAATATTAGGATCCAAACTACTTGGGTTAGAAAGTAGGTTCAACAAGCTTTCTAAAGGTTCAAACCACGTCAAAATCAGAGTTTGGGAGTGTCTATGGCAATACCGCAAAGTTTGGCCATTTTGTGAACTTTAGAGAATGCGCCTGGGGCGCAATGAAGTGCGCCTGGGCGCATATAGATGCGCCTGAGGCGCATAAAATCAAACTTCGCGGGCTCGTCTCGAACACTCCCGAACTCCAATTTGTAAGTGGTTTGGACCGTTGAAAAGCTTGTTGAATCTAATTTCTAACCCAAGAGGGTTTGTGATAGTGTTTGTGATGAAACAGTTTCCGGATGCTTTGATGAAATTTGAAAAGTACAGATGATATTAGTAGTGGCCTGCTTTCTACCCCATTTTCATAACATAAAGTTTATTATTTTTATTTTTGAATTGTAACATCTTTTATTGCTTTGCAAACCCTCTTTATCGATATATCATAGGTATTTATCCGACTTAAAATGAGAGAGATGAGGGTGTTTTGCCGAAATTATTTATTTTTCGACCAACTAAGGGTAAAATGGTCATATCATTTGATGTACAATAATATTAGGTTCCAAACTACTTGGGTTAAAAATTAGGTTCAACAATTTTTAACGGTTCAAACCACGTCAAAATCGGAGTTTGGGAGTGTCTATGGCAAGACCGCAAAGTTTGGCCATTTTGTGAACTTTAGAGAATGCGCCTGGGTCGCAATGATGTGCGCCTGGGTGCATATAGAAGCGCCTGAGGCGCATAAAACTACATAAGATGTCAAACTTCGCGAGCTCGTCTCGAACACTCCTGAACTTCGATTTGTGCGTGGTTTGGACCATTGGAAAGCTTGTTGAATCTACTTTCTAACCCAAGTAGTTTGGATTCTAATTTATTTGTACATCAAAAGATATGATAATTTTACCCTTAGTTGGTCAAAGAACAAATCATTTCAGCAAAACACTCATATCTCCCTCCTTTTAAATCGATAAAGACCTATTATATATTTATAAAAGAGTTTTAAAAGTACTAAAAGAGTTTGCACTGTTTTGCTTTCAAAATTGTCTTTTAAATATTGGTAATTGATGTCAGTTGGATGTGATTGGCATTGACTAAGCTCAGTTCTTTGACGACCTTTCTGATTTCTGCTGCAAAGCTGCTGATCTTGATGGAAAAACTATAGTAATTGCATGGCTGGACGGCAACTACCTGAGGTTCGGCGTACAAATCCTTTTCCTTTCTCTTCTTGTCCTGATAAAAATTTGGATCTGCTTGTTTCATGCGAAAATAAGGTCCTATTTTGCTGATGTACTGCTTTTTGCTGGAGTATTTTACATCTATAGTTCCAACATCCCTTCTAAAAATGGTGGCCCTGTCTCTATGATACTTATTTGTATGTGTAGTCAAATGTTTGTTACAGAAAGAGTTTTGGTTCAGTGCTTGATATAATTCCTCTTGCTGATTCCATAAGTTAACCAAGCTGACAGCCCGATGTGAGCTTTGTGGCAAGCAAGCGTTTTTCACCCCACGGAAGACCAGGGAGATAGAGACAGAATTGATTGGTGGTTCTGATGTCTATAAGACTGTCTGCCGCTAGCACTATGTCAATGGACAAGCTATTGTGGAAGCATTGCAGAATGTCTGAAACCTTGAGGTTGCAGTTGTTTAGTGATATCTCTACTTCACATCCTCATATTTCTTTTGGCTTCTATGTATTTCAATCAGCTGTCTGAAATACTTGTAGAATTTGGATTTTCTGAAGTTTGTTTGTGGTTTAGCATCTGCATATGTTTATAGAAGAAACTTTGTTGCTTGCAATCTGATCATTATTTGCACTTGATCAGTAGTTCTTCCTTAGAACTTCATGCACGAAAGAAGGTAAAAAAGGCAGCAATGCAGCTAGGTTGAGACCATCCAGAATACCAATGACAATGGATAAACATGCATTCTTGCCTAAGTCATCAAGAATTCAATCAGACTTGCAGATTTCCTATGAAGGCATGAAACATTGTAACCCCTTACATGGACTCCTATCTGGATCAAAAGTATAATTTTGCTTACATTAGTGTCTTGACAGAAAGATGGAAACATTTAATCTCAGGCTTGGCTTTTTTCTTAAGAAAATGCCATCAAGAAGCTAGAATGGATGGGTGATTTTATCAAATGCTTGCAGATTGGATATGTGCAGGGACATTGTGTGATACAGTGATTCATTTATTTCCCTCTACAGCAGCAACTGTACTCATCGAAAATGTTCTGCCAGATCTTTAAAAAAAATGTATATGATTAATTGTGCTTATATCTGCGTTAGGAGAAGTACTGAATCCAAATTCACCTTCTTCCCGACATCAATTGGATGGATGTATTGGATCAGAAACAACTATATCAAAACAAAAGAAACAGTAATGTAGTTTTCATCATTATCACTAACACACCTTCAAAGCAACCATGGCCTACAGGGAACCAAACCAAAAAAAAAAAGACTAGAGTATGCATATTGCTGGAAAAATTAATGGCTGCATCCCGTAACTTCACCTCAGAATTTTTGAAATTGGAAGCTCCTCCTCATCATAATCTACCTCAGACAGGAATGGGTCCTTTATAAGATCAGCGGCTGAGGGTCTTTCCCTTGGCTGGCCTATGCATTTCTCAATGAAGGCCTTCAATTCCAGAGAACTAACTATGTTCAAGGCTTGAGGCTTTACTCCCGCTGTCACCTTCTTGTATATCTTGGCTGTACTATCACACTCGCTATATGGTATCTCCAAGGTTGCCATTTTGAGCATGCACATTCCAAACGAGTAAATATCTACTAACTCACTGTAATCTTCCTCATAGAGTTCTGGTGCCATGTACTCTGGCGTTCCCAACAATGAATGTGTAGGATGGGTTTCATCTACTGAAGCTATCAAACCTAGATCACCAATCTTGACCTACACATCAAATCAGATCCAGTTTAGCTCCTGACATCAGAAAAGCGATTCGACGAACAGACCTAAGCTCAACTAAGGTACCCCGATGATGATACTTGCCAAAAAAAAAGGTACCCTGATGACTTCACTTCCCTTTTGTTTGTTGTAGACACTAATTAGTTCCAGTAACAAACGTCTGCTATTGGGAAAAATGGTCATGCTAACTAGTAACAACCACCCACTAAAAATGTAGAACTTCAATAACATTTTAAGCATTTCAATTCACTTTCATATATTTTCCTATAATTTGTGTACTCCAACAATCACCTTAACCCACGTCTCCAGTAGGCTGTTGTCAGCATTTTCTTGATAAAATAGGGTCAGCATTTTCTTGATAAAATAGCATTTCATTTTATTGGTCAATTACAACTAGAAAACCACAATGAGATTACTACTTCAGAATTTTAAATTCATCCGCATACTTAGCAACCAAACTAGGTTTCATTATGTTGAAACTTGAAAGGGAGAAACAAACCTTTCCGTTGATGAAGATATTACTGCACTTGAGGTCTCTGTGAATGATGGAAGTACCATGGGTATGGGATAGTACAAACCCTTGAGTGTCTGTCGCGACCACTTCCTTGATGCCTTCATTGACAGATGGCAATGCTTCTTCCTGTAATCCCTAAGATTCCCGGAAATGCATGCTTCAGTAATGAAATTAGTGTAATGCTCATCGTCCCTCCAGCATGATCTTGAACGTAAACGATTAATGTGAAGGCAGCCATGACTGAAATAGAAGTTGCAGCGTAGTACCAACTGAAGAATTTTTCTAGGACCCGTTCATTGTTTGGAGTGTTTCTTTGCTCCACTTGGTTTGCTCCGAAAGCTACGGAAAACGGTCGAATCCCACTGGCTCCGATGGACACTAGGACAAAGGAGAAGAGAAGGATTGCATATTGGGCTCCTGTTGGGGATTTGCAGCTCTCCCCCTTTAGGTGGTTGCAGAAAGGTAGCCTTGCTTGGGGGATCATAGCCGTTATCCATATGAGGACCATACCCTATAGCCATGAAATTGCAATTTAGATTAATTTGGCACTTCAATTTGGTTAATCAAGTTACGTTGAGAAATTAACCACAAAAGTGCTTGAATCTGACAATTATCGTTGCGAAGATTGCTGAAACAACGTAATGAAACAAACTTTTGATCCTTTTTATTTTACTAGTGTTTTATTCCACCATCATCAAATCATACACGTTCATGTTCTTCCTTTTCTGTTTTATTTTTTCTCTCAGCAACTAGTCCAATTTGCCTCCTAAGTAAACCAGCCAAAAAAAGCAAGCACTTTGGCGAGAACACATCCCAGGTTTTGGATACGGCATTTCACACAGTTTTTCGCATTCTCTTCTTATGCTTTCGGCCAGTTTTGATCGAGCAAAAATGTCTCCAACTTAGGAGACATGTCATTCATGGTTTTGGACCTTTTGGTAATCACTACTCTGCCAGTAGCAGAAACGCTGGACCATGATCGTGATGGCCTTCCAGCTGTCAACCACAAATACGATGCCGATTGTGTCACTGTGCTGCAGCATGCGGTGGTGTTGGAGAGAGGTAGCCAACACCAGCTCATAAGTACACCAAGGGGTGTTCAAAAACAGTTAATCTACAACAGGAGAAAGAATAAAAGGTCATGTTTAGTTGGTGTCTGGAAGGTGGATAAACCAGATGATATACGGTTGGAAGGCTAGCTAATAAGAGGGATGAGTTGGGACCTATTAAGCAAAGGTTTTGCACAATAATTGCACTTTTTGCCTGCTTTTGGTATGACTTTTCAAACTTTACTAACTTGAACAACTTAATTTTTCCTCTTGCGGATTGAAGAATATGTTAACATGTGCAATTTCTAAGTACTCATTTCTGTAACTTGTAGTTTCAATTATGTCAATGCTACAGAAAGTTTTTCTTTGTGAAATATTTTTTCTCAGTGTTATTTTGATGTGATGAAGATGGTATTGACCGGGAGTGGTCAATGAATCTGCGGAGTATATACAGAACCTTAATCGCATAATCCTTCAAAATGTCGTGTGCTCCCATCAATCCTTGCTCTGTGCTCGGCGTTCGCGCTTTCAATCCTCGCTCTCGTGAATTTTAATAGTTTAAGATGTGTTTCAAAAATGCTTTCACCCTCTCGCTCTGACGTGAAACTTAAGGCACAACACATCTAATGTAAAGCTGTCGTCAACAACACGGCAGTGGAATCTCCTTGTGGAACAAAGAAACGAAAATTGCTGATGTTGAAGATTCTATACGGATTGGGTGGCTGATGGAGTGATATGGTTGGCCCCATTTCCAGAACACATGGGTGCATGGTCTACTCCTATACAGGATGAGAATCAACTTAAAAAACCCTTTTTTGATTCGTCTTGTTGAGGCAAACGATTAACCCAAAAATTACTACGAAATGTTAAACAAAAAATAAAAAAATACTCCTACCAAAACAAGTTTCAGTCTTATGAGGGTACAAGGACGGAGCCTTAACTACTTAAGACTACTCAAGTGCTTCGTTTATTTGGGTGAAACTTATTGTTAAGAAAATATACTATAACAAGTACAAATGATCATTAACCTCTTAATAATATTCAAGGAGTTGGCATCATGTGATTTTGAGATATATGTCGACCACAGTCACCCTGGGAGCGCTTAATAATTTTTTTTTAAAAAAAAGAAAAATTCTGCAAACACAAAAATGCGTACCTCCATTCCCGAAAACTTGTCCAGTCCTCAAAATGAAAGGTAAAAATAATGGGTTTTTTTTTCGATGAATTTGAACTTTTATTCCAAACTTACTTGATATTGGTGAGTTATCTCAACATATTGGACTGCAAAATGTTTAATTTTCCTTTGGCAATAACACATTTATTTTAAATTCTTGTTTCGCGGACGACATTAATTTTTTCTGAGACGGAGGGAGTATCACTTTACAGAACATGACACGAGCATTTGTCTCGTTGGCAATTCTATGATTTTTTTTTTTTTCCATCATCAATCGGACGGCGGCACGTTGGCATCTTGTGCAAAATATTCCTACGCATTAGTATTTTTTTTGTTGGCTTTTTTCTTCTTTATATAAACCCCACTTGACTGTGTTCCATTTTTGCCAAACAGACCATAGTAGCCAAACGGAAGAGAAAATCATGTCCGGCAGCCAATCCTGTCGTCCATTTACACAGATAGCTCAGATTTAATCCGAACTCCTATTGATTTGGACCGTCCATTGATTGAATTAAAATTCGAGTCCATTTCAAAAAATAGATGAACAACCCGAATCTATCCTACAAGAACAGTCGGACGCCCCGCCATACAGCATCGCTGGATCCCCAACCCAAACATCCCCTATTAATCACATCCTGGCTTTTAGTACTCCACTTTTGAAACCATTGCCGCAATTAATGTGTCCTAACTTCAAGGGAGCCAAACAGGCGCAAACGAATGCCCACATGTTTACTAGTAGTTGCAGAGCAGAGGAGTTAAAAAAATACAAAAACTCAAAAGACAGAGAGAGGTCCCAGTGTAGTTCAAATCGTAGCTGGATTTTGGCTGTCTAGGTCGCCCGAGGTTCGTCATCTCTCTCTCTCTCCCTCTCTCTCTCTCTCTTCAATTGACCCGCATTATCTGCTTCTAACTCGAATCAACTCTCTTTATCCACGATCAAGGTCACGATACTCTCGAATCCGTTCCAATTGCGAACCCCTTCGTAAGATCTGGTGGAAATGAGTGCGTCGAGGTTCATAAAGTGCGTGACGGTCGGTGACGGCGCCGTCGGCAAGACTTGCATGCTGATTTCCTACACCAGTAACACTTTCCCCACGGTAAAGTTTCGAACTTCGATTGTTAAGATCTGTTCTGTCAAGCAGGCCCGGCCCTGTTATTTTCGGGGCCTAAGGCGAATTAAAAATGAAAATGGGACCTTTGTGCATATGTCACGAGCAAATTGAAAAAAGATGAGTCAAGTTTAAAGAGCAAAAATGTTAGTAGCATTCAGCAAAATAGGATTATTGTGAAGTTATTCATCATTGCCAAATTTACATTAAGACAATCGCTTAAAAATCAAGTCTTTTTGCATTCTAAGAGGCGACAAACTACTAAATCTTGAATGAATTTTGTTTGTAGATCCATATTTAACAGTAGTACATAACTTTTGGAGGGGGTGGGCCTTTCTTTTAAGTAAATTTTCAGGGCGAAGGCCAGCCTTGCTCGCCATTGCTCAGGGCCAGTACTGGTTCTGTGATTTCTGTTGTTAGTGTTAACTCTGTGCTATAATGAAAGATGCGTCTTTTTGGAGAAAAATGTTGACCTTTTGGTAATCTTTTCTGAATGATCTTCTGTTGTTATCGTTGTGTTGTAATTCGAATGATTGCAAACAGAAACTGGGAAATTTTAGCTTTGTGACTTGTATTGCGTGGTGGATTTTATTGGGTTATGAAGTTTAGGGGGGTTTGGTGAATTTATGTAGCTTCAGCCTTTAAGTACTGGTTGTGAACAGGTATTTGTGGTTTGTGGTACTACCAAAAAGTCCATCTATTCGATGCCGCTGCACTTAATGCCCTTGTTTAATCAAAGGATGATTGGATGGTGTTGTCCGTTGACCATTCCCTCCACGAGGCCTTTCTGTTAGACAAAATCACACTACCCTCCCCTTTTTTGGTGTGGAGGGAGTTCAATTAACGTAGTTTGGTATTTTGATTATCATTGCATCGTCGTGCGTTCATCTTAACTTTTGCCATTTAAACCAGTAATTATGACTGCAAATATACAGTTAGTTTACCTCTGTGCTATAATTGAAAGATGCGTCTACTTACTTCAAGTGCTGATTGCCTTTTTGTAGTCTTTTTGGAATGATATTCTGGTGTTATGGTTGTGTTATATTTTGAATGATTGCAAACAGAGAATCGTTAGTTTATGTCGCTTTACTTGTAATGCGTTGTGAAGTTTGTGGTGTTTATGGTTGTTCAATGAATATATGTAAACCAGTTTGTGGTTTCTGTGCTGATCATCTTTTGCAATGGGGTTTACGTGTGTGGATGGAGTTCAATTAACGGACTTTGGTATCTGATTAGTGAGTACCATAGCATCGTCATGCATCCATCTTAATCTTTACAGACTTAGCAGTTTAAACCAGTGCATATGATATCCTTTCATGCGGTTGATGAACATATATGGGAATTATATATTTATATGTGCTCATTGATTGTTACCTTATGGCTCATCTCATACTGTTTGTACTGCTTTCATGGAAATTAAGTTCCAAGTTCTGTCTGGGTCTTTTGTTGAAACATTCCATTTTGGTTCTTGAAGACTCTTGAAATGAAGTGTGCTTTTCAAGTGATACAGTGGCACTCTTTGCATTTGTCATGGTTTGGATTCAGATCATATAAATTGAATGTGTTAAGATTGCATATGAGTTCTTGTTCTTTGGAAAAATTTCAGTCTGCACTCTCCTTGGTCAAATTATAACACATTAACTTTATGATTCCTTGCTGATATCTTGTGGGAAAGACTTGTTCAGTTGATACTCTTTATGTTTCTGAAAACAGGATTACGTGCCAACTGTTTTTGACAATTTCAGTGCCAATGTGGTTGTGGATGGGAGCACTGTCAATCTTGGTTTATGGGACACTGCTGGTAAGTTCAAAATAGATTTTTTGGGGACAAGATATTCCTTTTCCTTTATGTTTCGACACAGCCTAATTTTTTCCTTTTTTCCGGGTTGACTTTATGAATCATTTATCAGGTCAGGAGGACTACAATAGACTGAGACCTTTAAGTTATCGTGGAGCAGATGTGTTTCTTCTTGCATTTTCTCTCATTAGCAAGGCCAGTTATGAAAATGTTGCAAAGAAGGTTAAGACCCTTGTTTGTACCGTTCCAGCTCCTATCTTTTGATGTGGACTAATGATTTGCTGACAGCTTGTTTTTCTTTGACTTCTATTTTCAGTGGATTCCTGAACTGAGGCATTATGCACCTGGTGTTCCAATAATTCTTGTTGGAACAAAGCTTGGTAAGATAGTCTCCCATCACTTGGAGTCTTAGACCATCACACTGTAGTTTTGCCCTTCATCATTTTTCATTTTTATCGTTTTGTGTTGGAATATGCCACTTGGTGAGGTTCGTGGTTTGTAGGAAAGTAGTCTCTTATTGTCTTCCCCATTTTCTATGAAGTTTAAAACATATATAAGATTGCTAAATCTTAGTTTCCATCACAACCCTAAACAATACAAGCACAATTAATTTCCATCACAACCCTAAATCTTAGTTTCCATCATATGTCTCTAAAACCACTTTGCCCAAAATTAATTTGATTAAGACACCCAGATGGATGCCAAACCTCCAAGCCTCAAAGGCCACAATATTACAAATCCAATATCAACCAAAAAGCAGAACTTCAATTATTCTCCACTCAAGCTCCAGCAGATTTCTTGTGGGTACCAATTGTGCTTGTATTGTTTAGGGTTGTGATGGAAACTAAGATTTAGCGATCGGATATATGTTTTCATTGAGCTGATCACAAATGAAGCTCAAGTGTAGCTTTGTTTTTATGCAATCCCAGAGAAAATGTAAGCTTTTTTAAGACAAGTTTAGAGAACTAATGAGCTTCACATACGGTTCAAGTTTCGCCTGTATACATAACGAGCTTCAGCGAGCAAGTGGAGTGAAATTGGAATAGATATTTTGTGACTTGGGTAATAGGTATCATTTGTAGCAAGTTCATCTATTTTTCTTGGAAGTTTCTTATACTTCATTTTTCTTTCTAGTGTCGATATACGAAATTTTAATCTTCTCTGCATCAGACTTTTCGCCAAAAGAGTAGAAACTTCGATTTCTGGTTTTCCTCTTTTTGTTTGTTGTTTCTTAGTCGGAAATTATTAGTATAACCAGCCCTTCTGTCTCCTAGGATGTTCATTTCTCTTGTTTGGGTTCTCTGTTATCTTCCTTGGCTTACTCTTTTGCCTTCTCAAATTTGTTTTGGAGTGTCCGTACTCGAGCATGTATTTTTTTTTTCAAGTGCTGCTAGATCTCCTTTTCAAAAAAAAAAAAAAAAAAGGGTGCTGCTAGATCCTAAACGTATCTTCAAAGATGGATTTATTCTTCCTCAGCGATGATTCTGTCTTCATTGTTGATGGGCTATATTCATCTTCATCCATTTACTGGGCACCAAAAATATATCCTTCAATTGTTAACATGTTTTTTTGGCAGCATTTAAATTGATTCATGATATACGTCTTCTTAACTACTACATGTAGTAGACATCTTCTTCTTGCTAGGAAGTAGGAAGTTGGCCTCATGTTTGCACTCTCCTTGTCCTTGGTCTGCAGATCTCAGGGATGATAAGCAGTTCTTTGTAGACCACCCTGGTGCAGTGCCCATTACGACAGCTCAGGTAAAGAACATTATTCCCCACATCCAAAATTTTCCTCCCCGAGCCTCCGAATTTGGTATTTATGGATGTGTTTGATTTTCTATTGAAGGGAGAGGAACTGAAGAAACTGATCGGAGCTCCTGCCTACATCGAATGTAGTTCAAAGACGCAACAGGTATGGAGTATATATCCCTTCTACATGTCTCTTCACACAACTGCAGTTAAAATGTGCATATTCTTGTGAATGGTGATGAATATGGTCTATGCTCATGTTTTTGTAACTGCAGAATGTGAAAGCAGTTTTCGACGCAGCCATTAAGGTAGTGCTCCAACCACCCAAGCAAAAGAAAAAGAAGAGAAAGGCACAAAAGGTTGCTCCTTTTTATGATCCGGGAATAGTAGTTGCAGGGAGAGAGGAGATGATCTGTAATTCTGTATTGGCTTCTCGTGGTGCTGCGATATCACTTCTCAAGCGGAAGCTTTCCCTTTTCACAAGAATCATACCGTTGGTGTGTATAGTCTCCACTGACTTGCTATAGGGATTTCTTGTGGAAGAATCAGGTGGTTTGTACTCGTCTATAATGGATATTAGGATTTGGAATCGGTTGGCACTTTGTCCTTGACATCGACCATGTCTCTGTTGTTCTATTTTGTTTTTCTGGCATTTAATGATGGGTTAGGTGCATTTTCGGTTCATACTAGTTCAATTTTCTCCACGCCGCTCAAACAAGCAAATCTCTAATATATTCGATGCAAGTAGCCATGGCCGGCGAGATCTTGTTGGAGACAAAAACTAGCCACGACTCACTCTCTCTCTCTCTCTCTCTCTCTCTCTCTCTCTCCAGCGTTGATGTTTGCACCATCCCCAAATAGGAGTTGGTGGGTGGAGGTGTATGGCGGTCAGTTGTGTCTCCGGTGGTCGGCAGTTGTTGGTGGTGCTGGTGCGTGGTGAGTTGGAGCACAAATGGGGTTTGATTTGGAGGAAATTTTGGCCAATGCGAGAGGAGAGAAGGAGAGGGAGGGAGTGGGTTTGATATCTGTGTGGGTAGCATTATTGGTGTATTAATTAGATGAGCCAGACTACACCGTCCACCGCATGGGCTCCATAAAAATACAAAAAAATATTTATAAATTTTAAAATAATATTTTATGAAGTCCTGTAAAAAATCAGTTTCAACGGATATCGGTAAAATATACTTTTTGAATTTATAGAGGCGAAAACTGCGAAACGCTCTTATAAATTCAAAAAACATATCTACTGATATCCATTAGAGCTAATTTTTTACAGGATCCCATAAAATATTATTTTAAAATTTATGAATATTTTTATGTATTTTTGTGAAGTTCGGAATAGGTCCCAAAAGGCGTGCGATGAACCGGTCACCGCATTCCATGCGGTGTACCCAGACTTTATGTAATTAGATTGCCATCAAGGTTCTCAACAAGAAGTGTTCCCTTCCATGCACATGCTTAAGTAATTTTTGTGTCCAAATTTGATCCTCAGCAGTCAGCATGAATTGACTCCTTAAGCTGTGTGATGGAGATTGGAGAATCAATTTTTTTTTTCCCAATCCTCAGGCCTCAAAGGGGTGTCTGGACCAGCTTACTCATATCTCAACTAATCATCTTTGCCGGTCTGGTCAAAGACAGACCGTTTATGCCGGAATTAAAGAATTCACAAAAAAAATATTTTCTTGCAATCTAATCTTAAGAATTAAACCCTAGTCAATTGTGGAAAGCAAACCTATCAACCGACCGGAGTAACACTCCAGGAGAATGATCTTTCATTTCACGTGGCCTACATGATCCCATCCAATTCTCTGTACCCAATTTTTTTTTTATCATCCTCTGTACCCAATTTAGGTGCATCTCTCGGTGTCCAATGCGTGAGAAAGAAAATTACCCATTTGAGATAAACAAAGCCGAGCTCGACAATTTAGACCCCGTTCGACTCAATTAGAAAAAAATTGTCTCGTTTTTATGGTTCAACTAATTTATAAAGACTCATTTATTAAATAAATTTTGGCTTGACTCGAAAAAACTCTACCCTTTTACATAGGCTCAACTTAATAAACCGGACTTAGCTAGTTTATAAATAAACTGAACTCATGCGCAAGTTTGAATTTAAGCTCGTAAAGTAAACAAGCCGAGCTCAAAGAAGCTGCACTGTTCGTCTGCACTCCTGACACGGAAGACCGTTAGGTTGAGATACTGAACGCTCTCGCTTTAAAATGCGGGTTCGGGTTACTGAACCGGGTGAACTTGTAAAAAACAAGGCCGCGGTTTGATTGGATCGTCGATGGCGGATCGTGTTGGGTTCTCAATTGGCCGAATTCGTCCTCGGAGAACCTCTCTGGTACAAAACTAATCCAGGAGAGGGAGGGAGAGAGAGAGAGAGAGAGAGAGAGAGAGAGAATGATCACGAGCGGTATCGAGGACGAAGACAAATGGCTCGCCGAAGGCATCGCAGGAATTCAACAACACGCTTTCTATATGCATCGCGCACTGGTAATTTATAATCAGAGATTCAGAACACATCAAAAAATATTTCTTTGTGCTTAGAACCGTTGCTCTTACATTGATCCAATTGTACTGATTCGTGGATTTATTAGGACGCGAACAATCTTAGGGAAGCCCTGAAGTACTCGGCTCAATTGTTGTCGGAGCTCCGAACATCCAGACTCTCTCCCCACAAATACTTCGAACTATGTACAGCCATTGCTTGCTTGTTTTTGTTTCACGTTTTGAAATTCAATTGATTCATCTATGTTTTTATTTTGTTTTTTTAAAAAATTAAACTTTTTGCTGCTGTTATGTCTCAGATATGCGAGCTTTCGATGAATTGAGAAAGCTCGAGATGTTCTTTAAAGAGCAAGATAGGCACGGTTGTTCGGTAGCCGACCTTTACGAACTCGTTCAACATGCGGGGAATATTTTACCTAGACTGTGAGTTGGAATCACTAAATTAGATTTGGTCATAAATTCAATGATTTTACGTACTTTTGTTTTGTCCAATTATGTCCCTTTATCGTTTTTGTAACTGATCATCATCATCTTCATCGATAGTGATAAGAAAGTTGTTTACTTGTTACCGGAAGGTTCATGCATTTTCCCTAACCGTTGCTGTTAGGATTTGTTTCATATTCTGTCGGAATTTTGTACATGGTTTTCTGTAGAATTATGTCCTGCAATAGGTTAATGTTTTTGATTAATTAATTACTTTTCTTGTTTGACTTCACAGCCTTAACTGTGGTGTGCCTTGACTGAAAATGAGTGACTAAGAGCATCTCCAATGGGCTCTCAGAAAAAGTGTGCTAAAAGGAGTATTAACTTGTAAAAAGTATTATAATTGGGACAAATTTTTGTGTGTTTCGAGTGTTTATAGTTTAGGGATTGAATGAGTACTCCAATTGTACAGTTAAAGTACGTGCTAAGCGGCGGCGGATCCGGGATCTAGATTTGGGGGTCGAGCTGTTTAATGGAAGCTCGCTTGTATCATTATATGTTCTTCATAACTATATGAAGAGAAAGGTCAAGTTTAAAGTCAGGCTTTGTCCTGGGCTTTGTTTTTCTTTTAAAAAAGAACAAAGGCTCTCAATTCTATCGTGGTCTTTAAATGAACGCCATTGAGATTTTTTTTCACGATCCGGACCATTCATCTTTTACATTGCTGTCTTTCTAACATAAATGTGAAAAATAAAGTTGTTGGGATACCCTTAAGTGCCTAATCCATTCGTGTAAAATAAAACTATTTTTGAAACCGGGAGTGGCACATGCCACTCCCCCCGCTGTAAAGCTCCGCTCCTGTGCTAAGGTAAACTAGATGTATTGGAACCTGGACATATGGATATGTGTGTGTACACATTTATTCGTAATGATGGGCCCCACCTTTCCTGTCTCAACTTTCTCTCTCCGCTCCCTCACTCTTAATGTGTGATAAGTGATTTCTCAAAATTGGCACACATAAACTAGCACACAAGATAACTCACTCATTGGAGTATCCAAAACACAAATCTATTTGCTAATTCTTAGCGCACATCACTAATACGTTAAATAACACACCAACTGGAGGTGTCTTTTGAGACTATTTCTTGGGACACTGAATAGCATCCTAACAAGTGTACTAAATAATTTTGTGCCTCCAGCACATCAATACATAATTGGGTATGGACATTAGCGGGTGGGGCCTACAAATTGATGCGTTAGTGCCATATAAGTGTTTTGGTACCCTAGTAAATGCTTATACCATAGTAAGCATTTAGCTTTTATTAAACCATAGTGTCCGTGGCATTACTCTGGAAGGTAACTAGTGTAGAGCAAGAACTTAGTTTTTTATCCTCTTTGCCTTTTGGCTTGAATATGCAATGCCTTTATTTCCGTAAGTTCTGCATGTGTGGTTTCCCAGAATACCTTGGTGTCATAGTGTGTGAAATTCTTGTTTATGATCTGTCAGGTATCTCCTTTGCACAGTAGGATCTGTGTACATTAAGTCGAAGGATGCCCCTGCTAAGGATGTGCTGAAAGACCTTGTTGAAATGTGTCGCGGCGTTCAGCATCCTATCCGTGGGCTCTTTTTGAGGAGTTATCTTGCTCAAGTCAGTAGAGATAAGTTACCTGATATAGTTTCCGAGTGTGAAGGGTAAGTTTGTCACTTGCTTATTTGACTTACTTCATTTTCTTATGGCCATGTGGACATGATATTATTAACTGTATCTACCGGTTAACATGCGTCTATTGATTTGGTGCAAAAAACTGAAAAAAGATTTGCATCGGCTATGTGATTTCCACTTTTGCCACTTAGCTCTTTCAGTCTTGTTGTGAGACGAGTGGAGAAATAATGGATGGGATTCTGAGGATATAGAACCCAACTTTTTTCCAAATACCTTTTCCCACTTTTTCCTGTCTTATTAGACAAAAGCCCCCACCCAAAAAAACAAAAAAACACTCATGGGACTGTTGAATTCTCCTTGTTTTGAGATTTGTACATATCTTCCGCTTGTGGTAACTGCAGCCTTTTCCAGGATTGATATCCTAATCAAACAACTAGTGTCCTCTTTACAATTATAGTATGGTCAGCTATGTCGATATTTCTTTCACATTAGCATTGATATCCTCACCTTCCTAGTACTTGAATTTTTGTATAAGCTGTTTCACAGTTACTTTGCTCTTTTTGTTGTTGCTTACGGTTACGTCCATTTGACATTCATATTCTTCTTGCTATACAAATTGACATTTGTAATTGGATTCCTAATTCTACTTACTTACTGTGTGGTGGTGAAGTCAACTTTCAGTGTCGAACAATATGAAGATAAAAGAAAGAACATGAGACATTCACTTCAGTTCTGGTCTCTCCGGGTGTTTCCTTAATTTGTTTTCTCACTATCAAAGAAAAAGTTGTCTAAAGTAGAGAATACCATCAAACCATCTAGGGTTTCTGTTGTATTGTTTCCCTTCGTAACTGTTTTTTTATGAATCCGAAGCTAAAACCGTGTAACTATTCGTCTTTATTTTATCTTGAATTGGTCGTTAGAGTAGGAATTTGTCAATGTTTAAGATCTTCTGTATGGAGAAGTTCAAGATAATTTTTCCTTATGGTATCTTATACTTATGATGAAAATCTATTACTTGTTTGCAAGCTCTAGATCTGAGTCTTGCGTTTTGGCGTTCATTAGACAGACTCCTTTTTCAGAATAGTCGAATTCGTCTTTTGGAGACAGACCTAACCTTTGGCAATAGTCGAATTCATCTTTTGATTTGGGGGCATGGTTCCGCAGCAAAACAGGTATAGGGGGGCCACTATTTCAGTGGTATTCTGAGAGCAGCCACTTTGTGCATATTACCAAAGGTTAGGTCTATCTCCAATCCTCCCCCGCCCCTACCCCCAATGATTAGGAACTACATGGGTTATGATGTTGTTGTTGTACCAAGGGATCACATTGTCGCTTCTCCACAATGATGGCTTGTGAAAGTGCTAATTGAAACGTAAAAAGTGATTTAATAATGGGTTGATCTAGCTCAAATCCGGAAATCTATTTCGTGAATCGTGAGTGCAATACCGTAATATTCATAGTTGGCCATGACTTCTAACTGGCGACTTATGTTGTCTCATCATTTTCCTGCAGAGATGCTGACACCATCATGGATGCTGTAGAATTTGTGCTGCAAAACTTCATAGAGATGAATAAACTTTGGGTTCGGATGCAGCTTCAGGTTGGTTGAAATACTTCTCAAGTATTTGCTCTCTTGTTTGGACATGCATGGCACCCCAGTTCTTACATGCCACAAAGGTAATGAATCATGAAGGCATGATTTTTGGCCATGCAGGTGTTATAGTGATTGTGATAGATTCATTCTCTTTGGTGATGCTGAGTTGAGGCCTTCAATCGGGCTTTCTGGTCTGCAGGGACCAGTCCGGGTAATAGAGAAACGGAACAAGGAGAGGAATGAGCTTCGTGATCTCGTAATACATTGTTCCGAAGCTGGTTAATTTTGATAGGTAAGATTGCTTAACACTTCAAAAAAGTTATCATTCTGCCATCCCTGAATTTCCAGGTTGGGAAGAATTTGCACGTCCTGAGTCAGATTGAGGGTATTGACCTTGAAATGTACAAAGATACTGTCCTTCCCAGAATTTTGGAGCAGGTCAATCATCTAGTTCAACATGCAGTTATTTCTCTGGTTTCAAAGATATAGGAGGGCACGTAACATGTAATTTTTTTCTTTGGTTTGCCCATATCTTTTGACAGGTTGTCAATTGTAAAGATGAGCTTGCGCAGTATTATTTAATGGACTGCATAATTCAGGTCTTTCCTGATGAGTACCACTTGCAAACTCTTGAAACGTTGTTGGGTGCTTGCCCTCAACTCCAGGTGGGTAACAGGATCATACGATTGCAGTAAATCTTCTCTAGGGACGTTGTTCTGCAAGTACCAGAATCCACAATGTATTTGGTGTATCCTGTTTCATGACATTGGTGTCCTACATAGTCTAGAATTCCAGTTCTTTTACATACAAGACTAAAGCTAGTATAGCTATGTGAACTTTAGGATAGCTGTGCATTATCTTCTTGTTTTCATTGGATGCAGAACTACGAATATGGAGTTATTCGAATGAGCTAGATCAGTATCTGCTCTAGCTATTTTACTTGTTCTTAGTTAGTATTAAGTGGAGGTGCATCGATTATCAAGTACTGTAAGTTGCTAACTCTACGTAACTGGATGGAAACTATGAGGAGATTTTCATTCCGAAATGACCAATATCTTCTTTTTAATTGGGGTATAAAACGGTCATGAAGAATGCAAGATATTAGGTATTAGGATTTGTTAGCAACGTTTGCATGTGGGTAAGGTTCTCTAAATCCTGTGGCATGCCATGTACAGAGTTGACGTATTGATTGGTGTTTCTCTTATTTGTCATGAAGATACTGTACTAGGTGGGAATAAATACATCCATATGGTCCTCTCATCTTCGAGATGTGCATTCTTAATGAGTTTGTTGTTGTCCCTGGATGCCTTTGTTTTGTCATGATGGGCTTCAACTAGGCAACGATATAAGCTTTTCCATTGTGTTTTGTCATTTTGATTCTCAGCCGACGGTTGACATCAAGACAGTGTTATCACTACTGATGGAGAGACTATCCAACTATGCAGCTTCAAGTCCAGAAGTGAGTTTTTTTCATATGCTACTTTTGCGGGTTCTGATTTTATACTTTACTGATATAGTATTGTTTTGCAGCTGTTACCAGAATTTTTGCAAGTGGAAGCTTTTGCTAAGTTAAGCAATGCCATTGGGAAGGTAAATGTCATTGTTGCCCCTGTATAATAGAGTAAATGTCACTCTCATTTTCATTTCCGCAGTGGATGTCTCACCACTTAACTAACTGCTTTGTGGCGACCATTCAATTGCATCTTCACAATATACACACATTTTCCGGGTCATAAATGGTTATTTTTTGGCATGTTTATAAAACTGAATCGGGTTTCTGGGCTTGCCTTCTCTAATGCCTTTGTACTTTGATTTTGGGGGCATGGTTCCATTTCCTTGAGTTCCTCAATTATTGGAGGTATAGGGAGGCCGCTAATTAAGTGGTAAAACTTTTTAAGAGCAGCCACTTTGTTCATATGTTGTCAAAGGTTAGGTCTTTCTCCAATACTCCCTCGCCCATACCCCTATTGGAGATTACATGCTACTTTTATACTCGTCATCGTTGTTTGGAAAATTGAACTCTTTGATTCGTAGTTGGAAGGCCATGTTAATCTTTACGGCATGTGTAGGTACATGTAGCCCAGTCCTGAGGGGCCCACACTATGTCACCATCTCCAAAGGGCTGTATATGGGCTGTGCTATATGACCAACCCATAAGGTCCCATGCCGTTACTTCAGTTGGGACATCATCTAGGAGACACCAGTGTGGCGGTTTGCCTCATACCTCCACAGTGAACCCCGAGAAGCTCCTCAAGAACCCGAGCCCTATTATGCAGGACTTAGGCTTAGTATCAGGCATAACTGAACTATCTCACAGGTGGCCCGTGGGGCTTGGTTTCTCCTTATGAGAACTTCATATGCTCTCAAGCTTACTTTCGCGAAGTAAACTTATCCTCTTAAATTCGAAAAGTATTTAGTTTCTTTGATGTTCTTTTCCAGATTATCTAGTTAATATTTTTTTGCGCGTACACATATGTGACTACTCCGTATTTTGTTATATATCACGATATGTAGCTCATAGTTTGTTCTCGAATTCATATTCTATAAAGAGCAGAAAGATCACTTAAGTGTGCACAGTGCACTTTGGTCAGAGAAAATAGGGAGATGAAGGGAAATAGGGAAACAGGAGAGAATAAAGAGATAGACATTTTTTTATGGTGCGGAGAATACCTGTCACATAATGTATTGAGAGACTTGCAAATTAGACCAAGTGGACAACAAAAGCTCATCAGCCTTATGTTAGTTAATATCAAAATCTATGTGACGATCAACTACAATAAAGTTGTGACTATGTACAACCTATATTATGACTACCAAATTATGGCTTTCTTATGAGAAATGACATGCTTTGTTCTGACGACAGGTGATAGAAGCACAGGTTGACATGCCTGTTGTTGGTGCCATTACTTTGTATGTCTCTCTTCTTACCTTCACTCTCCGTGTTCATCCTGATCGGCTTGATTACGTGGATCAAGTACTGGTATGTTACTCCTCATTTGAGAAGATAGTCCAATTGGAATTTAGAATTCTGGTTCCAAAACTCTTGTTTGTATTTCACCAACTGGCTGCTGTAAAATGCTCATATATTTTTTTGTTCCTCTTGCTTTTTCATTCCTTCTGTTATTATTCCAAACACACGAGTTGATGAAAGAAATCGGAGGGAGAGGGGGTATACATGAAGTAAGATTAAAAGAATCATTCAGCAGAATTCCCACAGCTTTTGACTACACTGACTGAAGTTTTTATCTTAACACCAGCAGTCATCACTATGGGACCTTGCTACCTAGAATCTACATCTTTAGATGCCATGTCACGTGGCCTACCCTTGGTCATTCTCACGCTCACTGATGTTCATTTTCGTTTTATCAATCAACAGGGAGCGTGTGTTAAGAAACTTTCTGGAAAAGCAAAACTTGAAGATACTAAAGCAACAAAACAAGTTGTTGCACTTTTGAGTGCTCCGTTGGAAAAGTACAATGATATTGTAACTGCCCTGACGCTTTCTAATTATCCCCGTGTGATGGACCACCTTGATGATGGAACTAACAAAGTCATGGCAATGGTTATAATTCAAAGCATCATGACGAATAACACTTGCATTTCGACTGCTGATAAGGTAATGCTTAATGCTTGTTAGTTTCTAGTTTCTACTATTTCAATTGTGCTTTTCAAATAAGGGCTTTGCATCCTATATTTCATATTTCAGGTTGAGGTATTGTTTGAATTGATAAAAGGGCTTATCAAGGATCTAGACGGAACTCCAGTGGATGAGGTGCATATGAGAAGCTTCTCTAGCTGGGTTTTGATTGTTAATTTATCTGACTTCAGGCACTCTTGCTAGCTTGCTTTGCTGATAAATCTTCTATGTTTATGTAACTTATCTTTTAGCATTTTCGATGCACTTGTCTGCTTTTGTAGTAGATTGGTTTACTGCTTTTGTTTGCATATGGTGAGTTTCTTATCTCTTTCTGGGGTGTACTTTCTGTCACTAGCTTGATGAGGAGGATTTCAAAGAGGAGCAAAATTCTGTAGCTCGCCTTATACACATGTTGTATAATGATGACCCCGAGGAGATGTTAAAGGTACTAAATGTGTTTCAAAACTCTCCCTTATACCGTGATGCTAATTTTACCTCTTCAGTTCATTATTTGAGTTGGTTTAATATAGTTAAGATTGGTTCCCTAGATATTGTGGGTTATCATGCATCTTGCTTTTGAAGTACGTTGCAGTTTGGGAAATTATTGCTTCTATGTTTGCATTATGTTTGGCTTTGTTGTTGATTTTAGTGGACCATCAGTAAATTGTGCAGCACTGTTATTGAATTAGTTGGTTGAGAGGCAATTGATTTCTGCATGCTGACTGCTTTGCAAGCCTTGAGAGTTGAGATTCATCAGTGATGTGATTCCATGTGATCATCTTGATGTTGTTGACGATTAAAAAAATTAATTCTGTTGTTTTCTGTTGGCTTCCTTGTGTTTTTATTCTCGTTACATACGTCATGTTATGCGGAATCCTCAACCCCCAAGGGTCCTCCTTTTTTTTTCAGTCGATTGAAGAGATCTTTTACATCATATATGATGTACAAAGTACAAATTTGGGACACTACATCAATTTTGAGAGTTCACGAGACAACCAAGCCCAACAAAAACAACTCTACTAATACTAGAAATAAACCCATTATAGGGTAGAAACAAAGAATTTAATGAAAAGCCCATTAAGGGAAGAACTCCCACAAGTGTGTGGGAGATTCGAACTCCTGACCTCCTAATGAGATGCAAGAGTCCATGCCAACTGAGCTAGCCCCAATTGGTTAACCCCAAGGGTCCTCTAATGGGTATGTGATAGGTCTAATTGAACATGCATCCATACAACACGATAGGTAATTCATGTTTCCAAAATGTTGAAGTGCCTTTGGTATAAAACCAGGTTAAATAGAATTATGGATGTTTTTGGTCATCTAATAGTTTTTCCCCATGTTTTTTTATAGTAGTTTTTTCTGTTGTCGTATTGATACATTTTCAATGCTTGACAATACTGTTTATGGCTCTTCTCAAATTGCATTTCTTCTTCCCCTAATTAGGAGGTTCTCAACTTCTGTTGTTGTATTTTTCAGATTATATGTACTGTGAGGAAACATATTATGAATGGAGGTCCAAAACGCCTTCCTTTCACAGTCCCCCCTCTTGTTTTTTCTGCACTTAAGGTTCGTTTATTCATTCTGGAGGTGCATTCTTTTGTTTCATTTTGCCATGATGTTGAACATTCAAAGTTAAGATTGACATCTTGAAGTAGTTTCACAACAACACAATCAAAATGTACATATGTAGAGTTAATGTAATTCTCTGGTGTGTTGTGTCTTCCACTCTTTATAGTTTTTCCCCCTTTAGGTCTCGTTAGAAACCTACAGAATTCCAAAATTAGCTCCTTTGTTTAGCATCTGACCTCTGGGATACTGCTGGGGGCTTTTGGTTTTCTCTTGGTTTCCTTTTGAACCAGCTGAACAAATAAAGAGCACGTACTTGGCTTTATACTGTGGTATGGACAGCACAGCCTTTATTCAATCGAAAAGAACAAAAAACAAAAAGGATCAGAAACCTGGGGAAAAAAAACAGCTACCCGGCCCAACAGATCTGTCCTGGATATGGTTTCTGTTTGCATCTTCACACTTGACAACAGTATGCGCAATTCAGATTATGATTCAGCTGTTTTCCATGCACATACTAGGGATAACAATCGATTTATATGTTAGTTGAATCAAATCATACCATTTGAATTGTTAATTTTGCAATTTCCGACAAATATGGCCGCGAGAGAGGAAAATCTGGAAGCGGAACGGAATCAAATAATTCGTTTATCTCCATTAAATAACGGAAGTGGCTGTGGTGGGAGGGAGATATGCCACTCACTTTCCTGACTAATAATCAAAATTCAAGGTAACTACTCTAAATCTAAAGATAGTCTTCTGGTAATGTTTCACCAATTGCCATATGCCTACACATTCAGTTCATCAATTTTGAAGTTGCAAGTTTTGCCCGTGATTCTTCACTAAATGACAATTTTGTTCAAACATGTAACATGGGCTGATCAAAAAAAAATTATCATGTACCTATCAAAATTGTAGTTCGGACCTTGTTAAAAGAAAAGGAAATCGTGGGCAAGTGCGTCTAGAGTTTTCGTTTTGGGGCATGTAGTATATTGATTACTTGATACTGCCCCTAAAAAGGGGAAAAAGTTTGAACCATTGTTTATGGCTTGCAGTTGATCAGGCGACTGCAAGGTCAAGATGGAGAAGTAGATGGAGAAGAAGTTCCTGCAACACCAAAGAAAATTTTCCAGCTCTTAAATCAGGTACATCTGCATTTCCCCCTATATATGTGCTGCATTCCTTACCATATAGTTTGGTCTGAGCCTACTTTCTTGACTTTATCATGTAAGACTTGTTAGAGGTCACTCTTCTTGGTAAAATTTAACTGTTTGTACAATCGGAGACATTTCATCCATCAATGTAATATATGAATACCAAAAGCTTTTTCTATGACATCTGTAGTGTATGAAACCTCGTGTGGGGTTACAGGGGTCTATTTTGTTCCTCTGGCGTTTAATAGCCTGACCTGTGTTCTTAATCTGTTTCCCTTTCTATTGAGGCTCTTTCATCTATTCCATCTCCTGGATATTTCTTGTAAGTGTTATTATTGCTTGTCATAACAGTCTGTTATTTTGTATCAGACCGTTGAGGCGCTTTCATATGCTCAATCACCTGAACTGGCATTACGGCTATACTTGCAATGTGCAGAGGTAAATGGAGACTACATTAGTTACTTGCGAAATGTAGGTATAAGAAGTGATTCCAGTAAGACTTTCACACTAAGGATGATGGTCAGAAGATAAATACTTTGCTGGAACAGAAAATTATATCAACCAGAATACTGTTGTATTCATCACTTTAGCTGCATATGTATTTTGAAGTTTCCCATTTGGTCCCACTTGTGAAGAAACCACATAATCATCACCTTCAGATATATTCTTCTCATTTAGTTACATCAATGCACATTTGTTTGCTTTCATTTTGCCCTCGGTTGATAGGCTCTATGGCCTTTGGTAAACATAATCCTTTTTTTTCACCAAATTTTAGCTTTGAACTTTATTTCAGGCTGCCAATGACAGTGATCTCGAACCGGTTGCTTATGAATGTTTCACTCAAGCATTTCTATTATATGAAGAAGAAGTTGCGGTAACTACCTAGATATTACTTTATTGTGGTTAAAGTCACGCTGATAAATTTAATTCACAATAAGCGACTGTGATTGGATTGTCTTTTTACTAATTTCTTCCGCATTAATATGTACATCCTCAGGATTCAAAAGCCCAGGTGACTGCAATTCACCTTATAATTGGGACTCTACAGAGAATGAATGTATTTGGTGTTGAGAATAGGGATACCTTAACACATAAGGCCACGGGGGTATTAATACGCATACTGTTCATAACTTCCATTTTCATCCGTTTTTCATTAGCATCTTGTTCTGAAACTTTTCCTTTTGTCAGTATTCAGCGAAGCTTTTGAAGAAGCCTGATCAATGCAGAGCAGTTTATGCATGTTCGCATCTCTTTTGGGTGGATGACCAAGATGGAATTAAGGATGGGGAAAGGTGAAATGCCTTGCACTCAGACTTTCCTAACTATTCCCTCTCTCATTCCCTTTAATCAGATCAACAAATTATGTATTTCGGGTAACAAAATATTCAAGAGTGTTTCGAGTATGACACAAAAAATTCCATGTGTCATAATGTCAGTAGTTGAACATTCTCAAGTTTTGTTATTGAATTATTAGACTCTTCAAGGATTCTCTATTTCTCTTCCTTTGTTTGTTTGAAATTTTAGTTCCAGTTGCCTTTTTCAAACAAAATAGATCTGATATACTGGTTTCATGTTTTATTACAGGGTCTTGCTTTGCTTAAAGCGTTCACTAAGGATTGCAAATGCTGCACAACAAATGGCCAATGTTGCACGGGGTAGCAGTGGACCGATTACACTGTTTGTTGAAATACTGAACAAGTTAGTGCCTTAAGAGTACATAAGTGTTGATTTTGGTATAGCAGCAAGAAAATGCTTTTTCTGTTTTGACAAGTTAAATTCACCTTTTTCTCATGATTCAGGTACCTCTATTTTTTTGAGAAGGGAAATCCGCAGATAACAGGTGCTGCAATTCAGGGGCTAATAGAACTTATAAAAAATATGCAAAGCGACACAACAACCCCAGATCGAGCTTCAGATGCTTTCTTTGCGAGTGCGTTGCGCTACATTCAGTTTCAGAAAGAGAAAGGCGGCTCAATGGGTGAATTGTATAATAGCATTAACGTGTGATGCTGTTTAGTGTGGGAATGGGCATAGTACAGGTTTCCAGGGGTGGAGTGGAGATGGCATTTGTGATGAATGAACAATGAGATGGGATCTGAATGGCTTTAATTTTTTCGTCCCCGCTTCAAGTGATGAGTTGATGTGTTGCTTTTAGGGTCTGATTGCTTCGCTTTAGCTGTGCATCCCGCCCCCATTGTATTTTTGTTTTCTTGTAAAAACCTTGGTCATTTGTGGAACGGTTCAATTGTTGGTTAAAAATTCTTGAGTCATTTGTTTGTTAAAAGGATGCTCTAGTTTGATCGGGCGAACCAATGACACTCCATAAGCTAGTTGTGATTGTACATTGAATACAACTTTCATGTTGAATACCGTTTTTTGAAAGGCAATTCATGTTGAATACCCAATGTCTCATCCAACTGAATGCATTAATGATTTCCCATTGCATTCATATACTCTTTTCACAAACAAAATAGCCAATTACGGGGATTAAAAAAAATATGCAAGATAAGAAAGGATAAACGCAAAGTGAACAATGTACTCTGAAGATTTAATCCATCCAGTACTATATAAATGTGATCTTCTCAATGTAATGTAATTCAAAATCCGCAAAATATAAATAAGCTCAGAAAATGACACCAACAAAGCCTTCGTATTGGAGACAGAAGAAAGCTCAGCAGCATCAAACAGAGCTCTCATGTGAACTATACACAAAACTTTGGGTAACACAACAAGACTCAAAATGGAATTGTAAAAGGTAAAGCATATATATCAGCCTCAGGCAAATAGTGGGCACGGGGTAACAAGTTTGCGCTTCCAGTACACGAGACATCATTGCTAGCTTTAACTCTTTCTCTGACAGGATGCTTCCGCTCAAACAGCCAATCTAGCTCATCAAGGTCTGTCCGTTCACTTTGTAGAGGTGGTGAAACCCAATTCTCAACTAGATCTTTGAAAAGAGATTCAACAGTCGGAATCCCCTTTTTGGAAGTGGATCCCTTGGCAGTCCACAACTTATCTTGAGCAGAGTTTCCAGTTCCCCCAGAAGTTGAACAAATTTGTTCTTCATCACCTCTACATAAATCAGTCCCCTTACCACGCAACTCTTCTTGAATGGGTTTGCTTGAAGAGTACAGCTTCCCTTCATTGACTGAAGCATCAGGTTCTTTGAGCTTCAGTGATGGTAGTCGAACGGGTTTGCTTAAAGAGTAGAGCTTCTCTCCAGTGACTGAAGCATCAGGTTCTTTGAGCTTCAGTGATGATAGTCGAACGGGTTTGCTTGAAGAGTAGAGCTTCTCTTCATTGACTGAAGCCTCAGCTTCTTTGAGCTTTAGCGATGGTAGTCGAATCCTTAAGATGTTACCTATTTAATGGTCACAATATTTGGAAATGTTAAATATTGTTCTGAAATAAATGAGGACAAACACACTGACAATCAGGACAATGAACCATGAACTCACCCTGAGTACAACGAATTTCATTCACAGGAGAGGTCTGTCTCCTCCTTTTGTTGCTGTTTTCTGTACTGTCTGATGAATAGCATGGGTTTTGTAGAGACACGGGCTGCTCGTGTTCTTCTGTGAGATTACTCCTCTCTAACTGTTCAGCTTCATCTTCTCCTCTCTTCTGAATGTGCTTGCCTTCCACGTCAGCAGTATCTTTTTCCCCTTTGTGAGCCTTCTCATCTTTCCGCTTTCTCTTCCTCTTTTCACCATGACCAGATGCACTAGCATCCTTTACTTTGCTTTCCCTATTTTTCTCTTTCTTCTCCCTCTTCCTTTCTTTCTTCCTTTCTGTCTCGGCCTTCTCCCTTTCCTTCTGGAGCTTTAAAGCACCAGTAAGGACAAATTTAGAATAGACGACAAGGGAAGACCAAAGATGCAAGCATAACCACGCGAACGAAGGGCAGAGATCTTTATTGACATATATCAAAATCCACTCTTGCTAATTTTGTAGCAAGAGACTGACAGGTAAAAAACACATTACTAGGAACATCTGAATTTCCTAAAAGTAATTAGCCGAGAACCACTAGTCAATCTCCCCCAGTTTTCACCATTATACTTCCAACAAGAACTCCCCTGGATCTTAAATCAAATCCCTAAACACAGGGTTTGGATATCAACTCAAATCTGAGCAACAAGCCTTCAAATACACATGGTATAGTACCGTATATTAGTAAAATACACAACATAACCCAAAGAGCAACTTCTTCTCCACAGTATAAAATGTTGGACACAAATATCCTTGGTAATTCATGATTAGTATACAAACGCCAGACTGGGATGAGACACCACTAATTCATCAAAAGTGTGAACACAATTAGTTCCAAACAAAACCATTTATTAAGTCATGACATCAACAATGCCCTCTCACAACCTAGTATAACTAAGTTGGTACAACTATAGTGCAAACAAACCTTCCATGTTACTACCTTGATCATGCAGAGGACCGAGCAATCGCCTAAGTAAGAAAGATACTTTAGACATACAACATGAGCAACAATTCAATGCCACACTAACCAGTATCCACCCAAATCCCTCACCTGGGTCTAAGAAAAATTAGTGGGGCTGCACGTCCGGTATTCTCCTCAGCAATGAAAACCACTAACAACCTCAATTCAAAAAAATTCTTATCCTTCTCCTGAGTAACGAAGACCACTAACAACCTCAATTCACAACCAGTTCATTAGTGCTGCTTGCAAAACCTAATCTAATCCACAAAATAATTCACCAATTCCAATTCTAATGAAAAATTATCCCACCCACATAGATACGGGATTTAAGACCAGCTGCAGTTAAGATTTTCACCACAAAACGTGCTCCAATACATCCTTTCACCATCAAATCAGCTCTATATGAAGCAACAAGCAGAAACAACCTTAGCCAAAATTATGCCTAGTCCAGTAATCTAAAATGGGTATTGGGCATCCAAAATTGCTAAACGCAATTAAACTTCTTCCACCGTCTATGATCTATCTCACCCCGCCACTTGACCATCTGGTGACTCAGATTCCACTCGTATCCCCAAATCACGAACAAAACAAACGCTAGCCGTTCAATTATTATAGAAACCATCATCATGATGCTTATTCATAGATCACAAATCTAAAACACCATCCAACAGAACCCCTGAAACCCATAATCAACAAGAAACATGGCAAAAAAAAAACATAAATTACAAGTAAAAACACATTATTCCTCATCATACACACAATTCAATCACTATTATTTGGTTATGTCTTTACAATCAACTTTTCGACTATATTTTCCGTACAAGAACATTCGCGCACAATACATTAAACAAACCCAGATCTCGAAATCAAATCAAGGCTTTCGAGAGCATCATAAAACACAAAAGGTTTCCAAGTGCTCAACAAACCTTAATCGAAGGTTCGATCAAGGCCGCCTCGCTCCTCTCTCCCTTTGGGTAATAGCCAGGTGGAGGGTAAGGAAAGCACCGAGACATCGCAACCAAAAAAAATTTGTAACGTGTATATATGTGTATATCTATATATGTAGCGCAGATCTGCGAAAAAAATTCTTCCTATTGGAAGGCAAGACTTGTTCTTCGATCGAGGACAAAGTTGGTCCGCGATTTGAAGAAGATTAGGGCTAGGGTTTCGGGGGAAGGAAACCACGACCTAATGGGATTTGTTGAATGGGGAAATTGCGAGGCTGCGAGGGGGGTATATATAGCGTGAGGGGTTGGCCGACCTTCGACGCGGTTGTCGGTTTCCGTTTTTGCCCCTGCTTGGACCCGGTAATTTCAGGGCCGATGCTGCCACACCGCCTTACTTAAGATGTGGGCTTTTTAGAGGATTGGCCCAAAAATCTTGTACGGGCCAGAAGAAAGGATAGAAAAATTTAGGCTCTGTTGGGAACTCAAGAAAAAAAAAGGGAAAGAAACAAAAGGGAAATAATTTCTACACTCTCTTTTTTTATTATGGCACTGTATTTTTTTTTTATTGAAGTTTTTGTGTGTATTTTTTTCACTAAAAGACACACAAAAAAATGCCATAATCAAAAAAAGAAGTATAGAAATCATTTTCCAAAAAAAATTCCCTTCTGTTGTTTGGTTGGAAGAGAGAGAGAAAATAAAATTAAAAATTAAGTTTAGTAGTAAATGGTAAATTTTTCTCTCATTTCCCTTCTCTTTTCTCTTCCTTTTTTTACTTTTCTCTTCCTTTAGTTCCAAACAGAGCCATACCTTCTCATATTTTGAAGAATGACTTTAGGGTGTGAGGTTTTCTATAATAAGTCCACTTATAGCTTATGTGTTCTTTAAACAAGTTATTTTTGCTATTTGAACATTTAGCTGACGTACATGAAAAAAATAACATGTCTCGAAGTCTGTAATTTTGTGAGCTTACTGTATAGTCTGTTTAGATAATATGAGAAACTATACCTTAAAAGTTTGTGAAATAAAAAAATTGGACAAAACTTCAAGAAACTACGAAACATCACAAGCATTTTTTTACGTAAATTTTACTAGTTTTAAATAGAGTATTAGACATTGTATTAATTTCAATGCATTCAACACTATCATTACCATTTACCAATAATATTGCCTAATCAAATTTTGTTGATTCTTATTGGTTGGTCAAATCTGAGTCAATACTAGTGAACATCGAGACTTGAGCGTGTTTTCTTTTTAGTATAAGCTTTTAAAAGTATAATTGCTGTGACTTTGATTTGTCTTCTGCCTTTTTCTTTTTACAATAATTCTATTTCTTCTCATCTTTAATTTTTCTCTCAAAAATGTTGTCACCACAAATATTTATACAAACTCATTCTGTCAAGCACATTCATCTACACACATTGGAGGTGTGCAGGACCCATCATGAATGTGAGTGCATTTGTGGTGCTAGAATTGTTAATACAATGATGTTAATACCACATACACAAACCCATTCACATAACGTGTGGAGTTCCCACACTATACTGTGTTTATAGTGTGCGACCCCGCACGTGATGTGAATGGGTTTGTGTGATTGTGTGTGTAAGTGTTTGTGGCTATAAAATTAGGCTTTATTTTGTTAAAGAAAATAAGTATTTATTTTTTGAATTAAAGGTGATGTATTTTAAAAGAATGACATATATCGTAAAACAGAAAATAAGTACTTAAAAAAATAGGAATCTTAATGAAACAGGGCCTTATTGTGGTTGGAAATGCATTTGGTACCCGATTACGACATAAGGATGCAAACGAGTTGGGCCAAGCCGAGCTCTACAGGGTTCGAACGCGGCTTGTTTACCAAAGAAGTCTAAAACTCGGGTTTGAATAATCTAGTTAACGAACCTCTCTAACCCGCGCTGATGGATATTTATATATATGGCAAAAAAATTAAATCTGAATTTTGTTTCTTCTAATCTCCCAATTTTCCTTTTTTTTTATTTTTTTGATCATCCCCAATTTCCTCTAAAAAAAATGCATCTAAAAATGATTAAAAAAAAGGGAACCTTCGGGACACTGCTGTATAAAAAGTGCGTTAAACCTCCGCCTAGTAGAGAGAGAGAGCACCACCGCCCACAATGAAAAGGTTGAGCGGGCTGAACCGTGCCATTTCCCGGGCCACACAACCCGCCGCCCTCACAGCCACCCCTACTCACGACCGGATTCTCCACACGGCGCCGTACTCCACCACCACCAGCTCTTCTCCGTTCAAGTCTCGTTTCCTCTGGCACCAAGCAATCGCCAATCCCTCCTCCGGTCACTGGGCTCGATCCGCGGCCGCCAATGCCGTCGCCGGAACCATGATGTTCTCGGTCGCCGCCTCTACGCTCGCCGAAGAGGTCCACGCCAAGGAGGCGCCGTCTAAGAACTTCAATCCCAAGGAAGTCGTCCTGTATCAGTATGAAGCTTGCCCCTTCTGTAACAAGGTTAAAGGTACTCTCTTCTTTTAGCCCATTTCAGCTGATTTGTTGAGTCTTTTTTCGCTTAACAAGGATGGTCATGGACCGAACCGCCCTACGCACGCTTCAAATTTTGTACTAGGATTAAAGTAGTCTTTGAGACGGATTGAGCCCCCAGTCCGGGTGTGAGTAAGCTAACCCGGCCACATGAGTTATCAAAATAAAAAAGTAGTCGTTGAGAATATTTTGTACTAGAATTGAAGTAGTTTTATCTCAAAGACACGTTATAATAACATATGTGCGCTCGCCCACCAGACATTTTGAACAATTCGATGCCCGCCCCTCCAAGAGTTTTGGAGACAAGTAAAGTTAATTTTAAAAGTACATTGATCGACTGTATGTACAGTAATAGTATTGGTAGTGTATTTACAACTTTAATATCGCCTTTGTTACAATTTGGTGTAATGTTCACCCACCCAACCTTAATATCTTGCGTCCATTAGGATTTCTAAGTTATTTCTATTGAAGAATTGTAAATTACAATTTGGCATCACTTACAGTAATGAATGGTGCTGGACTAGTCATCTTTAAAGAAATTAGGATCTTTAATATTTGCAATGTTTATAACCATTGATGTTTACTTCTACTTTACATAGCATTGGATTGCACACAAAGTAAAGAACATATATTATTGTGGCCATTTTACGAATTGCATATGTAACTGTATATAATTCCATGTAAATGTACACCACAAGATCCCATGGGACAAGAAGCACACCATAAAGTAATGTTCAGAAAAGATGATGTTACCACGCATATTTTGATGCTGGTTGAGTTGAAAATGAAGTAAATGTTCTTGGGCCGTGATAGGTTTTCATATGGGTGTCACATGATTTGCATACTAATTTTAAGCACAAAGAGATCTTTAAATTGGAAATGGTTATTTCAGGTGAAGTCTTTTTACCAAGTTTTGGCTAGAGATCCAAATACTTCCTTTCCCTCTTGAACCATTTGGTGCACTCTTGCTCCTACCAATGTTTCTTTTTTTGTTTGGTGTGTAGCTAGGGATAAGATTTTTAGCAGAGATAATCTTACAGGGCGTAGGATGGTAATCGTGAATTGGTGTTACACGCAGTGGCGGACCCAGGAATATGATATAGTGGGGGCACCAATTTTCTTTGTAATGCCGTAATATGTGACTTACAGTTAAACACATTCACACCAAAATAATTTTAGCATTCATGATAACGTAATAATTCAAAAGTATATATGCATTTTAATAACAAGCTATTTGGGCAAATTGCACATCTCGATTATATGTGTTAAAACAAAACTATCACATGTTCATCATCTATTTTCCTATTATTAACTCTACAAGCACAAGTTTCAGGGACCAAAAATGTACAAATACAATGTGCGGATTCATATTGAGTACTACACAAATAATTGGAGATGTTGGGGAGTAAAGGAAACCTTGGTTGTGAAAGAGTTTTAGTGGAGGGGGAAACCTTGGTTGTGAGAGTTTTAGTGCATTTTGAAAAAAGAATAAAAAAAAAAAAAAAAAACCACGGAATGCAAGGGAGAGTTTTAGTGCATTTTGAAAAAAGAATAAGAAAAAAAACAACGGAGTGCGGGGGAATCGAACTCTTGCCGAGCATTCCTTATAGAAGGTTGCTTACCATTGCACCAAACTGGAACTTGTTGTACATGTTAGCATATGTAATATATATACACAAGCTCGGGAAATATTTTTTTTAAAAAAAGGTGTGGGGGCACGTGACCCCACGTGCCCTATGGTGGGTCCGCCCCTGGTTACACGTGTTTGAGTCACAGTGAATTAAAGGAGCGCATTTGTTTATTCATTGCCCAAATCGCCAAGGAACTTTGGGATGTGGTTCAAGATTGATGGGGCATGTCGTGGGTTTTCCCTACAACAATGGTGGAGTCTTTGACATTTTGAGGGAACAAGATGTCGTTGGTTAAATTTAAGAGTCTTTTTCTTTCTAGTTTGTTTAATTGGGAGTCGAGGGAGTATAAACCACCCATTGATCAATTCCTTGGCATGTTAGATATATTTGGCATTTTGAGAGGTGTATAGACTCTATTGATTGTTCAGTCTCTTTGGGTATTCTTGGCTCTATAGATTTGGAAAGGTGTGTTATAAGTTTTATGTCTGATCCTTCGTTTAGATATTATAGAATGTCATTGGGAAGAAAATGGGAGCAATTGAAAGGGCAAAATTGAAGCCCTTTACTCCATCGGTTGATTGAGCATACAATTCAACTATTGGTTTGGATGGACAACAGATAATCTGGCTTACAAGTTATTAAGAAACTTTCCAGAAGTATTTGAGGAGTATTTCATGAGAGGATGTGGGCTTAACAGTAGAAGAGAAAGGTTTGGAGCACGAGGGTTTTGATTAAATTGATGAGTTCTCTTTTGCGATGCATATTTCTTATTTGTCTCTCCTATATTTGATAGATATTCCTGTCTCATTGACAGATTTAGTCATGTATGGATTGACCTTCTCCTCACTAGTTTTCCTTTGTTTTCTTCTTCTCCCAGCATTCCTGGATTACTATGACATTCCTTACAAAGTTGTGGAGGTCAATCCCATCAACAAAAAGGAGATCAAATGGTCTGATTACAAGAAGGTCCCCATACTGGTGGTTGATGGTGAACAGATGGTTGACTCATCAGGTACTTGATAAAAAGATTTTGGTTGCTTCCTCCTATTTACCGGTTAAAACTTTAGGAAGTTGAACAGTAACCGAAAAGGGTTGGCCTGGTGGTAAAGTCTTGGGACTTGGGGGTTTGCTAATATTTCAGGTTCGAAACCACCTAGGTACTATCGACTCCTTTGAGGATTAGTTGAGGTGCGCATTGCCGGACCACTGGTTATCCAAAAATAAAGTTGAACAGTTAACCTCGTCATTGTAATTAATACTGAAAGCTCTTTCGTTTGTTTGTTCATGTCTCAAGCAAAATACTAGTGTACTACTATTTAACTTTAGTTAATGTTTATGAGTTTGAATGCTCCATGTATGCAGAAATTATTGACAAGTTGTTTTTAAGGGTCCATCCTGGGACACCTGTTGACCTTGGCTTAGAGTGGCGCAGGTATGGTCTTTCTACTATGTTCTAGAACTTCCTGAATATAATTTTCTTTATCTCCATATTACCTACTTTTCCTTAATGTTCTTCTTTTGTGGACATTATTTGTTATGTTCAATCGCACATTCTTCCACTTTTTCCCCCCCCTGAAATTAACATGATTGTTGTAGACTGTGTTATTTTGATATAGCTTAGATGTGACGTGTTTTTAAGATAACAAGCTTGTGGGTTATTTGAGTAGCTTAAATGTGACTGTCCTTTATGCGAATTGCCTAATTCCACTGGTTGTGATGTAGGTGGGTGGATAATCACCTGGTGCATGTCTTATCACCAAATATATATCGATCTCCTTCTGAGGCTCTTGAGTCTTTCGATTATATCGCAACCCAAGGTATGTTATATTGTGATCCCTAGAATGATTTTGGACCTTTGAGAACAATAAGTTTTTTTTTAATTTTTTATGGAGGTCAAGAAAGTAACTTCACCTACCAACTCACCAAGGCAATTGCTGACTAGGGAGAGGTAGAGTGATCCTTATAAACACACACACAAAAACCCAAACTCCCGATGTGGGAGCCAGCCCAACTGATGCAAGCCCAAGAACCTTGCCGCGGATCGCAACACCCAAGGGGCCTGCACCTGTGGCATTGAAGTACAAAATTGTGATATCCTGTTTTTGTAACTGTTTTGTATATCATTAAGGGAAATAATATTCACCATTCAACCCTTGCTTTTTGTAACTTTTTGTTATTTCATTAAGGGAAATGATATTCACCCTCCACCTTTAAATTTCACTTTAAATTTCTTGCGATTTGGCCATCGAAGGTTTTGCGTCTTTGACAGTTAGACAGATCTCCACAGAAAGAAAAATACATCTCCACAAAAAGAAAAGCTAGATGTTTTGACAAAGCGTGTAATGGAATGGGAGCTTTTAAAATACTTGTTAGGACTTTTAAGCACATTTATTTTGATTTGCCGAATTTGGAAAGAGCTCACTATTGTGATATCACTAAATATACATGCAAAGAATTTTTCTGTGTTGTGTTTTGTCATGTTTTTGGGTCTTCGACTTGTTTGTGTCTGCTTTTTAGCGGAAGTTATCATGGACAACCTAACTACTTCTGCCGTTCTGCAAAATCACTCTCTTGTTTTCTCCTCTCCGGTTACGATATCTCTTTTCAGTAATGGCGAGATTGAGGCAACCATTAGGGCTGGTCATAATTTTGAAAGACAGATATGAAAATACATGTGATTCATTTGCTCTTTCACCGCCATGATTCGAGCCCACAAGAGCTTAAAGGTTCTTGATGAATGATGTTATTGGGCTCAAGCTGATCTCTGAATATATCAATTTTGTTGCCTTGTCCGTCTCAATGGATATGGAGTCATTAGGGAAGTATAAGAGAGTCTACGGATTATCTTAACATGTGGAAAAAGGCAAGGCAGTGGTGAATAGATTCTATGGGCTTACCAGAGTAGGAGGAACTTGTTCAAGCATACAGGGAGGTTGAGACTCCATATTTAACGGCTCTTTTGAATAGTGTCACGTGCTTGGGTTGAGAGAAGGGACCAGTGGCTCACCGTACTTGGCCTGTCTACCTCAAGGCAGAAGCCACTACAGAAGTACAGATAATGGCGTTAAACTAGTAAAAGGATCCACGCTGTGGGTTTTGGTGATGTTGTGGCGCATGGCGCGTGTCATGGAGATCTTTACACATTTTCCCACGCCACCTTCTGACAGTGTGCTTTATATATCTGCGAGTAACGTAAGATTTGGATTGTTGAATAGTTATCCCCACCTAAGGACATGTACACTAGTAGATATAGCAAATTGCTAATACCAAGCCATCATTTGGTTCTGCTGTTTCTTTACTATTATTTCATCTGTAATGCTTTCAAGTCTTATCCTTTCTATATTATGGGATTGTCTATTTTGATTGCTAAATTCCTGGTAAGTTATATATCAATTCTGCTACAACTTCTATTGATACTAATTTTCATCTTAATTGCTTTGAGATTTTATACTGGTTTGCTTGTACCATTGAGCTCATTTCATTTCTAGAGCTGAATTAGATCATGCGCAGTGATGGCAGATTGACACCAGTCAAAGATAAACTCAGAAAATTAGCCATGTTTTCATTTGATTACAGGCAATTTCAGCTTCACTGAAAGAATAATGGCAAAGTATGCTGGAGCTGCGGCTATGTACTTTGTGTCAAAGAAACTAAAGAAGAGATACAATATCACCGATGAGCGTGCAGCCTTGTATGAAGCTGCAGAGAAATGGGTGGATGCACTTAATGGTCAAAAATTTCTTGGTTCGTTCAAATCCCAGTTTGTGTTGTTGCACCTAAACTCCGACAGTTGATAGTTTTTCTTTTCTAAAACAACTCTACTTTTAACTGTTCCTACAGGTGGGTCAAAACCTAATTTAGCTGATCTTGCCGTCTTTGGTGTCTTGAAACCTATCCGCTACCTCAAGTCTGGTAGAGATATGGTGGAGCACACGCGCATTGGTGAGTGGTACTCCAGAATGGAAAGTGAAGTTGGAAAGTCTTCCAGAGTAATGGAGCAAAAGTAGTTTATTTGAAGTTTTCTTTAGGCGATGAAAAACTGGTTACAGAAACACAGATTAAATACCAAGAGTTCATAGGTTGATTATAGAGAATAATACGCACCTTGATCTGGCTTTGGTAAGCGGGTTTTTTTCCCCTTTGTTGGTGGCCCTTCTGGAGTGTCACTCGTGATTATTTGATAGGTTGTTTGGTATGTTTTGAATACTTAGATCTATTTGAAGCTCGCAATGTGTTTGGGCACACTGTTTATTTCATGTGATGCAGTCTATAATCTAGATTAAGCAGCTCGTGGATTGCTTGCATGTATGGAGTATCTCTCCGTTTGGCTATCTTGATTTATTCTGTATCAAGTATCAATTGCTTTCCCGAGGCTGATTAAGATTTCTTATTGTAATGACAAAACGTATGCCTACAACACATCGAAGTAATTACTGGACTTTTTAGGTAGACAGTAGTCACGGTATAGAATAATGCGAGGACCTGGATTCAGCTTTTGTAAGAAGTTCTTTTGTTGCTGGTGGTAGCCCCTCTGGACGATCCTAAGTCCTTGTGTAATCTGGTTCTCTCTCACACTAAAATTCTGCAGCATAGTGGTAAAGGACCCAAGAAGGAGTTACTGTGTAACCGCACCTTGGTCAACTGGGACCGTTCACATTGGAGCTGCTCTGCTCTGCCCGTTTAGCCACAGGGCCTGTATCGAAGAACCTGAAAAGGAATCGGGCAAAGGACCTGAGAGGCCGATGAATGCAAAATGGAGAGGTGAGTCCAGATACTGACCCGATGAAATCGAGTGTGGTTATGTGGTAACTCCTTCTCGGGTCCTGTACCGGATTTTTCTGACCACTATGTTGCAGAATTTCTTTGACCACCGAGGTGTGGTTACACGGAAACTCCTCTTGTTTATTTCGGTAGTTATGGTATGCTTTGATTTGTTTAAAGCATTGGGCAGCCTGTTTATTCCATGTGATGCACTCTCCAAACTAGGCAGCTTGTGGGTTCCTTGAATGGTATTGCTTCAGATGAAAATCAGAACTTGGATGTAGTTTTGGTCCTTTTTTGAGAATCTTGAGATAGGGTTGGTTTTTGTTTTCTCGTCTGCTTTTTCTTTGAGATCAGTAAAATCTTCAACAGGATGGCCAATCTGAAGTTCTGCAGTCTGCAAATTACCCAGCGGATCCTTGTACATTGACCTTTATTAAACAGGACAAGTTTGTTTTTTGTTTTTTTTCTTCCTTCTTCACATATTAGGCTTAAATTGCATTGGTTTTAACCTAAATTTTCCTTTGTGGATGTATGCTATGTTTGGATGCGAATAATCCTTGGCAATAATAGGTTTGATTACCCGGAATTTCCTATTCCGATGTTTGTATTAATTCCGTAAGGAGCCAATTATTTTGTTAATTTACTACTCCCAAACATTTTTTTTAATGGGTTGAGTCAAGAATCTAGGATTTTCATGGGGTATGTGATGAATTAGATTCCTACTTAGTTTGAGAATGTGATTCCTAGTTGATGCGTTGAATATGTCATTAGAAATCACATTCCATTACAGGAAGGAATTATGAAAATATAACACGGGCGGCTTTTTACCTCTAGGTCTAAAAAACATAAAGCAATTTTCACCAGGTCTCCTCTAATTAATGAAACACTGAAATTCTATGAAAGTGTTTAAAATCTCAAATGCTGAAAGTGTCTAAACCTAGGGAACCCTATAAAAATGCTTAAATCTCTAGGGTATCTTATGAAATTGTTTAAATCGCTAAAATTCTATAATATAAAAGTGTACTCTAAAATCACTATGAAAGTACCTAAATCTAAACCTTAGGGCTCTATAAAAGCGTCTAAACCTAAACCCTATGATACCTTAAACCTTAAAGTATCCTAAACCCTAAAATCCTAGGATATCCTAAAACCTTAAAAAGCTAGGGTGACACTTTCACTACTAGTAAATGCATTTTTGTAAAAGTAGACCTAGTGATAATTAAGTATTTCATATCTCCTTGATGGGAATTAAGTTTCACTATTTTGTACTCAGAGGTAAAAATCTCACGTAGATTCTCATTCCTCCTATAAATTACTATCATTCAAATTGAACCTTAAGCTATGTTTGCTACGAATTTTCTTGAGTATGAATAAGATTATCTTTACTGGGAATTAATACCTAGGAATATAATAATTGAAATATTTTCATTCCGGTGTTTGAATTAATTTTGTAGTCTTATAAGAATAACTTATTTAGAGTGGTGGTGTAAACACCATGTTTACAGCCAACCAATGAGACCTTGCCACGTCATTAAAGGTTAGCTTTTTTAGGACACCTACGTGCACCCTCTTCACCCAATCATATCCTTTCCATTCCCTTCACCACATCTGGTTTGCCTTCCTGCCCCGTCTTTTTCCTCTCACCCCCCTCCCCCGCAAAGCAACGGAGCCAGGTCCGGCCCACCGGCGGGAGGAGCAAATTAGCACAAATCAATCATAAATTTCACCTTCTCTATCTTCTTTCCCTCCTACCTTCTCTCTCTCTTTGTTAGATCACAACAAATAATTCACAAATTTCACCTCATCAAAACCCAGTTAACCTCATCGCCTGACCTCCAAAATCCTTAGATCGAAGGCGTTCTCTCTTTACCACCGGCCACCACCTTTTCCGCTGTTTCGAAATCCCTTTTATAGTCTGCGATTAAGTCGATTCTAGGTTAGTTTTTTTTTTGCATTCGATTTGGGGATGGTGGTGTTAGCGGAACAGCAGAGAAGGTGGTGCCCGGTGGTTGTTGTGGGTGAAGGTCGTAGAGAGAGAAAAGGGGCCTTAGAGAGTGGTGTGTTCTGGGAGGGACTGATCACATGCATGCGGGGTGGTTGGGAAAATTTGATGTGCTCACATTTTAAAGATGTGGCGAGTTCTCATTGGTTGGTTGTAAACATGGTGTTTACACCACCACTATAAATAAGTTATTCTCGTAATCTTATACTCCGTACAAGAAACAATTGTTTTGAAATATAATCAATGTCAACATTTCGTTTTCCTTAATATTGATTGAGCGAGGGATATAATATTTTCATGGTTCAAGGTAGGGATCATATTGTCACTTAGGCTAGGAATATGATTTCTGTTTGAACTTGTCATCGAGAATCGCATTCTTGTTCCTCTCTCTTTCAAATGTCAAAATTATTGAAGTATGAAATCATATTCTTATTGTTGTTTTTTCCGAACGTCGGAATCTCATGAATATGGCATAATATTCTCATTCCTTCTTTAAGATTTTTGCCATCCAATCATGGGAATATCCTTCAACAATCCTTTTCCCGTTCTCTTGTGTAACCGCTAGTCGAGTTATTTTTTTCGATGCTTAAACGGAAGTCTTATGTCTCTTACTCTGTCGCCTTCATTAAGAGTATTGATCCTTCACCCCATATAATTCTTTATAGCATCCCACCGCACCTATGTCATGATCAAAGCTAAAATCTCATCACGTGTAGGTGGTATTTGGAGTATGTACTCTAGCCAAATGAGGGGATATGAAGACTTGAATACGAGCCTCCTCCAACCGGCAACCGAATTCAAACTTCCAACCACTCAACCAACCTTAATTGGTCTAGTCTAGTCACTAAGATTAAAATCCCCACCCAGCAATAATCCAAGGGTCAAACAATGCACCACGTTGCGTTGAGATGTTAAACCAGATTGATACAGCGTAGGAGTACATGGCTTTTTGTGTCTTTCGATAGATACGGGTGTCTGTGTCCCCATCTCCTGCATTTCTGGCGCTTCTTTTAAACTTGAGAACTTAAATAAACAGTTACTAATAAACACCAAGAGATATATACGCATTAGTAGTCACGTAGTATGCATGCGGAGCGGGAGCGTAAAAGCGTATTTGAAACACATTGTAAACTACTAGTATTAAAGTTTGTGAGAGCGAGAGTAAAGAGAATAAAAACGTATTTTAAACACATCGAAAACTACTAAATACTCATGTTTATCCTCTATGAGTTAGCATGCTCGAATCTCATAAAGGTCAAACATTCCAAAATTTTGGATCAAGATTTGTCGTGTCGTTAACTTGAAAGATTCGAAATTAATCGAAATGCATACAAGTTGTAATAGTAATTAAAAAGAAAAGTTTTTTTTAATAATCAAAAGGGTGAGAGAGGGCAATCATCGTAGCAACTCCCTCTGGGTGTGACCATAGGGGCTCCATATCCGTCGATGGAATGTCCAGTTCGATCCATAGCTATCGTCCGGAAGGATGGACCGTCACCATGGCACCGCCTAGTGTACAGTTGCCATAAGCTCCCTCCTCAATAGTCCGAAAGCTCATTTGCAGACGTGAGGCCAAGCCACCTGCCAGGACTCGAACCCACTTCTTTGTCGAGAAGGATAATGAACCCTGCCAACTGTGCTACCATCAGAGGTGGACCCACCATAGGGCACGTGCCCCCATGCCCTTTAATTTTAATTTTTTTTGCAATTATATATATATATATTATTATTATTATTATTTATGTTAAATACATGTAAGTAGTTGTCTGTTGGTATGGTTTTAAATTGTTTTCCTTCTAAACACGAGGTGGTGGGTTTCGAGACTACCCCACGCCCTCTTGCAAGTTTTTTTTTTCCCCCCAAAAGGCAATAGAAAAAAATAGTAGTGCATACCTTATTTTTTAATATATTCATGGGTTCGAGTTTGCCCTATATTACATTTGTATACTTTTTGTCTCCAAAACTGTAATAGTAGGGTTAGTAATAGAAAGATAGATGATGAATATGTGATAATGTTGTTTTAATGCATTTAGTCAAGGTGCGCAAATTTGTCCAAATAACTAATTATTAAAATACATATATATTTTAAAATTTTTAATTTATCATGAATGCTTTTAGAGTAAATATGTTTAACTGTAACTCGTATATTACGATTATAAAAAGAATCAGTACATCTGCTATGTCAAATTCCTGTATCCTCTACTGACTACCACCTCGGTGGTAAAAGAAAAGTTCATTACGCATCACTCAAGTCTTCTTTAGGATTTCCTTATTGTTTTCTTAATGGATGATGCTATGGTGTCCCCGGTCATTTTGGGGACACCGTAATTTTTGACATAACTTCACCATTATAAGCATAACTAAAACTCATTACAAGTATAACAGAACCCAAACAAGGTATAACCAAGGAATATCTAAAAAACCAACGAAGGCATAACCAAACACAACCAAGGCATAACAAACAAGTTATGTCTTGCTATGGTTCTGTTATGCTCAGAATGGTTTTGGTTATGCTCATAATGGGTTTTGGTTATACTTATAATGGTTTTATTATGCCAAAAGTTACGGTGTCCCCAAAATGACCGGGGACACCGAAGTCATTCCCTTTCTTAATGGTCCAATTTTTTCACATAAAGAAGTAGTGAGAAAGTACCACAGTACTAACTAAATCTATCTTCAGCCCTTCCCAATGACTAAACTGACAAGTTTTCCAATCCTTGATCCTCTGTATCTCTCTCTCCAACGTCTCTCTCTGTCACTCTCTGATCCGAGCTTTCTGTCACGAAATCTGCATTTGTACGTCGTCCTTAACTCTCTCTGTTTTTTCTTCCCAACTTTTTCGACTTTGACAGAAAAAGATAGAATCCCAACCAACTCCCCTTTTCCCTCTTTCACAATTGTTTCCTCCTTTTTATCGGATTACTATTACAGCTAATCACAAACGTAAATGCAAATCGTCACGATCCCCAATCACATTACTCTCTTTCCCTTGAACCAAGAACGAGGCAAGACAGCGAGAGAGAGAGAGAGAGAGTTCTAGAGAGAGAAGCTTCATTCATATCTTCTTGAATCTTAATTTTCTTGATTTGGGAGTAGTTGATTGATATGGCTGTTGAATCACAATTTTATTCTGAGACTCTGGCGATACCGGTCTATGGCTCTGTTACGGGGATGAATACTGCTCAAGAAAACCTCCAACAGATTAGCCTTCTTCACCAGAATCAAGGGTTTCCATTTCGTGGAACGAACTTTTGTGAAGGAGGTTCTTCTGTATCAAATGGAGGTGGCCATTTTGCGTCGCCTGGATTTTCTGGGTCTTTAGCAGCTTTGCTCGAGAAGCAGAGGCAAGAGATTGACTTGGTTCTTCAGCTTCAGGTCAGAATCCAATCAATCCATACTCTGCTCTGTTTATAGTAACTTTTTTTATTTTTTGGGATTTCCCTTTTGTTTTTTTGAATGGTTATTGTGTTTGGGTTCTGTAATATAAACTGAATCTCTTAATCAAATTTGTGGGTTGTTTTTTGTGGGTAATGTTCATGCTCAACTTAACGGTCGAAATCGTTCACTTATTAAAACTTGTCGAGAATATATATTATGCTAAAAATCACGTGGACTTCGGCAATTCATGGTTGGCAAACCATCTCAGTTTTGAATTGATCACAACACATATGTCTTCCAAGCTCTAAGCTTTTTTCTTTTTATCTCACAAGTTTTTTATCAATATGTCATCATTCATGTTTTCGACGAGTTCTAAATAGTGAATAAGTTTGATCATATCAAGATAATGTATTATGATTATGTATTGATTGATATGTTGTATGAATAAGAGAAACATGCATTTTTCGTTTCTTTTTCTGCCAATTTATGTGTCCAGGCCAGCGTTAAACGCATTTTGACTAATTTTGAAGGCTCAATTCCCTCTTTGTGGGGAAGCCCAATTAGAGCAGGATCTAACAGAATATTTGGATTAACCAAACAGAATGAAAGATTGAAAACTATATTGATAAAAGAATCCAGGCAACAGCATGATATCCTCCTCCAAAGATATCACTCGAAAACGACGAACTTAATGAGGCGAAAAGACGAAGACTTGGCAATTGCGACGAAGAAAACAATGGAGCTTCAGGAATACTTGAGGGGCATGGAAATGGAGAGCCAAAAATGGCAGAGGAAGGCCAGAGAGAACGAAGCAAAGGTCGCTGAGCTCAATAACAGTCTGACCCAAGTCAGAGAGCGGGCCGTGGAGGCAGAATCGGTCTGTGATTTTTACCCAAACAGGGGAAACAGAGAGGAAAACAGAAACAGGGGGCAGGAAACAGAGGAGTCAGAAGCAGAACAGAGCAACAAAAGTGTGGATTGCAAACTGTGTTTTTCGAAAAGGTGTTGTGTTGTTTTCCTTCCTTGTAGGCATCTGTGCTCGTGCAAGTCTTGTGAAGGTTTTGTTGGGTTTTGTCCTGTTTGTAACTCTGCAAAGGAGGCCAGCATGGAGGTGTACCTGGTCTGAACTCTGAAGAGGTAAAAAGGGTAAAGAAAGTGACTTTTGCCCTTTTTGTTTTGTATAATAACATTGGGGGGGTGAAATGGAGATTTTTTTGATTCCCCTGTAGGCCTGTACTGTGTTAGTAGTAGCAATGGTTCTGTTGATAGGGTGAAAACTGAAAAGTGAATGGAAATTGTTGCAAAAAAAGGAAAAAAAAGAATCGTAATTGAAGAATCTTTGTAGAAAAGAATACGGGTACATACAAAGGGTACATATTGCTTTGGTGTTGTTTTGGTGTACGTACGTGGTCTCAAAAAGATTATTCTAAATTTAGGAGCAAGTTGTTGGATGTTTCGTAAATTTTGAACTGATTTTTTATTAAAATTTTAAACAAAATGAAGGACTACGATCATCTTTTTGAAACTCGGGAGGGGTCTCAAATCAATATGTACTGTGCTTGGGTATATACCCCTTTGTGCTCATAGAAAAGCTGATGTTTTGTTTGCTGGGTTTGTGTACCGTTCCCTAATTTAGAATTGTGGTGTGCTGATTTGATTTTTATCTGGATTGTCTGAGAAAAATTGCAGCGATGCTCTTGGTAGTTGAAATGTTGTACTCTCTCTCATCTTGACATTTATTTTGTTAATGGATTCAGCTTTTTTTTTTAAACATTTCTTTTTAAAAAGAAGATAATTTCAAACTCAAATATAATGAAAATAAAAAATATTTTTTTTTGCACCGTTTAAAAGATCTTAATGAAATCTATTAAACAATATCCGTATTAGTAGGAAAATTATTTGAAAAAATACATGATTTTTTAGTTTAAAATTGCCTTCCTTTTTTAAAAATTTCTCTTCTAAGAAATCGGAACAGAGTCTGAGCCATGAATTTATGATTACTAGGGGAATGGAAATGAGAAGATTCCTCCTTAGTTTGAGAATGCAATTTTTGAGTTGAATATGTCATGATGAATTATATTCCTATTCCATTTGGTTTCAAACGTAAGAATCATGAAAACAAGACAATGTATTTTCATTTCTTCTCACGATTCATGCTACTTTCAAAGGTTTAGGGTGTTTTTGGTAAGCTTTTCTGTTTTTCAGTTTTTTATTTTTAAGAAACTAGAAGTAGTAATAGGTTTATATTTTCATAAAAACAAAACAATAAACATGTTTGGTAATATTTGTGTTTCTCCAAAAAAAATTAAATTTGGGGAGAACACATTTTTGTAATTTTCATAGTTTACAAAAACTCTAAAAAAGTTTATGAAAAACAAAAAAAGTAGAAACTTGTTACCAAACAAGTTTTATTCATTAGTTTCCAAAAAAATAAAAACTAAAACCAAAAACTAAAAACAAAAAGGTTGCCAAATGCCCTCTTAACATGATGTTACCCGAGAAAATATGAGTGTGTAAAACTAAAAGATGATGTTAGCTTTCACATTATAATTTTTTGTAGATAGTCTTTATGCGGATGTTACTGTGATTAAGCGTTGAATGCCTTTTTTCCTTGTTCAAAACTTCTCATTGTTTTTCCAAAACATAGTTACCCCACTCTTTGGTGCTCATGCCGTGTTCTCTAATCTAAGTGAATGGTAAAGAAATCTTATAGAAAAGTATATACACTACATATGGAATGCTCATAAGTCTTAAGTCAAGCCATCCATATATAGTTTGAGCACTTTTGAGGTTTCTTGAAAGTAAAGAACCATAATTGCAAGTTGAGTAATTCTTTTCTAATCCATTGATTTCGAATTTTGAAAACCTATACCAAATGTTAGTAGTCATTTACAATGCTTATTTTGATTTTTTCTATACTTCCTTGCCACTTGATTGACTATCTACGAACCACTAGTATTCGGTTGAACAATACGAACTTATGGGCAATTGGTCTCTCACAGGACTCCTTGCGGATCTTGAATCTCTAATCACATTTTAAAGATGTTGCTATAGCTAGTTGTATTTTCCTCCTCCTATATTATTAGCGAAAACTCATTGGTATTATACTCCTATAGACCTTGTCTCTTTTTTCAGAGCAGCAGGAAAACTACAGTTAATATATAAACATGAAAAATCATTAACAAAGCCCACTAGGCGGTGCATAATGTGTGTAAAAATACAAATATATTTGAAAAAAGTGTGTCAATATACACAAATAAAAAAATAAAAAAAAAAACAAAAGAAGGAGACGGTCAACCGTCGACCCAAAACAATTCGGGTTCGGTTCGGATCACGATAAACCCATAAGGAAACGAAACAGCAGAGCTTTCTCTCTGCTCTCCTCGTCATCGTCCCAAACCACCACCCCCAGTCCACCTCTCTCTCTCTCCAAGCAATGCAAGAAGGCGATTACAGCTCCGTCTCATACTACCAATACCCACCAAACCCAAACCCTAACCCAACCCCCAACTACAATCCCACCCCCCCAAATCACCCAACCCCTCCGCCGCCCACCTACGCCTCCGCACCTCCCTTCGCCACCACCACCTACTCAGCCTCCGATTACCCTCCTTACCCCTCCACTTACCCCCCTTACCCTCAAAATCCCGATCCTGTCCCCACCCCTCCCACAGCCCCTTCATACAACCCAACCCCAATTATCCCAAACCCTAACCCTAACCCTAATTTGCACTCATTCACTCCCTCCCCCGTTCAACCCACCCCTCCTTTCCCACCGTACGATCAACATGCCCCGTACCAACAGCAACCACCGTATTACCCACCGTACGATCAGCATCAGACGGCTCCCAATTTCGCTTCTTCGTTCCCCACGAACCCTAACCCTAGCCCGTACGCTCATCTCAGCTCTTCAATTGCATCGGTAAATGACAAGTCGTACGAGAATAACTCGAAATTCGATGGGGTAGGGGGATACTTTGATGAACCTTCAAGTAGGTACGGTGGCGGTGCTGCTGCTGCTGGTTATGGTCGTAGCCAGTCTGATTTGGGCCGGCTCGATTTGGGACGGCTTGATTTGGGGCCGGATTTATATGGCAAGAGACCGGAGAGTGGGTATGGGGATAGGGATGGTGGGTATGGTAATGGGGTGTATGCTTATCAAGGGAATAATAAGGTGGAGCCGTATGGTGCTCGGGGCACTGGACCAAAGTCGTCGACTTGGTCGGGGTTCGATGATTTCGGAAGGCCGGTTAGTTTCCCATCTGGGAAAGATCATCGATCGAGTCCGGCCAAGGTTGTGAGGGCAGTGCCCAAGGCTGATACCCAGCAAGATGTGAAGAGTGGAGTGCAGAAGTTTAGGGTTAAGCTCTTGGCTGAAAGCGGGGGCCAGAGTACCATGGATGTTCTTTGCCAGGTTTAAAGGAAATCCCTTGTATTTGTTGTCAATAGTTGACTTAATAGTTAATACTACGAATCACTTTTTGGTAGTTACTATATTTTCATGAGAAAGCCTAGGAACACAACATTTTGGCAACATTGCACAACATGCTTATGCCTCTGCATCATTTAAAATGATCCATTTTTAGTTGAAAATAGCAATTCATCCAGTTGCCGATGAAACACCGACACGTAGGCATGTTGGCAAATTGTTGTGCATGTTGGGTTCCTAGACCTCCTCAAAGTTGCTGATGAAACTACTGCTACAGTGTGGTTCCATTTTGCTTGTTTCAAATCGTCCCAACTGTTATTTTTTTTCTGTACGATCGTTGCTAGAGAGTTTGTGCTCTCAGCTATGCCAAAGCTACATACTAGCTGCTTTTGGCCACTCTATGTTAACTTGGTCTCTTGAATTTGCTCTCGTGATCGTAGTACTTAACAAGGCTTAATGTGGACTTGGTAATCATAGGTGACTCCCTCCATTAGTGTGGCGTAAAATTTCTTTTTTGGCATTTGATGTGTAGTTTCTTTTATGCTTACCATATGGGAAACTTATTAGCAGCACATGTGTGCATCAAGGACTGTATTTTCCTCTTTTTTCAATTTTAGCTTCTTCGTTTACTAGAGGCCGGGGCACACACATCACACGCGATGCGTGTGCAAGTCAAAATTTGGCAATTTTTGATCACATTTTTTGTTAAAATCCGACTTGTACACGCATTGTGTGTGCCCCGGCCTCTAGTTTTTATTTATATCCATCCCAATCCAGTACTTGTGCATCTTTCCAAAAAAAAGATGAAAATATTTAGAAAGTAAAATAAGGAGAGTTAGGTACCCACAAACGGAACCTAATTTGCACAAACCCATATGAAGTTAACATGCATATAGCAAATTAACATGATAAGCATGAGCAAGTAGAAAAATAAAACCTCTTAATCAACCGAGTAGTCAGGCTATCTTAACTCACCTCTTCACCAATTTTGACGTGTGATGACTACTATGAAAACCTCCGTCTTGGGTTCTCGGTCTCTTGTTTTTTAAAAATCTGTAACAAACAAGCCAATAATCAATTTTTATCACTCCAGAGTACCACATGATGTTTGCAATTCACAAATTCACTAACTTGTTAACTAATCTCTTTTTTTTTTTCCACACAAATATATGAAAAGTACAAACAGAGAAAGGAAAGGGGGGAAAGGGGAAATATACATGCATCAAAAACGACTAAATCACAAAGTGCATGGTGATATCCCACAAAACTGGAATTTAAAAGTGCACGAAAGTACTAAAATTAATTACATAGCAATTAGCTTAAATTACTCTCACAATTAACATGGCTGATGATGCCGTCGTCATTGCATGATCTGGAAATCGGTAATTCACTGCAAAGAAACGAAAGCCAATAGTACAAAATTTGTGAAGTAAAAGAAGTAGGAGGACATGTAGTGGGGTCGTAACTGTTTTGGAGAGTTTTTTTGTGTGTTAAAATGTCAAATATATCCCCACAATTAACTGTTTTGTTTTGTGTGTTTTCTTTTAAGAGGGTATTTTGGGAAAGGGAAAAACATGACAGGGGAGACACCAAACTGGTGCTCCCCCTTTATATATTATTATAATAGATAATAGATATCTCAACGGCAATGTTTGTACTGTCTTCATTTAGATACTGAAGTATGTGTGGAGAAGCGAACTTAGATCTGTCAGCACCTTTTCATCCAATGACGAATATTGCACTAAAATTAGCTGTTTTGTGTGATAGCTGGGCAATATTTTTTATCTGCATGCGCATGGATTTTATTTGAATGGTTAGTGTAGCAGGGTGAAAATCACCCTGCTAGGATAGACATGGAGCCCAAGTTCCCTTCAATGTGTCTCCAACAGTAGCAATAGCCTGCACAATGCAAGAATAACAAGGGTTTCCAACCGGGGCTTGGTTGGAAAGTCATCGTTATAAGTTGTCCAAGTTACCAATAAAGAGTTCCTTTGAACGAGTAAGAAACCTATGTATTTTCACTGGTCCCCTTTGGTTCTTAAGTCAATGTAACTATAGTGAGAAGGTATTGAGTTATGGTTTTCAAGTGGAGAGGGGTACATCCCCTGCTTATAGGCACCTCATGCTTGGGCGTTTGAGTCTTGATGGCTCACTTGAAGTAACCACTATGCATTTGATGTCCCCTGAGTGCGAGACCATTACAAGAAGTATCCCATTCCATTAGGGACAGCTGTGTCAGCCGTCAGGTATTACCTGACGTGCCAAGGTACTCTGACCGACCTTGCCATGGGACAAAGACTTCTTCATGTCAATTCGTGTTGACTGCGGTGTTAGGTCCTGATTTAGCTCCAGCACTCGTCTGTGTCCCTCTAGGTCCCTAGGCTCACTTGACAGCTCAGCCTAACACTGGTTCATTCTTGGTGGCCAATCCATCGGCTGCGCATTCCCCATCACCTTGCATGGACAGACCTGGCTTCATGGTTGCCCATCCCTACTTGGGACAAGTAGTCCCAAAGACGGGCTTCAGTCCAGCTTACTGGCCCTAGGCCCCTTGAGGTTGGGTGATCTTAGCCCACTTTGGCTTGATGATTTGCATTTCTTGGGGACTGTTCGCGGTTCTCCTTTGGGTCATTAGATTTTTTCCCAATTTTTTTTGGTGTTGCTGATTTATTGTTTTGGATGGGTGTGGTAGATAAATAGGATTTATATGTGCATTGACGCTTCTTTTATGGGCGGCAAAGATGTTAGTAGTTCTATTCGAACTGTATCAGTTATTGGAGGTTATTTGTTTTGCTGTAATATTTTTGGCTTTGTTCCATTTACCTTTTACTCTTAAGTTTAGTAGCTCTTTCATTTCCATCTTTGGCTGCTGATTAGTACGGGGTCTGCATTTTGCAGATTGGTTTAGATGGTATTCGTATGCTTGATCCCAGTACCAGTCGAACATTGAGAATATATCCTCTTGAACAAGTAACCAGATTTGAGGTATGTTTGTTGATTTGTTCTGTCCAGGCCTCACATAATTTTGTCTTCCGCAGTTAATTCATTTGTGTTTTCCTACTATTTAGGTCTTTGATCCATCTACCTTTGCATTTTGGTCCAAAAGTTCCGTGGATATTGAACCACGACGCATCCGTCTGCAATCGAACAGTTATACCACCAGCACTATTCTGGACATAGTGACAGCTGCTACTGTGCAGGTAGATAATTATAGCACTTCTGGCTCTGCTGCTTTGTAGATTCTGTTTTTCTGCCTTGGATGGGACCACTTGTATTTTGTTCATCTTGTGTGTTCTTATTAAGGTGTTTTTTTGTTCCGCATTTGCTTCTTCTGCATTGTACTTTCCGTGAGGTTCTTTCTTTGTTAATTTGATTGTAGATATGGGTACAGATGTTTCATCCTCTTAGAAAACTGGTTGAACTTATAATTTTAATACGTTTTTTTACCCCTTCATCACTGAGCGCTGCTATGCTGAACGAACTAGAATGGATGTCTTTATGAGTTGTTTGACATTGTGATAGTAAGAGAGAGGTGAAAGAAGCTACTAACTTCGTTTGGGACAAGATGTTGGGAACTTGGATGAATAAGAAACATGTGAATACACTAGGTAATGTTCAATGCTCAGGTGACAACTATCATCGTGCTAATAATGTTGGTGATACGTTCCCCAATGAGGGTATAGTTTGGTGTCCATTCTTCTTTCAGGGAATCTTCTTATTACGTTTGAAGAGAAATTCCTTGATACATAATCAAATGACAGAACCAGTTTTTTACTGGGAAGCAGCAACTACTAAAGTTGATGGAAGCAAACCACCAACAGTAGGTTTGTTTTAAAATGGGTATGGTGAGCCATACTGATAATGCTGCGCCAATAACATGCACATGCAATGGAGCATGTGCCAATGTTCCTGTACCACTGTACATGTGTTTCTTTTTGAATAAGTGCACACACTGAGACAGAGAGAGGTTTCACGGTCTTTTGTTCTTTCAACCCTTGCAACTTTATAGATGTTTGTTTGTTATATTTTAATTCTGTAATTGAATACAGCTTAAAGAGATTGGTGGAAGAAGCAAGCCTTCTGATTCTTTGAAGTCAATCGAACAGCCTGCTGAGAAGAAGAAAGGTTTGGCGGACTGGATGAATCTGATGAAGCCGGGAAGTGAGGAGAAAGATCATTGGGTAATGTTGAAGTTTTTTCCTCAGCCATTTACTTAAATGCAGCAGGGCAAACTGTCTTGTTTATTACCGGATGTTGAAACTATTAATAAGCATATGCGTTTTTTGTTCTTTCTTTGTAGTAACTGTGCGAGTTGGTGGTAAAAGAAAAGTGATAAGAAGATAACTTCTATTTCATCTTCAAGTTCTGCAATTTTTTGGCATGCCTTTTTTTTTTAGAAGAGAAGGCAAGTCATTGTTATACATGGTCATATATTGCAACAAGGGTAAAAGCTTCTTAAAACTTAGTCTGAATGTTTTCTGTTGGATCTAGAAGCTAGGATTGGAATATTGAATTCCCACTGTAGAGGAAGTAGCTATGGTCTATTGCTACAGAGTGCATCATATCTTTGTGGCGTAACTGGCGTTGAGCTTTCCTCGACTATAGTAAACTAGTACTGTACTTTGACATATGGTGGAGGTATTGTCTCTAGTTTCTGCTGAATATGAATGAGCTTTATTTTCAACTAAATTGTTAACAAGTTTACCTTAAATTGGAAGCGTTTGCGAACTTTTGCGAGTTTGAAGTGGACTTGGTCCACAAAGATTGACTTGTTTAGAAGTGTTAAAATGTTTCAAAATTGAGTTGCGAGTTCACCTTGCATTTTTTTTTCAGGTTCCTGATGAAGCAGTCGCCAAATGTACAGCTTGTGCGGCCGATTTTAATGCTTTTGTGCGCAGGGCATGTCTCTTTTCACTATTAATTGATCTCTCTTTTTGTTTTTTCTGCCGCCTTTGCTTGAGATGGGTAGCACTTCTTTTTTTATTTTTTATTTATAGATTGAGTCTAATGAGTTTTCTCCGTTTTCAGCATCACTGCAGAAATTGTGGAGATATATTTTGTGACAAATGTACCCATGGTAGAATCGCTCTTACAGCTGAGGAGAATGCTCAACCAGTTCGAGTTTGTGATCGATGCATGGTAATTTTTTTCCTTATTTAGTTGTGAGCATGATCCTTCTTTTGTCATCTCACTTTACCAGGAGAAGAAACTGATTAGTCCTATCATAGATTGGGTTTTTTCATCTCACTGTTTACTAAGAGAACTACATCCGCTAATTATGGACACTTTCTGCTTGTTGGATATCTTGGTTCACATGTTATGGTAAATCTATATATGCTATGGTACTTATTTTGATCTGTGTACTTGTGAGCATTAATATACATAATTTCTCCTGATCCTTCATTTTGTCTGCTTTTGTGAAGTACCACTTAACCCAAACCTTATATAACTGGGATATCCTTTAAAGCACTTATTTCGTACCCTTGGTTCAGATAACACGATGCCAAGCTGTGTCATACAGATTCCAATTGCATGGATTTCGGGTTTATGGTTAATGGTTTGGCTCAGCCCATATTAAGGTCTAGTCATTTGTTCTGTCCTTGATGAATCTTCTGTGAGGACCTGTGGCATATTTTCATGGAAAGTGGCCCAAACATATAAACTAATTATACCAAAAGGGCTATATCCATTGATAAGTTGGGGAGAATTTAACCATAAAGATGTTTGTTTGCGGATGTCTTTGCTCACTTGTATCATTTCTAATATGATATAGGCTCACTCCAAGTGTTAGACACTTGGACTGCCTCTTACTAGTTCGTTTTCCATCGCAGGCGGAAGTTACTCAAAGATTGAGTAATGCTAAGGAAGCTGCCAGCAAATCAGTGGGTTTGCAAAGTCATGAGGATCTTGCTAAGAAGCTTCAGGTGACCAATGCTTTGAATATATTATCTCCGTGCTTGTACAGTTTTAGTTCTGGCGGTCTTATTGCATCTAGTAAGCTGGCTGCAATAAGAGGAGATATACTTGACCTATTGTTTTAGGTTTCTTTTCACGTAGGGATACTTCAGTCCCAGGAGCTACTCCTTCCTTATTTCCCGCTTTCCGGATTTTGTAAAACTTCATAGTTAATTCCCCTTCCTCTTTAAGAATAATAATTTAGAAAAAACAAGTACCTGTCTTTGTTTGTTATAGTATCTCATTGCTTTTATGTCTGTTTAACCACATTGTCCATCTGCATTTATCTCCTTTTGTCTATGTGGTATGTCGAACAAGTGTTGGACACATGTCGTTCTCCTTAGTTTACCTCGTATAAAAACATGTACATTGTGTGTGATTTCAGTCTGATCAATAATATTGCGTAATGGGTGTACCAAGAGCTTATACATACCATGTACTTGGTACTTGAAAAAAAAGGTTTAATTGACCTAAACGTTAAACCAGGTTATTCCATGCCGGCTTTAATATTCCTTGAGATGCGCGCATGGTGATTGGTTTTCTTTCTGACAGTATCAATTCAGGGGTTTCTTGTCTCTTTTCTAATTATTGTATGTCACCTGTTGTGCGGTGCAACATTTGTAAAGATGTGATTAGTCAATGCTTTTGGTCAATATGTTTCTAATGTGAATCAAATTTCACAGGAAGAGATGGAGAGGAATCGCAAGCCATCATCAGGTAATTTCTTGTGCTAGTACTTGCATGTTTGTTTGCTAATGTGTCCGAATGCTGTCTCCTATGTGACAATAATAAGAGTTTTTCATCCAATTTCTTCACTATTTATCTGATAATTCTGGCTTGAAGTATCTTGGAAAGGTTGTTCACCAGCTAAAATTTGGTGTCAATTGAGTGTATACAGTTGATCAGATCAACTTGACCTTGGGACTGGCACTTAAGAGATGTAGAAAAGAGTTCCTTTTAGCTCTTCAGCAGAGGTGTTTTAAGTATCGTGGGACAATTTTGAGAATATCATGGAGTCTTGGGTGCGTGTATATGTGCCATGAGATTAATTGTGCTCTCTTTGGTTGGTTTGGACAAAAAAGTGAGATAAGATTTGGATGATTATTTTTTCACATGATATGGTAGTGGTAACTCCATTGATTGTCCCATTGGAAGGAGGAGACAGAAGGGTTAAGAAATTATCTCATGGGAATGGGACATTAGTACTCGAAGCTGGGAAGAAATTATCCCATGGAAATGGGGCATTCGGGTTCGTGAAGAAATTATCCCATGGAAATGGGGCATTAGTACGCGAAGCCTGGAAACTGATCTTCCCTCCCCAATATGGCAAAACCAACTTGGTACTCAGTGTTATACGAGATGTGGACGTCACCTATCTTAGGTCCTATGCCATACTGCAATTCCTTGGAACAAACATGGCCTTATATGTATACTTGTCTGCTTTGCAAATGTAATGTGCTTCCAATGTTCATAATTCCAATGGCTTGCTTTCACAGGCTTCAGGTCAGATGGAAGTTCTGGTAGGCGGATGAAAGAAGTTGCATGTCCTACTTGCACAGTCCATTTGCAGGTTTGAAATCCTCGAACACATTTTGTTGTCTGGGAATTTTCTGGTCAGATTCCTTTGCTCGGTTTGGTTACAGTTTCAAGTTTCAATTTTTCCGAAAAAAGAAAACCAAAAACTTGTCTGATTGACGATTGTTTGAACTCATTTATTTGGATTGTTGTGGAGAGAGAACCCTTTTGTGATGTAGAGTTGAAAGACAAGTTTTTATATTCTAAAAAACCATTTGCGTAAATAATGAGTGCAATTTGAAAATTAGCAAATAATCTGATTTGCAATTTGAATTGTTGCAGGTTCAAGTTCCTAGCTCGGGTTCCGAAACCATAGAGTGTGGCGTTTGCCAGCATCCATTCCTTGTAACTGCCAACTAACATCACAAACGATGATCGATGGTGGCCTTGTATTATTTCTCCTTAAATTTGTTTCCCGATTTGTTATACAGTCTGTGGTTCTCTTGAACCATAATAAGAGTGTTATTAGCATGTGATTATCGCTTAGTTTATGATATTCTGTTGGTTTAATTGCAACTGTTGATGGCTTGATGTCTGCTGATCTTGCTGTACTGACATGTAAATGAGAGTTTCTGCTGTTACTGGTGATGCCTTTCTCTGTATGTAAATGCGACTATTTGCTGAATATCAGATGTTTATTTGTAATGAAACTTCGTAGTGGATTTCGTTTTCCCTCTTTTGCCCAATTTACTCCTAATGGCATGTACGTCAGGAACAGGATTGATTTTAAGTTGTGCCTTCCCCTAACGATTTCTTTTAGGTGATTTTAAGTAGTGCCTTCCCCTAACGATTTCTTTTAGGTGAGTTGGTTAGCACAATAGCACCCGATCCGGCATAAGGGCCCGCTCTGTGGAGAATGATTTTGTTCACCCTCCTGCGAACGAAATTATTCTCTGCTCAGTACGTCACTTTTTTTTTTTTGTCAAATGTAAGTTCATAAAATATGTGTTGGTGTCAGAGAGGAGTGGCGATTGAGGGTAGAGTTGAGCTCTTAAGTTAGATGAACTTAATTAAACACCCAACCTACTGTGCCTTGTTAATGGAATAAGGTAGAATAATTAAGATGGCCACACTCGAACCCTATGTGCTTCTCCCTCTGTCCCAAATTATTTGTACATTTTAAAAAGTCTATTGTAAAAATACTCCCATTCTATCGTTTTTTTTTTTTTGAAGTGACATGTACAATTTGAATTGGAGGGCATTTGTGAAAAGTTCAACCTTTGAAAGTCTAATGATTTTGTTTTCTTAATAAGTTATTCCATAGTATATTCCTTAAATTGGACTAATAAATTGGGACCAAGAAATATACAAAAAAGGAGACGTGTAACCAACTCTTATTGAGTCGTGCTATACGTACCGACCGGCCGGGAGGGATTACGTACCGACCGGCTGCACGGGGCCGTCTCCGGCCACCGGACGGCCGATCCAAGCCGTCCAAAAATTCTAAAAAAAAAAACCGAGGGGCCCTACGCCGGAATCAACGGCATCCGAGGTGTGTAGGGTGCTTGATCCGAGCACCCATTTTTTGTGTATATACACGTATATACATATATACACGAAAAAGGGGTGGTTGGGCCCGGCGCGGCCGGTCGGTACGAAATCCCTCCTCGGCCGTCGGTACCTATATCATTTCTGACTTCTATTATCATTGATAATAATTAATCATAGTCCCCCTAAATTAACCAGCCAATTATACAGCAAAGGCACGAGCCTATGTGCATAAACATATTCTGTTTCAAGAAGGTTGTGGTGTAAACCCAAGGGCTTTGGCCGAGTGGAGTGTGAGAAAACAACGAGAGGCTTGGTCTCAAGTGATTGCAAGTTTGAATTCTACGAAAACCAAACATTTCAAACATTGCGGCTATTGGAAGTTTGTCCTGTCATTAATTTCAGAATATCAAAATTAGTCGAGATGCGCACAAGCTGGTATAGACATCCGGTTATGAAGAAAGGAAAAAAGTATTACAGTCCCCCAATTGTGGTACCAAGTGGCAAGTACGAAGTGGACCCTTAAATAAGAGGATCTCTACCTAGCTGAGAGGACCAGGAAGGACTCACCTCTAATTGCACTTCTAGTGCACGTTTCGCTCGTACACTCCCTCTCTTCACTCTATCAAATTTTAATAATTCGTGATATTTTCAAGGAACGCTTGCACAGTCGCGTACTTGCATTATGTTACTAGGCTCTCTTATGCTATACAAGCCTCCTCACAAAGAACAAGGTTTTGGCTAAAGTTACAATAGCTTTAGCAAATGCATTGAAATTCATAAATGAGATTCATTGCCATCTGATGATCACAAGGGAGCGGTGGGGAGCGGGGTGGATGCCGCGGGGCAAATCACAAACACCGGAAGCTACCCCATTGACCAAGCTAGTATGTGTGTTAACACATTAATGATGCTTTGATGTGATACTTAGGTGGTGTTCCACGTTCTTTTTAAACCTTCTTATTGAAAAAAAAGTTAATTTCAGGCTAAAAAATTATGTGTTTCGCAAATAATTTTCCTACTAATATGGATTTTGTTTGATAGATCTCATTGAGATATTTTAAATGATGCAAAAAAAATTGAAAAATTACTTTTCATTTTCGTTGTACCGTATTTGATTTTGAAATTACCTTCTTTTTGAAAAAAAAGGTTTTGAAAGAAAGCGGAACGGGATCTATTGTGCCCGATGTAAAGGCTAGATGGGTAGCCAAGTGCCGTGCGTATACTATATACGTATATACGTCGCTAGTAATCGATAACCGAAACTCTGAACAAACCCAAAAAACAAAACACCACAGTTTTTAAAATAGTACCATAGAAGAATCTGGAAATGCAGCTGGCCTGTTAAACCCATGACAGCCACGAGCAAAAAAATCGTAGGGCGCCCACAAATTCATATGATAGCCCAATTATGTAGTCCTAAACCACGTATTGGACCATTCAAATAATGGTTGTGAATGTTCAAGCATAACCGCAAGGGATTTGGCCAAGTAAATACGAGAATGTAACTAATTAAAAAGGCTTGTCTCTCAAGGGATTGTAAGTTCGAATCCCACGATCGAAGGCATTCACTAGAAATTTGCACGGTCATTAACTTCAGGGGTTTCGAAATTAATCAAAGTGTGTATAAGCTGGTCAGAACATCCGGTTATCAAGAAAATATACAAATAGTTATATACAAGTGGATTTTAGTATCAATTATTATGAAACCCACCAACCACCATGCATAAAGAGTGCTCACATCTCGCATTGTAAAATGTCTTGATCAAATTAGCTGTTAGTTCAAAAGCAGACTCCTCCATTACTTATTATTAATTAATAATAATATTTCATTTCTCAAACTGGACATATATATATAAACATAACCACATTAAATTCAACCACCACCAATAGCTCAACCATGCAGACAGAAACTTTACGTACCGGTATTTGTGTGGGGAGGATTCATCTTGGGATCCAGGTGGCCACGTGACTCATTCCATCATTATTGAAGATTCACCAGCATCTCAATTTTTAGTGAAAAAACAAAAAAATTTTTTTAATTAATTTTAAAATTGTAGTACAAGACTTAGGAGTAAGGAAACAACATATATTCAAATAACACTTCTACCTAATCCGAGACGCAAAACCTACGGTTAGAAAGAAACTAATCGAAGGGCACCTATACAGGACAAGACCATCTACAAAAGCCGAAGTCCAAACACTCTTCCAGGGCCGGCTCATAAGTTTTGGAGGCCGGAAGCGAACCTCTTGAATAAGGTCACCCTATATTTTTCATATAAAAGTGGTCTACAAAGAGTCATAAAAAAAAAAAACCAATACAAAAGATTTACCATACCTCAAAATCCATCATTTGAAAATTATTTTTCTCGCACTTTTTACTGCAAACGCACTGATTAAGTCTCCATAGTCAAGCTTCTTCTCCAATTCTTTCTCGATAGACAATATAGCCAATCCATTTAATCTTTCTAGAGACATGGTTGACCGAAAATAATTTTTGATCAATTTCAACTTTGAAAAACTTCTTTCCCCCAATGCAACTGTAACCGGTATAGTCCACAATTTGGGCCTATTTTGTGGCTCTTAAATTTCAATTGAGCCTATTTTGTGTAAAGGAGGCTAGTGTAATTTTTTTTGGACTATATATATATATATATATATAGGAATCCTAAAAATTTGGAGGCCCTCGTTTTTAATTTTTTTTGGGGGCCAGAAGCGCCTGCTTCCCTCGCCTTGGCTATAAGCCGGCTCTGCACTCTTCGTGGGTCTAAAACCCAAATCATAATAGCACAAGCAAAGCCTAAAAGCCTAAATCGTCAATTATCCACTATCTTTCATGCCATCCACAATTATTTTGACAATCTACAAAGTTTATTAGTAGTACTATTTGTTAATCCCGTCAAAATTATGCCACCATCCCCTTTTTCTCTAATATACTATTTATTACACGGTTAGAGGATTAGTACATTCATATAATAGGAGTACATCAAAGGGTAGTGAGAGATGGTAGGAGGATAGAGAGCGGCCAAGTCTAGCCTAAGTCACATAATTTGCGTGTGTGCGCGGCGCAGCGAAAGCTCGATCGACCGTGAAAGTGTTTTTGAAACACATTGCAAACTACTGATATTCACGGGAGCGACGATTAAAAGTGCGACCGCAGTGCAGAAATTGAGAGCGAGAGCATGTTACATTTTACAGGATTATGCTAATGTGAAGTCCATAGAAGAGCGCGCACTATCCGCTTTTGAGATTGCATGCACTTATTGCTAATAGGAAATTGATTTCTACACTCAATTTTTTTTATAATCACACTCATGTTTTTTGGATTTTAGTGTTGAAAGTGTACGTACATATTTTTTTTGCTAAAAAAAAAAAAAGCGTGGTTATAAAAAAAGAAGTGTGAAAATCAATTTCCTAACTAATATCCGATTTAGACGTTCTTTTGTTCAGATGACCCGATTGAGCCGTTCTTTGTATTGCGTTCTTTTATACAAATGATTTTTACATACCGGGACCTATAAATAAACAACTTTGGATTATCAAAATAGAGCCACGGTTGTCTCTGCCCTATGATTTTGTCCCGTGCCAACAGGGGGTGTCCTGAGTACATGGTGAATGCTGGCCACCATAAAATCAATAAAATCCCCTCGCACCAGCTTGGGACTCGAACCCGTAACCTCACTCTGACCATTTGTTGGACCAGGTCCTGACCAACTCACCCACAACTTAATCTTTTAAAGGATAGCGCAAAGCTCTGCACTTAGCGGCAAGGTGAACATGACGCGCTTTTGCAATTCTGCCCCTACAACACCGACAGGTGGAGATGGTCAGTCTTCCCTACGCTTGCCCATGCCAGCAGGGAGTGCCTCGAGTACAAGGTGGATGCTGGCTCCCATAAAACCAACACCTAATTCGAAAACTAAAGAAAGATGAAATCTTCACTCTACTTTATTTTAAACGCGATGAGAAATTTTTTTCCTATCCTTTGACCATTGTGTTGTTAATACTAAATTTTTTTCCTATCCTTAGACCAATTTTACCCAAGGTCACGCAGATCTATTAAAGTAATGATTGAACTATACGTTAATAACAATAGACAAGTTGTTTGCGCTAAATGGTATTTTAGTTGATGTACGTGAGAAGAATGACCGACCTGAAAGTTCGTGAAAACATGTGCTTTAACACTCCATAAATCTGTTTTTATAAGGTCTTTTCCAATAAAAAAAATATCATGTTACATATTTTCATTTGTAGGATTTGAATCGGCTTGGAAATCGAAATTGTTAGCACAAATTCATAGATCAAACCCGTTTGACACAATAAACGAAGACCAAACCACACAATTGAAAAATCAACCGAACTAAATTGCTCGGTTTGGATAAGTTGGCCACTAGTTAAATTATTGATTTTCACGATGTTTTTTTTTTTTTTTTTTTTCTCATCCTTCGATTCGTTATTTAGAATGACCAATCGAAAGACTAATTTTTTTTTTGCCCGAAGTGAAATAATATCACGGACGATCGACAAAAAGCCAATGGCGAAACCCAAACGGGTAATTAAAGTTTCTAGCATGCCACGTTTTAATGAACCATGGTTTAATTATTGAATTCCAATCTTTCTTGTGCCATGCTGGCTGCGCGCAGTGCTTAATTTCTAGCATCCACTAGCATATATAGCATCAATGATGATGATCACATGTAACTTTGCATTAATTGTTGTGCAAATTGGGTAAATGATAATGTTTGATTGTGATGCCGAACACGTACGTGGAGGAGTAGTCATTTGCACACATAGATCTCTCTCTCTCTCTCTCTCTCTCTCTCTCTCTCTCACACACACACACACAGAGCCTCTCTCTCTCAGTGTCGGCCCCGACATTTGGGTTGTCCAAGCCCGACCTTCCGCTTGGTTGTCCACTCGAAAATTCTAATCGCAAGGAAGATTTGTAGGGAACTACGCAATAAAAAATGCATTTGGGCTCATTTTGGGTCTCACAAAAATCTAGAAAAATATCTAAATTTTTTTGAATATTATTTTATGGGGCCCTGTAAAAAATCGACTCAAAGGAATATCGATTGGTAAGTATTACTTTTGGATTCGTTGAGGCGAAACTGCTCAATTCGCCCATATGAATTCAAAAGTAACACTTACTGATGTCTGTTGGAGCTGAATTTTTACAGGGCCCCATAAAATAATATTCAAAATTTTTTGGATATTTTTCTAGATTTTTGTGGGACCTGGAATGGGCCAAAACGAATTTTTTCTTATGTGGTTGTTTGCAAATCTTTATTGCGAATAATAGGGCTCGTTGCCCACTAGTGTTAAGTATAAAAAAAAAGACATACAAGCAACAAAAAAAGAGAGGACAAAAACAAGATTATATTGTCCATTTAGCTTGAATTACATCATCCGTCCCTTCTCGTTTTGTTTTGGCTATAGCGTTTCTTTTCTTTTTTACTTCTTAACTGATAGCCCTTCTAATTTTCTCTCCTAATTTTTTTTATCTGTTATTTATCCCAAGTATGTAAAAATCTCTCTTTTACCCTTCTAATTTTCTTAAGTATCATAATTTTTTAAAGTACGTGGAAATCATACATATTTACTTTTTTTTAAAAATTTGTACAAAATTTTTTGGATGATGCCCTTAAATATATTTTTTGCTGGATTTCTATTTTTTTTTTGTATACATACAAATTTTTTTTTTTTTGCCCCTTGCCGGGGGGTTGCCCGAGCCAGCCGACTTGCGGGGCTTACCCCCTGGCCGGCCCTGCTCTCTCTGCATGTTGACGTGACTTAAAATGTGTTGTTAATTAGGGCAAATGACGGCTCAGGACATATTTTGATAATTAATACCCGCCAAGGACATGCTAAGAACAATTGTTAATGCTGAAAATATTCTTGGTGGGTATTAATTATCAAAACACGTCCTTGACCTTCATTTTCCCTTGTAATTAATTAGTGTCTTCCTTTTTTCAAGCTGTTGATATTGTTACTCCCTTTTTGTTTACGTTAAAAATACACTTGCAAGGAAGTGACGTTAACAAAAAAGAAAGTGAAAAAATCATTTCCCTTTTTTTATAGTGCTCCTGTGGTACCAACTTCAATATTTATACGTCAAAAGAACCGGAGAGAGCTTGGACTTGGTTTTGGGTGTTTTTGCCTTGTTTGGATGCAATTTTGAAAAAAAAATTCCAACAAAAAAAACTCATTATCCCTTATTCCAATCATTATTTTCATTTTTCTCTCATATCTTCAATCATTATTCTCATTTTTCTCTCTATCTCTTTCCACTCATTACATCTATCTCAAATTATTACCCTAATTTCTCTTTCCACTCATTACCCAAAAATCAAACTCAAAATTTTTTAAAACACCATCCAAACAAGTTTCCCGAAATAGGTGGTAGATAAGTACTCCAAATCTGGGACTTGATTGAGCATGTGTTTGTAGTAACTGTGGATGTAATTAGGTTAATTACCTCGTCAATTAAATTAATTTCTATGCACTACTTTAAAAAGCTGGGAAACTTCTGTTCTTTACATTTATATATACGATCGATGTATATATGTATTTTAAGTCAACTTTGCATGTTTAAAAATTTCCATAAAGTATGTATTTTTTTTAAAAAAAATCCATGAGCTATTTGTATATTTAGACTGTCAATTCAAAATTGGACCAAATATATGGTAAAATAGCGCTTCAGTACTGTCATAAGCGAAGGTTGGCGTCAGAAAATAACAAAGCTATCTTTGGCATCAATTTTTTTTTTTTTTGAAACGGAAAAATTATTATTAGGGAAAACTTGACAATGGCATCAAGTTGGGGGAGAGTGATCCAACCAAAAATTGAGAAAAAAAAAAAACACCTAGAGGGCCGAAGCCCACAGCACCTAGAATTTGGCATCGACTTTGGCTTTACCTGCATTAATTGAAAAGTAAAATAAAATGGGTTTGATCTCAATAGCATCAAACAGAAACAGTATGCAGTACTATTTTCTGAAAGGTGCAGTGATCCATAAAATATCTTTAACAAAGTTCATTTTGGTATCAACGAGTAAACTAGCTTATCAAAGTAATTCTAAATTTCCACCCCTAGATGAAAATTCTGGTTCTGCCCCCGTTTAACGCCAACTTATCTGGAACTGACCTCGCAATATATATATATATATATATATATTGTCTTACCATTCTGATAACAGCGACTATAAATCTACCAATTGGTTTTTGAAATATTAAAAGGCCAGGATAAAATGATGGAATATTTCTAAAATACTGCGAGGTGATAATTCATTTTCATCAAATATGTATTCTCCAGACATAATTAATCCTTTTGTGGAGTGGAGGAGTCTTTGTCAAGGAAAAAAACAGGTTGACAAATCCACAAGTCTCTTACACCATTGACTTTATAATGTTTGAAAATCGAAAATGTTAAAGTTTCCGGAAAATGCATGAGAAGTCATTGACTCATTGGGAACTCTCTGTGAAACATTGGCGGGTGTTAGTACGTTAGTAAGCAGAGGGTCAGAGATTGTTTGTAGTCTTGAATCCCAAATTCGTCTCCCGTGGGGCTCGAATCTCCACCTCCACTGTGGAGGGAGGGTGAGATAACCAACTTCACTAGGAAGGATACGATTCTCTAATTCCACATTGGTTGGATATATAGAATGTGCAAACACTTAATGTAAAGTTAAAAAATCGATCTCCATCTAATTAATAGCATAATTCTTTGGATGGGACAAAAAGTTTCGGTCTTGCTATTGTCAGTTCACTGAGCTGTCGATAAGTATATTAGAAGACAAGAAAAACACATATTTCTATATACTTTTTACACCCTTTAATACATATTCACGCACTTATTATTGTCAGCCCAATGGGCTGATTTTAGAATTTTCCATTCTAGAATATGGGAAAAAAAGGTAGTGTTATGTATGCTCTGGCTAAGAATTAAGTACAGTACCTTTTAGACAAGAATCGTGGCTCTTTATTGCTTGTTTGAATTCTTGGTGATGGGTCATTATTTGGACCTTAATTTCCATCTGTCGAATTTTATTAAAGTTCATATATATTATCAATATTGATATTTTATAATTTTTGTATAAAATTCATAGCCCGTGAACGAAAATCGTAAAATCAACTTTGAATTCGTAACATCTGTATTTAGGAGTCTTATCTCAATGTTATTAATTTTCTGCAATTGTTTTTTTTTTTCTCGACAAAAGTCAGCATTTTCTTTCATGAAATTGTTAAAAATTTCTATATGAAAGTTGGCGATTCAACAGGGTGCATATTGTACATTTCATGTTGCAAATTCGACCCAGCACACGTGCAAAATCCTAAGCAAAGCACAAAAAAATGACAGAGATTTCTTTAAATATTACAAGAACACAATTAAATAGCTAGACATTGAAGTGAAATCATAAAGATTTCTTTAAAAACAAAAGAAATTGACTTTAAATAAGTGTATTTAACACCTACCTTTACTACTATCTCCGTTCTGATTTGTTTGTCCACTTTTAGACTTTTTTATGTCCCAAAATGTTAATCCATTTGATTTTTTAATGAGCTAAATGTCCTTTTTGCCCTTGCTTTTTTCAAATAAAATAACTTTTTATAAAAGTTTAAAGGGTAAATGTTGGAGTAAATAATTACCACAGTACTTATCAAAAAAAAAAAAAAAATTGCCACAGTACTGCACTGTCCACAACTGTTGTGTCAATTAATACCACCACAAGAAGCTCAACAAAATCCTTTCTATATAAATAATCCAAGGAATACCACCAAATCATAGCTTTTCTTCAAGATTCACCATCATAATCCCATCATTAGACAATATTCTCAGTCACGATGGTGTGGAAATTTCGCACTACGAAACCCTTTTCTCATCCTTTCCTCTCGTCTTCTTCCTCAACTCTACTGTTTTCCGCCTCTGTTTTGCTTTTTTTTATCACTTGTATTACTAGTACTACTACTACTACTACCGAAGCAGCTATAAGCCTCCCGAAAAACATAACGATTCCGGCGGTGATCGTGTTCGGAGATTCGATCGTGGATCAAGGGAACAACAACGGTATTGAGACACTGGTTAAATGCAATTTCCCTCCGTATGGGAAGGACTTCATGGGTGGAAAACCTACTGGAAGGTTTAGCAATGGAAAGACTCCCGCAGACATGGTGGGTACGTACCACCAAACACCATTCTCTTAACATGCATGCCGACCTCCTCCAGTGTTCCTCCTTCTTCTCCTCCTCCTCCTCCTCCTCTCTCTCTCTCTCTCTCTCTCTATATATATATATATATATATATATAAAATAATATATTCATGCTAACTTTGGTATACTTCGACAAATTAAAGCTTAACGACTGTGCAAACCAACAATAGCCTCTCTCTCTCTCGCGTTTATGAGCGCATTTATTAGTGAAGAAAAGTACTAAAAAAAGTGTTAGACTAGCTAGGTGATCACTGAGCTGACGTAGTGTAATGTTCTACTTATGATTGACCATGTGGTAAAAAAAAGTCTGTTTTTATGTACTACATCCGTCCCAATTTAGTTGTCACTTTGAGAGTTTGTGCTACTTTTTAATTGATTATATCTTATAATTTATAATGTTTTAGGTAATTTTGAAAACATTGTATTATAGAACAAATTGAGATTTATCAAATAAGATTCATATTGGATATAAAATTCATTACCAATTCAAAGATATAACTAATTTTTTTATTCAATTAGAATAAAACTGGAATAAGTAAATTAAAACGGAGGGAGTAGGTAAATAGTTTAACATCACTCTAACCTCACTTCTACCGCGTAATCCACCGTAAAGAGAGCATAACACATCATCAACTTCAGCAACAATGATTGCTGTCGGTAATTTTGAGTCAGGACAACAACATTGATAAGAACCAAACTTGAGGCCATTACATCGTCAACTTCAGCAATAATGATTGCTGTCGTTAATTTTGAGTGATGACAACAATATTGATAAGAACCAAACTTGAGGCCATTACATCGTCAACTTCAGCAACAATGATTGCTGTCGTTAATTTTGAGTGAGGACAGCAACATTTTTTTTTTTTTTTTTGACATTACTCAAATTTGATGTTGTTAAGTTTGGGTGAACCTTTTTTTTTAATATATAGATTATTAGTTTATCTCAACCAGAGTAATATAAAAAGTAAGAAATTATGATCAAAACTTTAAAAATGCTAACCAAACACAAAATTAATTCAAAACAAACCGTTGACGATTTGAATTGAGTGGTGCTATTTGCACCGACAGCTTTCCTACCGACGGTGTACCGACGGCCGCGCGCGGCCGTCGCCGGCTACCGGACGGCCGATCCATGCCATCCAAACTTTTTTTAAAAAAAAACCGAGGGGCCCAACGCGGGAATCAACGGCATCCGATGTGTGTAGGGTGCTTGATCTAAATACCCTATTTTTCGTGTATACATATATAGGATTTTCCCTACATTTTGGTTGGTACATATAGGATTTTCGATTTGAATTATTATTATATTTTTTTGGTCAAACAGAAATATGTTTTGAATTATTTTTTGTCTGTTATTCAAGTTTTCTCTAGTTTGGTTCTTATTCTTTATTTTTCTAATTCCTCTTATCGAGATTAACCAATACCCCGTAATTTGCAAAAAAAAATTGACACAAAACTAATTAGAAGGATTTTTTTTAATAGTTAGGCCAAAACACCTCTAAGTATGCAATTTATTTCAATAGATGAGTCACATTACTTTTCGTCAGGATTTTTTCGTGTAAAGCCGTGAAACAAAATTGTGTCCACAAGTTGGGGCCCGAAACCGTTGGTTGATACCATGAAGTTCATTTTTGGATTGTGATTTATAACATATGTTGATAAGAGTTTTAATTTTTTTTTGATAGGTAAATTTTTTTTTTGATAAGAGTTTTAAGAGTAATTATTCAGTGGTCTTAGAGTACCGTGAGTTGAGTTCCAATACTCTTATCAATGCATATTTAATATTTTTATTTATTGGGTCCGTACACTTTTGTACTTTTAGAGGATTCTACTATTTATGCAAATATTCTAACCAATCAATTTGTACTTTTATTCCTAACCTAATTCTATATATACATAGTGAATTTTTTTATAGAACTTAGTAATTGTAAAGGAAGTACACACATTCTCTCTCTCTCTCTCTCTCTCTCTCTCTCTCTCTCTTCATTTGCTTTCATTTTTTCGTTTGTACGTTTTTGTGTGGGGTTCTTGATTGAATTTTCTTCAAGTACAAGAAGAAATTAAAGAAACAAGTTGTTGACATCCCTAACGAGTTCTTTGGTACTTAGGTGCCATTCCGCCTTTTTTTTATTAAAATCTTATTTTTCAAAATAAGATAATTTCAAGCTCAAATATAATAAAAATAAAAAATATTTTTTAATTTTTTTTGCATCGTTTAAAAGATCTCAATGAGATCTATCAAATAAGATATTGGTAGGAAAATTATTTGCTTAAACATATAATTTTTGAGCTTGAAATTACATTTTTTTTCTTCTAAAAGTTCTTTTTTTTTTAGAAACCGGAATGGGTATTCTCCAAAGCAATGCAAAACGTGACCAGACATTTGTACACCATATTTCGTACTATTGTTGTGACACCTTCTGTGTGTATTGTGCACTAATCTACATGGTGCACAAAATTGATTAACAGGAAAACGCGAACAACTACTGTACAACCTGAGATTAATCTTTTGAGTCTTGTGGTTAGGCTAATTAGGATAAGCAGGTCAGCTGGCGCGTGTCCTTACACAAAGTATTAAACCAGTATATGAAACTTCTCTGTCACACGTCTTATTTTGTGTAGGTGAATTAATTAATGCAACCACTTTTAATAATATCTCATCTCGTGGACGAGGGTTTTATTTAGCCTTTAGTTACTGTTGATGATTGGTAAATTAGTCGGTGGACTCGAGCCTACTAAATAATAGTAGCTTTAGCAACCTAAATATTGTGGATCACCAATTTCAAAGAATGTCAAAAGAGTCCTCACCTTTTGACCTAATTCTACGTGACCCCTTATGCTTGTGATACCTAGCTTTTTTACAACATGTATGATGAGCATCTTTTTTTCAGGTTAAATGATTCATACTTTCTAAAGAACTGTTGATAGAGAAATAAAGATTAAACAAAATAGAAAAAAATTGAGATTAAAAAAAATCTCTTTTGCCTTATGTTTTCATTTCCCAAACTATACGTCGTTCAAATATAGCCTAAAGTAAATAAGTGATTGTTTTTCATTAGATTGCATGTTCAATCCTACGAAGGCCAAACATTTCAAACGTTCGGGTTACTAGGAGATTTTCCCGGTTGCTAACTTCTGAGTCTCTAAATTAAATGAGGTGTGCTCAGGCTGAACCAGACAATTGGACATTTGTTGTTTTTTATTTATTTATTTAAAAGTATACAATTTTTGCAATTAATATATCCGTCACATTACTTTTCGTTAGGATATGTTCGTGCATCTAAATCCGTGAAACAAAAGAGTCAAAAAAAGCAGTTGGTTGATCCCATCAAGTTCATTATTTCGAATTGTGATTGATAAGAGCATCTCAAACCTCATCAAAGTACAATTTTTTAGAGGACTGTACTGTTTATGCAAATTCTTAATCTAACCAATCAATTTTTACTGTTATTCCTAATTTAATACTTTTTATATCTCTATTTTTCATATTCATATTAGATATTTCCACATATTTTTTGTATTTCTATATTAAAAATAGACTGGAGAACATTCTCCATATTTATTTTCATAAACTCCGTCATCTCCTATGAAAAAAATGGAGGGTGGGTTGGAGAAAGAATTTCCTTCAAAATATAGAAAATTGAGAGAAATGGAAAAACATAGAGGATAATTTATACGAGTAGGTTGGAATTTGGATTGAGTTTTTTTTTTTCATTTTGGGGTCTCAAAACCCCTGCGCATAGCCCTTATAAATGTTTTCTATATATTTCTCTTTATTCATTACTCTAAAAAATCTCTCTCAAAACCCAGAACGAACATGGTCTTTCATTTTTCCCAACTGAAATGATGATGGGATTTGGTGAGCTCGAGTAAAGTCCAAAAGGTCTAGTCTAGGGTGGGCGGCCCGTTCGTAGCCCAATACTATTCATGCCTCATAGCGTACCTTCCAATTGAAATTGGCTCTTTGGGCCTGTCAACTTATAAATGTTACCATTACCCAACAAATGTCTTATGTGAAATTATTCACTAGTCCGAAAGCCAGAGTCTACGACCACAAACACGTCCAAACACAAACACAGAAACTCTCTCATATTATGTGTGGGGGCGCCTACACCAAATGTGAGAGAGTTTCTGTGTATTTGATTTTTGTCGTAGACTAACTAGTTCGAGAGCATCTTCACGTGATGCTCCGGAATGTTCCACAGCCACTCATTCTCGTTGGGGTTACGGCTAAGTGCATGAATCTCACATAAATATATGATTCGAAAATGGTCCGGAGCACGTTCTGCTGCCATGTACAAGTCATGGGTTTGAACTAGTTGAGCATCATTACTTCATATCAATTAACTAACTTTCTAACCTTGTACCTCAAGGGGGACAATAATTCAAAAAAAAAATAAAAATTGACGTATGTCACCATATCATGGTCAATTTGAATCATGATCATTCATTTGTCCACGTAAAATTGAGGGTACAATGCATATCTTCACCGCATCTCAGAATTTTAGTACGCTCAAAATTCACATAATTTTACTTCAGCAGTAGCTGCGCAGTTCGACCTATATATATTTTCATATATTGCTGGAAAATTTCGATTCTGAAAGTTTAAATTAGAATGTCTTAAGAGATTGAGACATTTAATAGAGAGATGCAATTTGTTTCACAATGCAATCTCAATTCTTAATAATGATATTTTTACTTTTGTTTCAGCTGAAGAATTAGGAATTAAAGAGCTAATACCAGCATATCTTGATCCAAATTTGCAAGATAAGGATCTTCCCACTGGTGTAAGCTTTGCCTCTGGAGCCACTGGATTTGATCCCCAAACACCTGTCATTGTGGTAAAAAAAGATATGCACCCATTTTCTTTTTATATCTTATACATAATAATTATTCAGTTTAATAACAATTATTACTATTATTCTCTTTTCTTATTGAAAAAACAGTCAGTTATTTCATTAGATGAGCAAATGAAAATGTTCAAAGAGTACATTGGGAGGTTGAAAGGAATGGTTGGAGAAGAGAGAACAAACTTCATACTAACGAACAGCGTATATTTAGTGATAGCGGGTAGTGACGATCTTGCCAATACCTATTTCACGATCGGTATCAGGAGATTGCAGTACGATGTTAATTCTTACACCGATCTTATGGTCAGAGGGGCTTCCAATTTCGTCAAGGTATTAATTTCTCTCTCCATTCTTCTATATATGATCTTTACGGGTTTTTATTTATTTATCAGCACAAGAAAGGAATTTGGTAATCTTTGGAAATAAGTTTTACAAAGATTAAAAGAAGCAAGGGGGCATTACAACAAGAAAGCGAGCATCTCAATCAGGTTGGCACCTAGACACCCGACAATCATATGCCGCTCAAGTCCCCCAAGGAAAAAAATAAAGTGTTAGCAAGATACCAACCAATTACAAGTAACACGAAACAGAGTAGCTATTGGCAAAAAATACGAAACAACAATGGGCATGGGCCCCATGATACAAGAACCTAACATCCAACAAAACCAGATTACTAGCAGCCTAGTATACCAAGTTACACATAGAGCAGCTTTCGTGCACTCTCGAGAAAATTCACATACTCTACGTAAGGGTATGCTACTGTTTAGTGGGGGCTAATCAGTGCTGCTAAATGGCGCCCCAAGATCACCGAATAACTACTCCCCATTTGAGTATTCTAGTGAAAAATTCGTATGCGCAGGGGTTTTTTCCTCATGGGAAGAGTATATTTTTTCGATTTGTGACACCCCAAAATAGGAAGTAGATCATACGAATATTACGTGAGAACTTCTTTGTTCCTTTTCGTTTTTGAAGGAACTGCATGAGTTGGGGGCGAAAAGAATTGGCGTTTTTGGTGCTGCCCCGATCGGGTGTTTGCCGTCACAGAGAACACTAGGCGGAGGAATACTTGTGAGACACTGCGCTGAGAATTACAACGAGGCAGCGCAAATGTTCAACGCCAAGGTAACGGTGGCGCTTAGTTCCCTCAAGAACAGCCTCAACGACGCCAAAGCTCGGTTGGTCTATGTTGACATTTATAACCCTCTTCTTGACCTCATCCAGAATCATGAGAAATATGGTATTGTCATCTGCCCATGTGTTAATTGCTTCGATCTCCATTATCTTACTTGTAGGGCTGATAGGCGAGTCAAACTGAGCCGTTTATGAAAATTTTGACGGTTTTTGGAAGTCATCTCATGCTTGGTTTACTTATTTGACAAGCTGATTTTAAACGAGTCAATTGCAATTAAGTAGCTCAAATTTTTAAGCATCATAAGCTGAAAAAATCGAGTAGTAACTTATTTAAACTTAATTTAAAAACTTTAACGAGTTTCTTTTCTCTCTCTAAAAGAGTGAATTCTTTTTCGGGGGAAACAAGGCAAATAAAATGAATTTCATCTCTTTTTTTTTTTTCAAAAAGAGAAAAATATATATTTTTAAATCATTAGGCATACACAAGTTCAAGCTTTGTATGTTTATATAACAACTCCATTCCATTCTTAAGTGAGCTTTTACTAGTGAACACCAATTTGAACAACTTGGTTCCTCTATAGCTTATTCGCTGATTTTGTAGATCTTGTCATAGTAAACCGAGGACAAGTTCATGAGGGCAAGTGATCTCGGTTGTTCGATTCGGGTTCTTGGCAAATTTAACCTGGCATTGTATATTTTGAATTGATCCAGGGTTTGCTGTTGCCAATAAAGGGTGTTGTGGCACTGGAAATATCGAAGTGAGCATACTATGTAACAGATTCAGCGAAACATGTCCGGACCGCTCGGTGTACCTATTCTGGGACAGTTACCATCCAACGGAGAGAGGATACAAGATCATTACGGATCGGGTCCTTACAAAATACCTCAACGACTTATTGTGAGGGTCGGGAAAAGTTTATCAATGTCCCTGAAACACCGCCATGTGATGCCCAAGTCTCTTTAGGGTCGGGCTTTTTTTTCCCCTCGGATCATTCTTGTTATTTAGTTGACTTGTGTGCTGTCAATAATTGTCCTTCCATACTAGCTGTTGGGTTTTACTCATTTGGTATGTATTGTTTGTCCCCATACCGTTCATTTATTTTGGTGTTTATTTGTCCCCCAAACCTTTTATGTTGAAGGATTCTCTTGATCTCCATGTTATTTTGAAATAAAATGAACAAATATGCAGTTATGGGTTTTTTTGCGTAGTCTATGTGGTTTGCAGGAAACTATGACCCCTTTCTTTTTTCCTTTTTTGTTTTTTTTTAAATTTTATGAAGAGATTCCAGCCCATTGTATTTTGTTTTGTTGCAACTTTTCAACCTTTTTGGCACCTAATAATATGGATTTAGGTTTGTGGATTTAATGGAGCCCAATGGGCTGACTTGTTTTTTCTCCTACAATTAATATTAGGAAATTGATTTTGACGCTCTACTTTTGTATGCAGGCACTCCACCTTACAAAAGTGGAGCGTTTGCGTATAAAAGTGGAACTTCGGAATCAGTATCCTTAATACTATTAGGATAACGAATTTACGTATCCTTTTCTGCTATTCACACTCTTTTAATTTTCTTAAATTCATATATAATTACCATGTTATCATTTCATCTGTTCACTTTTTCCACTCGTAACAGATTAATATTTTAATTTCAGAGGAATAAAATAAAAAATGGGTTGCGGATGGTATAAAAGGAAGCGGGAAAAATAAGACCCCGTTCCACTAAGGTTTCTATTTTATAAGTACTACTTATTTTTCGCTCTATGATATTACAGGTTATCGTCATTCTCACACAATACATCGCCTTTAATTATTTGGATATGAGGCATGTTAATTCTCTTTTATTTTTTATAAGTAGGGCCGGACAGGTTAATTAATTATTTTAAAAAGGATGAAGTGGGTGCTGATGATAGGTACAACTTTAATTAATTATTAAGACCACCAATCAAATGAAACAAGGGAAAAAAACTGAAATGATCCCTACAGTTAAGTGTTTGTGTCAACTTGATCCTTGTAGTTGTAATTGGCTCGATTTACACTTTGTATTTTCCATTTTGTTTCAACTTAGTCCAATTACTAACTGCCGTTAGTCCTGTTAATAGCAAAATCAAATGCCCCCTTTTTTGGGGTTAAAACAGTAATTCTTTCATTCCTCTCTTGCCTTAATATTAGGGGTGTGCACGGGTCGAACAGTCAGGTTTGACTCCCGACCCGACATGGCGGGTAACAAATGTTTTAGGCCCACAAACCGAACCGAAAAGGGGTAAGAACCGTCCGCGAGCTCGATTCTTTACGTCGAGTCAGGTCTGACCAAAAACTGAATTAATCTTTATGAATTGGTCGGGTTGGGTAAGAAACGCACTAATCCGGACCCCAAACCAAAATCTGATTTTTAATAGAAAATGAACCCGTGCCTGTCTGAAGCACATATTCGACCCCACCCGGGACCCTTCGGGTTGGGTCGGGTCGCGGGTGGACGGGTTTTTTGCACAAACCTACCTAATATACCTCTGAACCAAAACACAGCTCCTTCTTCCATTCTCTATTGATAAGGAGACACTTGAAAAGAAATTTGGTTATAGTTTTCTGCAAAAAGTTGCCTTCTAATTCAGCATTTTCATGATCAGTCATGAGGCAACATAACCATTGGTATTGTCTACCTGTTCAACTTGTGGACAAATACTGAGATGCCTATTTTTCTACATAGTACTGAAAATGCATATAGAACAATGTCCCAAAGTCACAACATGGCATAGATCCAAAAGTCACAACATGATAAAGAATTATGTCCAAAAGTCAAAATATTACATAAATTCAGGGGTTGTTCGGCTAAATAAGCCAAGTGGCTTATTTTTTTGTCCTTATTCAATTTTTTTGTCAATTTTTTCAGGATTATTATTTAGTCATGACGAGAGGAACCTAAAAAGTAAAAAATTACCATTGAAATTCAATTTTTTTGAATAAATACAAAAAAAAATTGACTTATTGACTTAGTTTTGTTTTTATTGGCTTATTTTTGTTTTTATTTAAAAAGACTAACGGCGGACTAACGGCAGTTAGCAATTGGACCAAATTGGAACAAAATGAAAAGTACAGAATATAAATTGAGCCAATTACAACTAAAGGGACCAAATTGACACAAACATTTAACTACATGGACCATTTCAGTTGTTTTCCCATGAAACAACTGGCATTGCTGATCTTTTCATATTGCATAATTAATGGAATTGGTTGAGAAGCCAAAGACGTGTAACCACTTGCACGCATACAGATGGAGAATAACAATATTAATAATCGATGCTCATTTACTTTCCTGTCCTTTTGGCCCCTTGTGTGCAGGCAGGATTTTGTTTCGTCACCTTCGATCAATTCAATTGTCCCAATATATGCAGCTAGCCAACTCTTTCAATACTTAAAAGCATCCGCATCAGTCTCTTTAAATTTTGGATTAAATTGCATCTTAAAAATTCACTTTATTACTTTAGCTACTCACTTTTAAAATGTTTACTACATCAGACTTTTTACTCTCACTCTTTACTCAATTAAATATTCATTCTTTTATATTTTCTTCATTTATTCTCACATTTCTCTACTTAATTAATAGTAGTTGAAAGGGTGAATAGTGACTCTTTAAAACAAAAGAGTCACTGTAGCAAAGTTATTTATTTTGCAAAGTAAAGTGGAAGGAAGAGAGGCTGGTGTAGGGCATTTTTTTGTTCATTTTCTCATTTTTGCTCTTTAGTTTAGTTTTAAAGAGCCACATGCAGATACTCTAATAGTAGTATCAATATAAAGAACTTTTTTGTGGTACCATATTTGCATGTTACTGGATTTAGAATCATGAAATAATCATGTGGATGCATATCACACGACAAAATACGAAGCGTGCATCGCGAGTCTGCAACTGTGTCATGAATCAACCATGAATTAGTTTATTCCGTGCTGCTCACCACTCCATTGTCGCCGGACGACACAAGAGCCCTTCCTTTATTGGGGAAAAATTAAGTAATATTGTATAAGACGTCATATTAAAAGCTCCAAGGTGTTGGATTATGTCTTAGGTTCAAAACTTAGACTTATCACAATTGTGGGATCAATATATAATACAGGGCTTACCCGTGAGATTAATCCCCTCCCCCCTCTTCCACTAGTGGACGAAAAAATTAGTACCAAGAGATTATTATTCGGCACATAAGCTGACCAGAAGACCATGCATTGTCAAAAAAGATTTCCTAATAGGTACGTAGTAACATACAAATGAGGTTAATAATTTTATTTGTTGTTAATACTTCAGGGTAAAATTGAAAGACACTTTCGAGTATTGAAGTGTAAACTTTTTATTTGTGGGTGTTTGCTAATTAGTCGACTTTTTCTTTGTAATTTTATAACTTTTATTTGGAGAACATAACATTACGTAGAGAAAAAGTCAGAAAAGCATGTATCTCTCAGTTAAGTATACTAAAGAAATGTTAGATTTCTTAGAGGGTTTCAACCTAACGTGAAACAAACTCTAACCCTAGCTATCTCACACTTGAGGCCCTTGCCCCGCACGTGGAGAGGTAAACAACGGAGCCGTAACACATAGATCACAACAAAACAAAGGCCGGGTAAGATTGCTCCAAGTCTCAGGATATCAACAGATTGTGTTAAATCAATTTAGTTACAAAAGTTGGTGATTTTTAATTTCATCGTTTCGCGATGGAAAAATTTATGAAGTTTTGAGATTGAGTTCCACCAATACTTTTAGGACTTTTAGAAAAAAGTGCACGTTTTGTCCTTATTCAAATTTTTTTCGCGTTTGTTAGTTTTGCGTTAAACCTTTGTGGATTATTGATTCGTCTCGACGAGACGAATCGAAAAAGTAATTTTTTTTCTTTTACCCAAATATTTTGGGAAATAACCACTTTTAAGTAAAAAAAAGTCAAAACTTTTCTGATTCGTCTTGACGAGACAAATCAGAAAACTAAAAAAGTGAGATACAAAACTAACAAACACAAAAAAATTTAAATAAGGACAAAACCAAAAAATATATAATTAGCGAAAAAAAGTTGTTAGTGAAATGAGCCCTTAACCACTTCCATTAATTTAGACAACTCTTCAATCTCCATCAACATTAGCTCAATTGCCTTGTGCTTGAGGTTCCCCACCACTTTCGGGAAGCGCTGATGTTTTCCCCGATGTCGACATTCCTATCCTCACGCTTCCTTTGTTTCGGGCGGAAAAAACTGAGAAAAGAACATTACGGATGCCTAGCTTACTTTGCGGTCGAAACTGTTAATTGTTTCCTTTTTTTTTTTTTTTTTCCCTTAAAGGTCGTACAATGTTACATTAGCAGATTAGATTATGAGGAAGATGTACAGTTTCCTTGTGGCGGCGGCGCTCCGTCATGGGCTGAGATGACGAAACGTTTAGGGGAAGAGAGAGATAGAGGATGGGGATTAGACGAGGTAGGGTGCATGTACGTGAGTACGTGTTTGATGGGTGCACTATTGTATGATGATTCAATTTTTATTGGTGGATGTAATATTTGGATTCACGAAAGCTCCTTTAATACGTTAATCTCATAGATTATACTTACGTAATTGATAGTTCTTCATAATTTTCAATTCCTGAATCTCGAACCCTGTATGCGTTTGAATACCAAGAGGTACGACTAGTTAAGCTAAGTTTCAAGTTTGAAATTGCATGTTCGGGGAGGAGAAAATTCAAGTTCAAGTTTGACGATTTCTTTTTTATTGGGACAATTGGTTAAACCTTAGGAATTTCGTAGTTCTTTTTTTTTTTTTAAACTGCAAAAAAAAAAAATTAAGAGAGAACTCACAATTAAACTTGAATATACTTGGATATTTTCCCACCCCCTTTCTCCACAATTCCTTAGTAACTTCAATAACAAAAATATGCATTGGATATTAAGTTTCAAATCTTATGCTATTACAAATGAATAGTCATGTCTTTTCATGAAAATAGTTTTTTCAAAAGACACGTCTTTTTATATAATTTGAAGGGCATGATTTGTGCACTCTCCTTTTTACTAATTGCCCTCTCTCTCTCTCTCTCTCTCTCTCTCTCTCTCTCTCTCTCTCTCTCTCTCTCTCTTGTTTTTAGGGTTTGAAGTTACAAAACACCATTCCACTTTTCAATATTTCCTTTTTGTTATCCTTATGAAATGATTTTTTTTTCTAGAAAGTTTAAGGACATTTTGGAACTTTCACATACTAAAAACAAAAGGGGAGTGTGATCAGTAAAATTGTAAAATGAAGTGTTCTCCAAGGAATGTATCTTTTCATTAGTTTACTTCGTTCAACATGAATTTATGAGGAATCACTTCGAGTTCTATAAATAAAAGCTACTTATCCCAAAAGCTAGCTTTCTGTAGTGTGTAGAATTAACTCTCCCTTCTCGTCCTTATATTTTCCTATATAGTTTTGGGCAATTAGAGAAAGATTTGGCATTCTTGTCTTTCACCGATCATGTAATGTGGAGATACTTTGAGGAATTTTGCGTTGCGTCTTGGAGTGGTATTTAACTGTCGGAATTTACTCAAAGGGAGACCAAATACATATTTAGAACGTCGACTTGTTGTGCATTCTATGGATCTCACAATATATTTTTCTCTATCTATTTATTTTGTATATCAAATAATGGAATGACTTCGGTGTCCCCGGTCATTTTGGGGACACCGTAACTTTTGGCATAACAAAATCATTATGAGTATAACCAAAACACATTACAAGCATAACAGAACCATAGCAAGGCATAACCAAAACCATAGCAAGGCATAACTTATTTGTTATGCTTTCGTTGGGTTTAGTTACGCCTTGGTTGGGTTTTTGGATATTCCTTGGTTATGCCTTGTTTGGGTTCTGTTATGCTTGTAATTGATTTTAGTTATGCTCCTAATGGTAAAGTTATGCCAAAAATTATGGTGTCCCCAAAATGACCGGGGACACCATAGCATCATCCAATAATTGATTGTGTTCATGTTTTTAATGTATGATGATGTGGCACTTCTAATTATTACTAGTGTAGTAGTGTTTTAAGCTAATTGTGCAATAAATCCCCAATAGTACGTATGTAGCTTAACCAGAGCACCCCAATTGTGGGAGATGTCAGATGGCCGTTTCCATTATTTTTCTGAAGATAAAAAAAAAATTCAGGCATTGATGAGGAATTCTAGTTAAGGAGATGGAATTCTAGCTAGTGAACTGGACCCCATGTGCTTTATGTAGGCAAATGGCACATATGTGGTCTCAGCCCTTAGGTTTATTATTATTTCCATGCAATATTTGTCCAGTTGTTTATGCTCCCTCTCTTAGATAGGTCGAAAACACCCGATAAGGTTATCCTTTATTATCTTGTAGCCATTCGGCCTAAGGTTATCACTTTTCTTTTCTTTTTCTTTTCTCCTGAAGTATGCCCTTTGTAATCTGTATATTCGGTTAATTTTTTTTTCTATTTCAAGCTGATTTACTATACATACACATCTGTGTGTGTATGTCACATGTGGGTATTCTTTTTTGTTAGAAAATGAGACAAATTATTAATGGTGCAAATTAGCAAATTCTAGTGACTATTTTATTTCATTGTCAAATTGAACATACTATATGCATGTGATTTTTTTTTTTGGTACTTCAAAATATTACTGTATGCATGCGATTGGGTCCTTATTTAAAATGATATTATTGCCGGGAAAACAACTCACGAGTGGTACTCAGCCATTGTGTGATAAAGAAATTTAAAATACTGAAATATAACTTATATTACTGGTTTTTATGACATTCACCACATCCTACCACATAATGAGACATGACGTTTCTCACATTTTTCCTTACGTACTTTTTCTAATACGGTTGAGTGCATCCAATCAAGCAATTTTTTTTTTTAATAATCAGGTGTTTGGACTAGCATACATATTGCACCTCGACTAATTCTAGTGGATCAATTCCACCGTCCACTAACGGGAGCCTCGCTCTGTATGGAGTCAAGCATTGACGTAAGATGACTATAAAGAATGCTATAGCTATGACCTTATTTTATGACTATATATTTATAGGGTCTTGAATTTCTTTGTCCCTAATTTAGTACTACTTTCGTATCATTTTCTTGAATCTCTTTGTGCCAAATGTAGTATTTAATTTTTTTCCCCCAAAATATTATGCATGAGAGTACTCAATCTTTTTATCCAAAAAATTCCACGACTGCCCAAAAGTTATTTTTTGAAAATTGCCTAATGAGACATGACGTTCACCACATCCAACCACATAATGAGACATGACGTTTCTCACATTTTTTCTTACGTACTTTTTCTAATACGGTTGAGTGCATCCAATCAAGCAATTATTTTTTTTAATAATCAGGTGTTTGGACTAGCATACATATTGCACCTCGACTAATTCTAGTGGATTAATTCCACCGTCCACTAACGAAAGCTCCGCTCTGTATGGAGTCAAGCATTGACATAAGACGACTATAAAGAATGCTATAGCTATGACCTTATTTTACGACTATATATTCACGGGGTCTTGAATTTCTTTGTCCCTAATTTAGTACTACTTTCATGTATCGTTTTCTTGAATCTCTTTGTGCCAATTGTAATACTCCGTATTTAATTTTTTTTCCCCAAAATATTATGCATGAGAGTATTTAATCTTTTTATCCAAAAAATTCCGCGACTGCCCAAAAGTTATTTTTTGAAAATTGCCTATATTTATATTATTTACTCGACACCTACCTTTTCTAAATACCAGCTCTAACTCCACCGTCCCATAACTATGTCCTTCCAATTTTAAAAAAAGCCAAAATAACTCAACAAAAATCCTCATATTCTTGTATGAGATAGACTTATTCACAGAGCCGCTATAACTAGACTGTTTGTGGAGTTATGCAATTTCAGCCGTCCATTTTGGTTTTGGACGGTCTGAATTTAAATGAGAATTTTCCGGGAAAAGATTCGTTAGAATCTGAACCATCCAAAACACTTTAGACGCTCGAGATTCATTTTTGTAAACAACTATTCCCAAAGTTTTCCGTGAAAAAGTTTTTCTCTTCTCCTATATATAATGCCAAGATCATGCACTACATGCCATCCGTGACCCTGACTGACAAAAGTCGTACTACCTTTTCTCTCCTTCCACTAAAATCCTACGTCAGGAACCTAGAGTTTCTCCACGGGAACTCTGTTTTTCTCCAATAATGAAGCTCTGTTTTATCTCTGCTTCTTCTTCTCGGTCAATTGTGTTGTTCTCTGTCTCTGTTTTGCTTATTTTCGGCAGCAGTAGTACTGATGCAGTCATAAGGTTGCCGGAAAACATGACGATTCCGGCGGTGCTTGTGTTCGGGGATTCCATTGTGGATCAAGGAAACAACAATGGAATTGCTGCTACGTTAGCTAAATCCAATTTCCCTCCGTATGGGAAGGACTTCATGGGTGGAATTCCCACCGGAAGGTTTTGCAATGGGAAGACCCCACCTGACTTAATAGGTACCACTCTCCCTCTCTCTCTTGTTTATCTCTTTGTGTTCATGATGATGGCCCCGGTCATATCCTCTGGTATAACAAAAGCACAATGATTTTCGCTCTTCCCAATGTAACATATGCATTCTAAAAAATGGAGTGCGACTTTTCGCAACACACTCGCACTCCACTTTTGGAAGGCAGATGGTAAACTGGGGAGTTGAAAAATCAACTTCTTTATAAATCCATGACAACCGCAAGGTCTATTTTATATGGATCGAGTCCGGCTGGGAACACTTCCAAGGGCTATTTTCAAGTCCAACGTAGGAGTATTTATTCAATTGCTTAAAAACTCGAGCCAATCCAATTTTATGGCCTAAATATTACTAATCCAAATCCTTACAAACGAGCTGAGTTGGACGGCTTTGCGGGGCCAGAAAGTCTGTCCCCACTGCTCTGTTTTACCGCTCCCTCTATCGCAACGCTCAATTTCACCGTCTATCTCGACAATTTATGATCTAGATTTTGAAAACTCTTTCAGAAAAGAGTTTACACTGGAAGAGTTTTTCTAACATTCGAACCGTTCAAAACATTTTTAAAAAATGTATTGAGAGCGGTGGAGGAAGCGGTGAATGAGAGTGGTGGGGGGTAGACTTTTGCTGCGGGGCCGACCTCCACCTAATTGCATGGGTACTGATACGGCAGGTAATATCGGACAAGCATGGACTACTACTATAATAGAAGTATTCATTTACTTTAGTGCTTTCCAGTTTTGGCATAGAAGTTTTAAGTAGTTACTTGTGTACATTTATAGCACTAAAAATTCACTTCTGTTAATCATATTGGATCCCGCTTCTCTGCAATCAACTGCAGAGAAGCGTGTACGATTCAATTTGAACCGTTCATCTTGATAATTAATAGTTCAGATATGTTGAAATATTTATCGGTAAAAGTATACTCTCATGGCCAGTAAGAATATGAAAACAAATCTGGACCATTAAAAATATCATCCGACGTTTGTGATCACTTGAACGACACATCTGTAGTTCAAAACTAGACTGCTGGCAGGTTAGATAGTATAATCTGAGTATGTGGTTCAGTTGTACAGTTTTTATGTAATCATTGTTTCAAAGAAAGAGTCACATTTAGATAGTACTTAACATAAATGCGAGGTAGCCAACTATGAGAAATTTTTGGGTGGCGGGTAGGTATATCTCACGTTGCGCTCGCTCGGCACTCTCCAGCCATCCGATGCACTTTTGAACGACTTAGATTAAAACCTTCTCTCTCCTTTCATCCCTCCTCTTTCTCTCTCTTTTTTCTCTCTCCAAATCCCAACCGTCCCAAAGTGCATCGGACGGCTCGGATGTGCTAAGCGGACACCACGTGATACCCATCCGGCATTGAAAATTTTCTTAGCCAACTATGGTCACTACGCCCATGTGGACTAAGAGCATCCGCATCTGTCTAGCTACTCCTCTTTTTTTCGCTACAGTGGCGAGTAAAACTTGAAAAATCAGGAGCATCAGCCTCGTGGCATTCCTCACTACTTTACAAAGATTCTAACTTTGCTACAGTGCCTCGTGCGAGGCACTGTTCATCAGATTACCTATTATTTTTTACCATTTAATCTGTACCTCACCTGCTCCCATAGCCGCAAGAGCTCGGATGGCAACTTTGAGCTCAGCCCGTGAAGAAGGTCGCCAGAGAGAGATTGGCGTTGAGAGAGAGAGAAGAGGCAGAGGCGAGAGGGGGGTTGATCGGAGGGGGTGATTTTGCAGGTGTGAGAGAAAGAGAGAGAGGGTGAAGTCGGCGTCGGTATGATTTGGCCGTTTGGGGTTTTGTTCACTGGTATTTTGGGAATTTGGGGTTGGGGTTGAGAAGAAGAGTAAAGTTAGAGTGAGTGAGTGAGAGAGAGAGAGTGAGTGAGGGTGGGTGGGTGCACTGGGTGGGATAGTTTACTTTTGCCGTTTATCTTCTTTTTTTTTTTTTTTTTTCAGAATGAGAGAAATAATATTTTAATGGGATAACTTAAAATGTAAAGAGTCTGGTGCAGTAGAATTTTAAAAGTGAGTACTTAAAGTAATAAAGTGACTTTTTGCTCTCTAATTTGGTCCAAAATTTAAAGATACTGGTGCCGATACTCTAACAAAATACCAATTCCTCGGCACCGCTTTATGTATTTCTTCTATTAACCTAGCTAACACAACTACTCAACTAGCGAAAAGAATTACGGAGGCTCAATGTCTCACAACGTTGAAGTTGAGCTTAAAAGTCCAAACCATTTAAGAGAGTGTAAGTAGATATTACGCGTAATGTCGATCGATAAAAAAACTCTAGATAAGGTAAGTGAAGGCCAATTTAGTGTAAGGTGTTAGACGAAGTGAGTCCATCACACTTGATTTTGGGGGCGTTACATTTGATCCAAGAATTTTTTAAGCTTTGTAAGTGATAATAAAACCATTCATCACAAAGCTAAAACTTATATACATCAAAGTGATGGTCATTGATTGATAAAATGCGCCGTAAGCTGAAGCCGAAGATGAGGAGGGTTTAGGCCCCAAAACTTTTCAAATTTTTGGGCCCCGTCATATATGTTGGTACCATTTATAATAGTCCAGCAAAAAAATGGTCCCATCTTTAATTTCTCTAGATTGCTAAAAGTCAGGACCGGCTCTTAGATAAAATGCAATATCATTTTTTCACTCACCCATGTACTTAAATATTTTCTCCTTTTTGTTTTTTGCTTTTGTCATGCGTTAGAAAAATATTCACTGCCCAACTCCCGTCGAACCCATCAACAAAAGTCTCAAATCTCCCTCCATACGAATTGAATTCATAATCTCATTGCACTTGAGCGCAGGTAACACAATCGCGGGGTCAAATGCCCGGTTTCCTTTTCTTCTGCTACATGTATGAGCCTTTCTTAAATACACTTAGCTCCCGTTCCTCTTTAAAAGCCAACTTAATTGGCCTTTTGTTTTGTTGTTCTTCAATTTATTTATTTATTTATTTTTTGCAATTTGCTAGTTTGCGTTACATTTTTATAGGTTATTCTTTCGTAACTGAAAAAATAAAAATTATAACTTTTACTGAATTTTTTTTTTTGAAAATATTGAATGAAAACCTTAGCAGCCAAATCAAAGTACAACTTGGCAGGGGGGACATTAAATCCGAACCCCTCAGAAAGTTCATAAATGAACAACTATTCTGAAGGAAATATAATGACGTACAGTATAACACAATAATGCCATTTTATGGTTGGAAAAAAGGGACAGTTGGCTCATCCCCATTAAATTCATTTAATGAAATAGGTGAAGAATTTTTTTTCTTTTTTCATTTTTTCCCATTGAAAGGATGACTTGGCGAGCTGAAGCAAAGCCCAATGGGCTTAAGAGCAGGCCAGCCTTTTCAAGCATCAAAGGTTGATGGTCTCGACCTGCCCAAACTTGCGCATTTGCCACCTCTATCTAATATTACTAAAGAGACAATTTGAGTCATGAGAATCGATCTCTCCCTTCAAAATATGTTATGGGAAGAAGTCGTCTTCACTAGGGGTCGATGTCGTGATGTGTGGAGTTTGAGTTGTGTCATTTCGAAATTTTGCAAATCAGTGTTTACTTTAAAGCTACAAGTTTAGATATATGTGAAAGCCAAAGTCTATTGACACTAGGCCGACCTGCTGAAAGTCGTTTGGATTTGACAAAAAAAAACTAGTTTATAATATATTTTTTTAAAAAAATGTACATGAAACTATACAAGTCGCAATGTTATACATGAGCCACCTTTTAATCCACAACAGTAATATCGCATTTTGAATGCCAACACTTAAACCCAATTAAAAACCAACAAAAAAGTTCCCCAACAATTTGCTAAATCACGCATGTTTGACTTGCCGCATCTATGCCTTGTCGTGTCGGATCATTTTATTAACCGTTCGGCTAAATAAGCTAAATGATTTTTTTTTCTCTCCTTATTCAATTTTTTTCGTATATGTTAGTTTTTTGTCAATTTTTTGGGGATTATTGCATCGTCATGACTAGAGGAATCTAAAAAGTAAAAAAATAGGATTGAAACCTAATTTTTTTGAATAAAGACAAAAGTAAGCCAGTTTTTTCGTCTTTATTAAAAAAAAATTGGATTTCAATCATAATTTTTTACTTTTAGATTCCTTTCGTCATGACAATGCAATAATCTCCAAAAAAAATTGACGAAAAACTAACAAATACGAAAAAAAATTTGAATAAAGACAAAAAAATAAGAAAGTTGGCTTATTTAGTAGAACGGGTTAGGATAACAGGTCAACACGGAAAAGTAAACCTTTATATGTGTCCGTATGACACTATATTTGTCCCGTATAATCTTCATATTGTTGGTCTATATTCGTGTCAAAAAAACAATTGACTCGAACCTCAAACTTTGCGTTGAAAATTCGAGTCGTATTAACGAGTTGTGCACTTGTGCTCCGAAGCTCCCACCCCTAGTCTTAACTGTATTAACATTGAAAACACTGTACCTCACCATTATTATTCGGCACTACATGTCCATAATCTCTTCGATAATGCATTCAATTGTCAATCAAATTTCCAATTTTTCTTGAACTCTTTTCCTTTTTCAGCTGAAGAATTGGGAATTAAAGAGCTTGTTCCAGCATATCTTGATCCAAAGTTGCAGGCCGCCGATCTCCTCACTGGCGTAAGCTTCGCTTCAGGAGGCGCTGGATTTGATCCTCAAACTGCTCAGGTAGCGGTAAGTATATATAAACACAATTCCCTTACAAATGGGTAACTACATGCAGGCTAGCCCTGATTTTTGGATTCTAAAACGAAATTTAAAGATGAGGTCACAACTCGAGTTTTAGCTCAAGGTTGGCTCGGAATTTAAAGATGAGGTCACAACTCGAGTTTTAGCTCAAGGTTGGCTCGGGCTATTCGTACATTTATTTTCTCTATCTTCTTTTCACTAATTGCTGCATTCTTTCGGGTATGAAAATAACAGGCATGTTATTCACTCGACGATCAGTTGAAGATGTTCAGAGAGTACATTGGGAAGCTAAAAGGGATTGTTGGAGAACACAGAGCAAACTTCGTCTTAACTAACAGCATATATTTCGTGGTAGCAGGCAGCGATGACCTTGCCAATACCTATTTTACTCTCGGTATCAGGAGACTGCAGTACAATATCAATTCCTACACCGATTTTATGGCCCGATCGGCTTGCGATTTCGTAAAGGTACTCCCCTCATCATCATTTATTATCAATTTGACACTGCGAAAATCGGGACGGGATCACTTGAAGATTATGTAATTGGCCGGCTCTGGGCTAAGGCCCAAGAGGCCAGCACCTTAAGCCCCCAAAAATGTGTAAAAACTAGGGCATCCTATTATTTTGGGTACCCATTATATATGTCCAATCTTTTTGGATATAGCAATACTAGAGACCCATTTTAATACCCAAACCACCTATTTTACATTTAAGAGACACAGGCCCAATGGTTGGGCCAAACCTGACTTGCTCAATCAGAGGAAACAAAAAAGGAAAAAGAAAATGCAGATCACGGGTGGCTATCTTCATGTAGAGCCCCTTGGAAAATGATTCCATATGGTGGGTTCCTATAAAAGTTTTATGCATATTCTACCATTAACAGCTCTAATCTCCTGAACACACAATACAATAGAAGAAGATGAATTAGAGACGGAAGAGAAAATAGGATCAGAAATTAGCATTTGTATGGGTTTTTTCCTTGTCGATTACATGCATTTGGCTTTGAAAAAATCATTTAACTACTTGTTATTTAATTGTCGTAAATTTTATTAAGGGCCTCATTGTCTAAATCCGTCTTAGGCCCCCAAAATCTCAGAGCCGGCCCTATGTGTAAACACTAACTCGAAATCTCAGTTATCAGATTTATAGTGATTGAGAAAGGCCTCATTGAAACTAATGCTGTGAAGTTTATGTTTTCAAGGAAGCGTATGCAATGGGGGCGAAAAGGATTGCTTTTTTCGGCATTCCTCCGATAGGGTGTTTGCCATCGCAGAGAACGCTGGCCGGGGGAAGAATGAGAGTGTGTGCCGAGAACTACAATCAGGCAGCGAAGTTGTACAACACCAAGATAAAGGCCGCCCTTAGTTCCCTCGGAAACAGCCTCAACGACGCCCGAGTCAGGATAGTCTACATCGACATTTACAACCCTCTTTTCACTCTCATTCAGAATCATCAAAAATACGGTAAATCTCGTGATTTTTCACTAGTTTCTCAATCTTCAGTAGGATGAGTTGCCTAAATTGATCTTGTTGTTCAAAAATCGTTGCAGGATTTTCTATTGTCGATACTGGTTGTTGTGGCTCAGGGATAATAGAGGCAGCTGTACTATGTAACAGATTGTCCGGAGTATGTTCAGATGATTCCAAGTACCTATTTTGGGACAGTTACCATCCCACGGAGAGAACATACGGGGTCCTTGTCAATATGATCCTTCAAAAGTACATCAAAGACTTCCTTTGAGGTCAGTTTACCTCGCGGTTTTCCCACGGATTAATTCTTCTCTCTCGATTCACCATTCACCTCGATTTATACGTAAATTAGATTTGGCCGCCAAACTGTTCTATAGCAGTAATCTATTTTTTTTCCTCTTGATAAGGAAAACATGTACTCTGAGCTTAAATATTCTGATTTGCAGTCTGTAGATGTGATATGGGCTTTTGTACCTGTTACACTTATGGTACAAACAGTACCCTCACAGAATGCAACACTCTGTAATACAGATGAAATTATGTGCTGTAATATCAATGGAAATTCTTATACCTCGGCTCAGATCTAAACATAGCTTACTTTTCAGATCCAAAAATGGAAATTCTGATACCCAATGTTGGAGTAATATGATCCAATGAAGTATCAAAATAGCACAGACGGCATTTAACCAGTAAGGCAGTAAGTGGTGTGGGATTTAGACTAAGCGGTCGCCTGAATCACATGTATTTCTACATTATAACCACACAAAAAAAAAACATTATCACTAAACGGGGACGCGGGGGCAGCTGTGCCCATCTCATAGCAGCGTGCAATTGTGCCCATCTTACCGTCTATCTTGGCAATCAATGGTCTAAGAAGAGTTATTTTATGACCAGTAATAGATTTCGCGCAGCTGCACGCTGCTGTGAGATGAGCACTCAGCCCCCAGCGTCCCACTTAACGAGGAGACAAAATTACGTATGTATACGAAGTTGTCCTTTAGTTTTACACTAGTGGCCAAAAAATGGTTGATGACTTCAAATTTAAGACTTTTTATGCACCCAAGAGACTTATAGGGCCAATCCCATAGATTTTTTTTTTCAAATTAACCAGAAAAACTTGTACGATTAACGTAAATATTTGAAGTTGTGCAAGGGCGCACCCGCCACACCCCTCTGTTTCCGCCTCTATAAATTGCAATTAGTATTGTCCTGTATGGTATGCGGGCAGTATATTAAACTTGAATTTGATAGTCTAATGTTTTATGGGATTAAAATGATTGTAAGCAGAGTTTCCAAAGAGTTGAGAAATGGATTGTAAGCATGTTTTTATTTTTATTTTTATACTTTTATGTGAATTGCTGTAATTTATTTCGGCATGGGTAGGATGATAAGAACCCCCATATGCTGCACAAGCCGTGTGATGGAGGGAAATGCAGTACTATTGTCATCTCTGCCTAGTCCTTTTTATAACTCCGGGCATCACGCACACCTTGCCTAATATTAGAGTCCAATTTCACCGTTCACTTGCGAGGAGTTCAATTAAAGCCGGAATAAAAACTATACATATGGACTGAGCCGAAGGTATGTGCAAAATCAGTTGATACAGGACCTGATGGCTTAGTCCAAATGGTGGGTGTCCGAGAGAGAAGACTCATATTCAAGTTTATGAATAAACGTTTAGTCTATTGTAGTAATCTAACCTAATAAACGCTGCTTCTGGTATGGAAAATAAAGATTCTACCAATAATATTCCCAAACTCTTCTACCAAATATATAATAAATTCTATGTAGCTTGTGAGTTTTACTGTGCGAAATCCACCGAGTCGATCGAGCATCTTCAACCCACTTAATTTGTAAATGAGTCGTGTTAGAAAAATTGGTTAGCCCTACCCTTAGTCACGACTCACATAAATGACCGTTTGCTTCCGCTCTCAATTCTTATTCTGCACTTGCTCTCAATCTTAGCTCTCGTAAATTTTACTAATATTTTGGGATATCTTTTCAAGACGTTTTCACGTTCCTGCTCACATCTTGTTTGAAGAAGTTAATCTATCGTAGAGTATATATAGTGATAAAAATTTCAGTGTAGTGATAAGTATTTTACAGAACTTACCACTATATCACTTTTAAGTACCATACACCAATTTTTTTTGTGTAGCATAGAAAAATTCTATTTGAAGAGGCTTGGCAAATGGTATTGAGTGTCCATTTTGGCTCACTTCCCAAGATTAACCACCACATGGACGTTGCATAATCATGTTTACCCAATCAACATCTACAGAAACCAAAAAAATAAAAATAAAAAATCCAATATAAATGCACCAAGTAAAACCATGGAAGTCATATCTTTTCCCTCTCTCTCTCTCTCTCTCTCTCTCTCACTTTGTAGCCCAGCAGAGGTTTTAACTTTGCAAAAATTTCCAAAAAACATTGCAGTTTCCCCTCTTGCTAAAACTTCCTGCTTCTTCTTCTTCCTCAATAGTTTCTCTCTGTGTCTTTCTTCTTCTTGTCCGTTTGTACATTGCCAAGGCTATGATAAGGTTACCGCACAACATAACGATACCCGGGGTGATCATGATCGGAGATTCGATAGGGCCAGAGAGAGGGAGATGGAAGGTCAGAGGGTTAAAGAGAGGGGGCTACCAAGGGCATATTAGTGTTTTAAGCTAACTGTACAATAAATCCCCAATAGTACATATGTAGCTTAACCATAGCACCTCAATTGTGGGAGACGGCAGTTCCAATATTATTCTGTAGATAAAGAATTCTAGTTAAGGAGATGGAATTCTAGCTAGTGAACTGGACCTAATCATCATGTAGGCCGATATTTCCAGTTTTGGCATTGGTCTAACTTCGCCTCGCCTCACCTCAAAAAAAAGATTCAAAAACTCAAAAACTAAAAGTAAAAAATGTGGGTATGGCATATGGTTAATTGGCCTATTGGCTTGCCTAAGCAACAGCCTCACCTCGCCGTGCTACAAGCTATTGACCTAGCCAATAGACCCGCCGATCCTTGACTTCAATACACCTAAAGTCTACCAACACTTAATTTATTTCAACCTTTCATAAGTCCAAACAAGCATTCTAACAAACGCCTTTTAGGCATTAAATAGTCACTTCTATATACATCTATGTGATTACTACGTCTCTCTAGACCTAGGGTTTCTCAAAACAATAATCTAGCATCACTACACACCCAGGGGTTGTCCCAGTGGTACGGGCGAATGACTGACTTTGAGAGTACTCCACTTAATCAGGGGTTCAATTTTCCACCGGGTGAATATCCTGATAGTAAGTGGGGGGCTGTGACTGGTGTGGCCGCGCTAGTTTCCCTTGAGATTTGGGTTGCGCAGTCGGATCCAATTGTGGCTTGGCTGTAAGGATGTTCCTCCGTTATCAAAAGTAGGTGAATTTGCTAAAAACGAGATGGTTTCAAGAATTTTTGACCAAAAAAAACGTAGTATTACTTACCATACTGGTTTTATATACCATTCCTTAAGTCAACGCACTTATTACTATGTTGCATGGCTACACTTCCTTAAGAAACACTTGCTATACTTGTTGACAACACTTATCACGTTACTGACAACACTTACCATAGGATAAGAAAAAAATGACTTGAAAGCATGATACTTCCAAACAACTTGGGAGCATCATAGCCACCTTTCCAGCACAAAACTCTTTGGCCCAAAAACTAGGTTACGCATGAATTTCACAAAATGACCCACACATTTTTTTTCCCTATCAAGATCAGTATACAGAAATATTACGTTCCACACATCATTCATAGTAGTCAAGAATCCTGCCTCAAGGTGCAAAACCCCAAAATGAAAAATAGAGGGAAAAAATAAAGAGGAAGTACTTGTGGGTTAGTATGAACAACATGACACAATGCAATAACTTATAGTCCAAAATTTTTAGTGGAAACACCCCTTAGTAACTTCAATAACAAAATATGCTTTGGAAATTAAGTTTCAAATCTTATGCTATTTCAAATGAATAGTCATGTCTTTTCATTTTATAAAGTTTAAATGAAAAGAGTTTTTCAAGAGACACGTCTTTTAAATATAATTTGAAGTGAGTGATTTTCGCACTCTCCTTTTTACTAACCGCACTCTCCTTTTTTGTTTTTAATGTGTGAAGTTACAAAAACACCATTCCACTTTTCAATATTTCCTTTTTGTTATCCATATGAAATGATTTTCTTAAAGAAATTAAGTTTAAGAATATTTGGGTACTTTTACATACTAAAAACGAAAGGGGAGTGTGATCAGTAAAATAGTAAAATGAAGTTTTTTTTCGAAGAATGTGTCTTTTCATTAGTTTAAGAGTCATTTGGAGTTCTATAAATAAAAGGTACTTATCCCAAAAGGTTTCTGTAGTGTGTAGAATTACTCTCCCTTCTCGTTCTTATGTTTTCCTATATAGTTTGGGGAATTAGAGAAAGATATGGCAATATTCTCGGGGGGTATTTTTTTTAGCCATTCGTAGACCTAATCTACTCTATCCTTGGGGGACTTGGGGAGGGGATGAGTGATTACAGGAATCGAACTCTGTTCATTTGCATTAGAGTATAAGGGAGGCACCAACTGCACTTCACTCCACTTGCCACATTCTCGTCTTTCACCGACCATGTGATGTGGAGACACTTTGTGGGATTTTTGGGTTGCATCTTGGAGTGTTATTCGACTAGCAAAATTTATACAAAAGGAGCCCAAATACGAATTCAGAACGACTTGTTATGCATTCCATGGATCTCACAGGCTATTTTTCTATATCTATTTATTTAGTATATCAAATAATTGATTGTGTTTATGTTTTTAATGTATGATATATAATGGCACTTCTAATAATTACTAGTGTTTTAAGCTAACTGTGCAATAAATCCCCAATAGTACGTACGTAGCTTAACCAGAGCACCTCAATTATTCTGAAAGAGAAAAAAATTCATGCAATATTGATGAGGAATTCTAGCTAGAGAACTGGACCTAATCATCACGTAGGCCGAGATCTCTTCCTTCACCCCATCTGCTTTCTTTTACGGATTTTAGAGGCAAACGGCTCATATGTGGTCTCGGCCCTTAGGTTTATATTATTTCCATGTACTAATTAAGTTATTTTGTTCAGTTGTTTTCGTTTCCTCTTCTTAGATGAGTCGGAAACACCCGGTAAGGTTATCCTTTATTATTTTGTAGCCATTTGGCCTATGGTTATCACTTTTCTTTTCTTTTTCTTTTCTTCTGGGTTATGCCTCTTGTAGGCTATATATTCGGTTAGCCTTCTTCTTTTTTTCTATCGATCTCAAACTGATTTACCAAAAAAAATATAGTTAAAGGAGAAATTCTGTATTTATATATAGAACTACAATAGAGTGGGGGAGATGAGGGAAACTTTTATGAAGTGCTTATACAAGGAAGGACATGTCACAATTGGGTATTCTTTTATTTTCTTTTTCTTTTTTCTAAAAGAACGATTCCTGAGTTAGAAAATGTAAGAATAATTAATGGTGCAAATTAGCAAATTCTAGTGACTATTTTATTTCATTGTCAAATTGAAAATTGTAGTCTATATGTATGTATGTGATTGGGTCCTTATTTAAAATGGTATTATTGCCAGGAAAACAACTCACGAGTAGTACTCATCACTTGCTATTGTGTGATAAAGAAAGAAATTTAAAGTACTGAAACTTATATTTCTGATTTTTATGACATTCAACCACATCCAACCACATAATGAGACATGAGTACTTTTCACACATTTTTCGTTACGTGCTTTTTGTAATACGTTCGCGAGTGCATCCAATCAATCATTTATTTTAATAATTAGGTGTTTAGGGCTAGAATACGTGCACCTCAACTAATTCTAACGGGAACCCTATTCACAATTAGAGCAAAGCTCTGGAGTCAAGCATTGACATAAGACGATTATAAAGAAATGCTATAGCCATGACGTTATTTTTCAAATAATTTTACCACTATATATTCATAGGGTCTTGAATTTCTTTGTTCAATACTTTCGTGTATAATTTTCTTGAATTTCTTTGTGCCAAACTTCGTATTTCAATTAGTTTTTTTTTTTGAAATATTATGCATGAGAGTGCTTATTTTTTTTATCCCAAAAATTCTGCGACGGCCCAAAAGTTTTTTTTTGAAAATTGGCTGTATTTCTATTTACTCGAGACCCACCTTTTCTAAGTACCAGCTCTACTTCGACCCTCCCATAATTATTTCCTTCCAATTTTAAAAAAAAATCAAAATAACTCAACAAAAATCCTCCTATTCCAATATGAGATAAACTTATTCACGAAGCCGCGCAATCTCGGGTGTCCATGTCGGTTTTGGACGATCTGAATTTAAATAAAACTTTTCCGGAAAAAAGTTTAACTCTTCTTCAGAAAAGTTTCATCAGAATCCAGACCATTCAAAACACTTTTTGGACGTTCGAGATTTACTACCTTAAACAACTATTAACATGGGTTTCCGTGGAAAAAGTTTTTCTCTTCCTATATATAATGCCAAGATCATACACTACATGCCATCCGTAACAGACAAAAATCGTACCATCTTTTCTCTCCCACCACTAAAATTCTACGTTAGGGACCAGAATTTCTCTCCACGGGAACTCTGTTTTCTCCAATAATGAAGCTCTGTTCCCATTCTCTAACTCTTCTCTCTGCTTCTTCTCCTCGGTCAATTGTGTTGCTCTCCGTCTCCGTTTTGCTTATTTTCTGCAGCAGTAGTACTGATGCAGTCATAAGGTTGCCGGAAAACGTAACGCTTGCGGCAGTGCTCGTGTTCGGAGATTCAATT